>OW679200.1:122158487-122253497 GCA_940337035.1 Agriotes lineatus | reverse complement strand
AATTTTTATCTCCAAACGTCACAAAAGTGACAACTTATGTGTCTTTATTGACAAGGTAAAAGTGTCACTTTATCTGCCTAAGCAGATAAAATAGCAACTTTTGCGTACTTTATCTGCCTAAGCACATAAGATCGTTGCTCTCTTTCTATATTTGTTAGCTATCTCCTCCGAAGATACTGGACCGATTAAATTGTATGGTGGCTTAAAATTTTGGTAATTTTTAGACTTAGAGCGCAGGCCGGTTTTTATTTTCAAAAGCAGTACGAAAAAGTTTTAATTTAAATAAACCTTTAGGCAGCGGATCGGAGCATCTGTCGACGTGGATTATGGTGTGACAGCTGCTGTGGCCGTGTGATATTAACTCGGGTGATTCAGTATGTTCATATATCATTACAGTAGTGCGTGGTTGGCGCAGGGGTACAGTGCTCGCCTGTCACGCGGGTGGCCTGGGTTCGAATCCCGGCCGATGCATCTTTTTTTTTAAATTTATATTAATGAAATTTACCTGAATACGTTTGCCGATAAAATAGTATATGTTATTCGAAGTAAAAGTGACTTTATGTGGCTTAGCTGAATGATTTGCCTCACTAACGTTCGGCTAAATAAACTTCAGCTTCGCCACATAAAGTATCACTTTTACTCCTAATAACATAATCTACTATTATTAGAATAATAAGTTCATCTACACAAGTACACAATAAATTGGTTTAAAAATAAAACGTACTAATCAACATTTTCAGTGTTAAGTCGAGTATACAAAACAAAACATTAGGTACTTTTCTAAAAATAGGTTCATCTACACATCTACGCAATACATTTTTGGTTAATAATAAAACGTAATGAACATTTTCAGCGTTAGCCGAGTATAAAAAACAAACCATTACTTTTATTAGAATAATAAGTTCATCTACACATCTACACATTAAAATGTTGGTTTAAAAATAATATGTAATCAACATTTTCAACGTTAAGTCGAATTCTGCGCTCTTCTAAAATTCGCCCAGCTGTAGAAAATACTCTTTCGCTTGTAGCGGAACTTGCCGGTATGTTTAAAATTTCTCAAGTTTTTTTAAAAGTGGCGTATTTACACTGTTTTTCCAAAATCCTAAAATGTCATCTACATTTCCGAATTTTAATTTAACATACTAATTTAGTTCTGTTTCGACATCATCCTAATTACATGTGTCATCGTCAGAGCTATCTCTAAGTGTAGAAAGATAAGAATCTGATACTGATGTACCAGTTTTGAGTCGTTTGCTATGTATTTCATCATTATCATCTATAGTTTTATTTGCATTATAATCTTCTCTTTTATGTGAAGGTATGAACTTTAAGGATTTATAATTAGTGTCCAAAAATAATAGTAATGTGTATATGCTATTATTACACGAAGATGGCTTTTAAATAACGAGCGAGCGAAGCGAGCGAGTTCTTTAAGCCATCTGAGTGTACTAATAATAGCTATTATATGCGAGTGAAATACGCTATTTTATTTACAACTACTTTATTTACATTCATTCCAGAAAATTTTTGTATGCGATATCATAAGTTTTTTTCTGGGAGTAAATTTTGTGTAGCTTGTTTGCCGGCTTGGCGTACTTCAGGGGGAATACAGCACTATTGTCGCTATCGTTTTACATTTTAGGTTTGGGACGAAAGAAGTGTAAATTATTATTTTCAAACTGACAGACTGATAACTGTCAACTCGAAAAAGCAGTTTATGGCCTGTTTGATTATATGCACATAAATCCGTATTAGCGATGTAATTATGGTGGTATCCATGCATTTATGGCGGTATCGATGTAATTATGAAATATAAACAACAGGCATTGTGATTTTAGTTAATAATATATATCATAATTGACAAATAATCGCAAAATAACAACGGTATTGTTTAACAGTTGTAAATAAAGCAACATAATGTAACTTGTTTGGCACAATTTGTGATTTAATGAATTTAAAAGTTGCTGCACCCTGCAGTTTTTTATTCGTTACTAAATATTTAACGTGAAATTAACGTGAAACGTGAATCACGCCTTGGAAATTTTTACTCACGTTCACGTCACGATTTTCAAATATTAATCACGTTCACGACGTGGCACGCCGTGACACGACGTGACACGACTGTTTTCACGTCACGCGCCCATCCCTAATTTGATGTATAATTAAAAAACACACACTCTTGTTTACAAAATATCTGGTGTTTTAAGCGGAAGTGCAGAGGTCGTTTTAAATACCTACAAGGAGAGATAGTTATCAAGTTTCATTTAAAAATATGCAGAATGTAATAATTACATTCTGTATCCAAAAATTGTACGAACTAGTTAAATAAAAACAAACCGTGCAGGTTGGAGCATAGCTTAAACTACTATCTTACATCATTTAAATTATATTCGTGTTGGGTATTTGCGTCGAATAGAGCAAAAAAAGTGTTTTATTTCTCTTCAGTTAGCAGTTTACTTTTGTTTAAATTTTAATTTTCATATAATACGTGAACCGATTTAAACTGATCCTTTGGATATCTTTTTACGGAATGATCGATGCATTCCATTAATATAAAGCTTTATTTTACTATTGTATAGCTTTAATGCCTTATATTGATCTTCTTTGTCGATTTTATATTGTATACAGGTGAAGAGTTTATAGCGGATAGTCTGATGATGCATTGTAGCTCATTCTAGACGATTTGCTAGATTTAGCACAAAGTCGAACGTAAGCATATGTAAAAGTGTTAGCATCAAAATGATTCGTCGGCTAATTCTCTCAAAAGAACCAAACTTTACGACTACTTGGATACAGTTGCCGGCCGGCTAGTCAGGAAGACGGCGGCAAACAGCTCTTTAAATACTCAATACATGATTAAAAGCCAAAAGGGCGCCAACGAATCTTTACCAATTAACGACAAGTGTATCCAGGCATTCAACGAGAACTAGTATAATCAAGTAGCATATAATTTCCTGAAAGAAAAGCTTATATCAAGCACAACTAGCAGTAACAAAATCAAACCCACAAGGCTGGTACCACAGTATAATCACAAAGTCAATACTAGATCGTACAAAATTTAGGTGATTAAAATATAGACCGCAAAGTTAAGAGGCACCTCATAAAACGCATAAATTTAAAACTTTCAAAATTTTACAGTACAGCGGCTACAAGGCAATCTGGCAGTGGTGGCTGGTCCGTGGATGGGAAGAAAACGTTTGATACCGTCGAGTACAAAGTTTGTGGGACGAACTGTATATCCCGAGCTCACGACAAAATTTCAAACACCAAATGCATGATTGGAGCTCGCAGCATTCGATCACTGGTCGCCAGTAAATGTTACATAAAGGGAAAATTTAACCTGTATGTGTGTTCCTTATCGGGTCTTTTTCTGTGTACTATGAAATTCACGTAAGTGATGTTGAAGCGGACTGTGGCTAACCAGTGTTCTCAGTGCGAGTAGATCGGGTCAAGGTCATGCCCTGGATGCTTTAAAGCTGCTAGAAGTCGGAATGGGGCTCCACAATTGCGGGTATTAGACGAAAAGCCCATAATAAAAAACGGAAAATTTAGATACAGCCGATGAAAGTTTCAGCCAACTTACACCAAGGTGATTTTGGACACCTGCCAAAAATAGGTCAGCCAGCGTTTTATAAGCCGATATGGCGTAGGAAAGAATTCCCTAATTAAATAGGCCAGAAAGGCAACGACCCGCCGACAGTGGCGAGGGCAAATACTACACAATAACCAACTGCACGCCCATACATCCGCTGGACACTTTACAAAACACTCAATCTGACTTCATCACTGCATGAACATTTCCGATTGACACTTCACGGACTCAAAGTGAAGAAGTAGGCGTGGCGCACCCGCGCGAAATACGAAATCTGAACCGAAGACATAGAAACTAATAGATGCGCCAAAAAACCGAAACAAAGAAACTTGTGACTTATAACAGTAGGTAATTGTGGGACGGAAAACAAATAAATACAGCCAATATCCATAAGCCATCGTAGATTAATCAGTTACTGAATTTAGCTTATGGTTTCATGTTTGTTGATTTGATAAGGCGTTTAGTTTAATTATATTTCTTTACTGTCGATAAAGTTTGTGCAAATAAATTCATTAAACGCAAATTATTGTTTCGGAAGAAATAATCGACGGTTCTGACCTATTGAGTCTTAGGCGAAACCATATTTACAATTTGCCAATAATTAAAGGTGAATTTGTCATAAATCACAACCACTCACTGATGTACCTTCTAAAATCAATAGGTGAAATATCTTCAACCACGTACAGCAAAGGAAACATTTAATAACTAACGAGCGATTTAGTCGAACATAAGTAGGTAGTGAGTAGCGAAGGGCGGTAGTCGAAAAATTGTTAAGCTAAAGTATTTGATTTATAAGAGCTATGAAATAAGTTTATAAAACATAAGAAGAGTAGCAGGCTTTGATTAGTAAAACAACTGGATCCATAAGCTATTTCAACATTCCCAACTTTTATTTTCGAATTGAGGCTTGTTCAAGTTATATAATTTAACAATTAATCTAATGCTTGCAAATCAAGCTCGAATATAAGCTACATACTAAACAATAGTTTTATAAAGCAACCAAATGCGACATAAATTATTATGTTAGGATTTGTAGATCTCGTCTTTCTCTAAAATAGCTCACACCGGTAAGTTTGTGTTCTCCGATTTTGAATACTAAAAAAAGTATTTTTCAGAGACTTTTTTTCTGAAAACAATTAGGTATAGTTCATTGCATTTTTTGAATGGTTTAACAGAAAAATTCTTATTTAAGGAAACGCTCGCATTTTTAACACAGATTTAGTGTCAATACGATAGTTAAAAATATGCTCTATGTAATATGTCCAGGAATTGTGGGGGGGGGGGGGGGTAGTTATTTACAGACATAATTTATTTGAGCTGACGAGACGTATGGCACCACTTTCTTCTAAAGTTACATTTGGTTTCAGGTTTGTTTTGGTTTTGAATTTCATTTTTTCAAAAATTTAGGGAAATTTCGGTGTCTTCCTTAAAAAGAGTGCCTACACATATAGAACGTTTGCTGCTTCCTGTGACCATTTTGGACAGATTAGTGTGATTGCTGTAGATGCCTTGTGGCAGTTGTTTCCGAAGATGCACGTTGTGGATTTTGAATTCTTCCGACATATCACAATTCCCCAAGCAGCATTTGTGTGACTCATGCAGCCTGAAATGTATCTAACAGTGTTAGGATTCAAGAATATTTCAAAAATAAACTTACCCCAGGCCACCCTTCACACTTTGGTAGGCCATCGTAGGATTGGTTTTATAGTGCTCACTTCATGGTGTTGCAATATTTCAAGGTTTTTTTCTTTTCTGTTATGCCAACCGCTTAGCGTGTATGTATTTTCGTCTTGGGGCTCTGAAGCCAGCCCATGGATATCTAGAGAAAGGATTCATTATTAGTTTGGAGGTGTTGTTTAGTTATGGTGGGCAAAAGTTACCCCTTCCGAAAACCTGTTATTATGATCACACTGTGGAAAAAACCTTCCATCCCAATCCTGCGGTGCCTTTAAGGCAGGTCCTTTACCTGACCACACTATTACTGCTAATGCTTCGGAAGTTAAAGAAAGCGGTACAGAAATTTATGAAAATGCTTACACTGACCTGTAGTACTAATTTGTGCAGCCAGTAACGCAGGTAGACTTCTTTTTCATGCTGACCATTAGCACCGTGCAAAGGATATTTATAACTGAAAAAAATTAACTATTTAGTTAATGGGTAGATGACGCAATAGGCATTACAAAATTAACTATGGATGTTTATTTGGCTATGTCGCTGTAAAAAAACTAAGAATTTAAATTCAGGAGCTGAATCAAAGTGATAGACATTAGAATTAACAAGAATTAACTATCAAAACGACGCACTTAAACTCAACAAGCAAAGAAATACAGCGTAGGTTACGGCGTTGGGAAGCGCAAGTCTGGACTGCGTATAATACAGTTTGTAAATTTCCTCGCCCCGACCCGATGGGGTGCGCATCAAACTTTCTTGTTGCGGATTCTTAGGTCTCAGTTTTACTCCTGTGCCGATTACAGTGCAATTGAGGGCAGATCGTTGCAAAATAATCCGGCTACGACTTTGTTGCTAGGTTGACGATTTTGGTCAGGTTCAATAATTTTAACGTAGCACATTTTCAACGACAACCCTTTACGCGATTATGATATTGCGAAGGAGTGCTCCGGCTTTGTCTTGTTAATTGTGGACGGCTAGTACACAATTTAAAGTGTAGTAAAAATATTCCTGCGCAAAAGGCCTTGGGCCAAAGTAATTCAACTTCACATGTGAATGCTATCCGCACTCTGTTTAAGCACGGCTTTTACGAGTATGTAAGCTGCAACACGTGTACTCATGTAAGCAATTGCAAGAAAAATCGTACACCAATTTACTCTCTAGTCAGTTTAACTGCATTTCAGTTAGACAAAGGAATTATGTAGATACCTAAACAAATTTGACATTCACAACTAGTAAAAAAGATATAAAACTTAAAATAAAATCAACATCACAAATTATATTTCCGAAAATATTATGTCATGTTTTGAAGCTGTTTGTATATTAAATAAACAATGGGTTACAACAACCTATGATTTTTATTTGTTGCTTTATGGGAACGATTATGTGGTTTGGGGATTTATGCTAACTGCTATTGTAGGTATTTTGGTTTGAGCCGTCTCGAATCAACCCACCCCATCTTGCTCAGGAACTAGCTACACAGCAGGGCAGTTACTGGACCACAGTGTCTTATTTTCATAGAGAAATTACTTGAGCATTAATTTTTTATAGAAATTCCTCGTGTAGCAAATGTCAAAATGTTTGAATAGTGCAAATTGCGAAGATTTTCTGCAAACTCTACCGGTATTATCGGAATATGTGTTATTAAATATTAGACGTGCAGTGTGGTATCAAGATGCTGGGCACCAGCACATCAATTGGTGGTATGAATAAAAACGAAGTAGATGCTAATGCTACAATTTTAAGGATCTACTTCGAAGTATCTGCTCCATCATGAAGCATCTAGTCAGTTCCGGTAGTATTTGCTTAACGTCGAAGTATTTACTACACTCCTTGTAGTATCTATTTTTTATTCCGTAGTATTTGCTTTAAAATGTGTAGCATCGTCTCACGTTGACTTCCCAACATCAACTCCAACGCCTAGCTGAAATCCAGGGTCCCCTTAGACAACGATATTCAAATTAGTTATTTCATTTCAAGTCTTTTATTATATTTTTGGTATAGTTTGCTTTATTTTTCCTATTTAATTTAATTTATAATTAAACATACCTAAGCTTCTTAAAAACACTTCCATTTGCTGAATGTGTGTAAGCGCACAACCTCTAGTTTCGTTTACTTCTGTCAGAAATGTATTAGCTAGGTAATTTACGTTTTCCCTATTGAACCTAAAAGAAAAAGGGATTTAAAAAATGATTGAAAAGTTATACCTTATGTTAAGTTACCGGCATATTTTATGATATAAAATATCATCATTGCAGCGTCGTCTTGCATTATATATTTTTCTCCTGCATATTCCATCCATTTTCAAACAAAAGTTACCGTAGCAATCTCAGTGAAGCTGCTATTATACCAACTTCGCTAACGTCAAGCAAATACTAAATTTCTTCTTGAAATCGAAGTATCTGCTGGAAGAAGAAGGTACTTCAAATTGTAGTAAATACTTGAGTATTTTAAACGAAAGTGCTACTTGGTGTAGTAGGTCCGGAAAAATTAAAAGTATCTACTTTGAAATGTAGTTTTCTTCTTAGTTTTGAAGTATACACTTTGTAGAAAATGCTAATACTTCTAGTATTAGCATGTACTTCGTTTTTTTATTCATACCACTCAATGTCTCCATGTAAGAGTTTGGCTTACCGCCAAATTTTCTGGGAAGATGGATTGGAGTTTCCCCGTGGTATGGCCACTGGACCCTGACACCAGACACTAGATTTTTATCTTTGGGATACCATGAAACAGATTGTTTATGCAACTTAAGTGAAGAATTACGCCAAAGGACATCAGGCTGCCGATATTATTAGCAATAACTCAGAAACTATATTTAGAACGCAGAAATGTATGGATTTATGTATCACACCATGGAGATAATTTCCAACATTTCTTATTAAATAAAATAATGAAATGCAATAAAAACCTATTTATTTAATCAAATCTGTTGAACTCAAATTTTGGGCACCAAAATTAAAAAAAAAAACAATAACTCGGTAACTGTTACGTGATGACATATGTTTATCTAGACTTTTCGATTCTAAATACGTTTCTGAATTCATCCTTAAAATATACTCGTACGGTAAGTTCGGGACACCTTGCATATATTAATAGATAATATAGTGCGTTGATAATGTGAAATGGATGAGACTCTGGTCGATACTGAGAGAAATGGAATCTCCGGAACTTCCGATACAACTAATGCTAATCTTATACGATTCAAATACAGCCACAGTTATATTAGAATCATGGTTGTTCGCTCAGACGTCAGCACTTGCATTGATGTGCGACAGGGGGTAATACTATCTCCTACCCTTTTCATACATACACAGAATATATTATGAGAGAAGTCACCTAATGCTGGGAAGAAGGTATAACAATAAGAGGAAAAAAATCTACAATTTAAGCTAAATATGTGAATGACACCGCAATTATCGCAGACAACGTACAAGAATTACAAACTATCACGAAAAACTGGAAATAATAAGCAAGATTTGTGACGTTGAAATCAATGCGACTTAAACCAAAGTAATGATAATAGACAGCAAACATTACAAAGACCCAGGTATAAACAATATAGCAAACTATGAAATTGTTAACAAATACAAATACATACCTCGAATCACTCATAGTTAATAATAGAGATTATTATTATTATTAAACAAATACAGGGGGACGACTAAGTCCTATATAACCACACAAATACAAAATATACAGGTTAAACTAGTATAACGGTAACAGGTAATATGAACAAATAATAAGAAAATTATACATTACAGAAAAGTAAAATTGTGAAAATATCTAAGGCGACAAAAAAAATATTACAAACTATGTACTGCCCACTCCATGTTAAAATGTCTTTACATTGTGGGAGCTTACCACTTCATAAGGTAAAGTATTCCAAGTTAGAGAACTATGCTATTATTTCACGTAACCTCCAAAATCAAAAAGTAATATTCTGAAAGTTAGGATAAGGTCACCGCGAATACGACGTTCAGGAAAATTCGGTAAATTGCACAGAGAAAGTCTTTCATTGTAAGAAGGCCTCACCACACCAAACGGCAGTCTTGTGTGCGGCGTTGTAATAAGTTCTCTAACAAGTTTGATCACGCAACAACTCAGGATACCAAACCGGACCCGCATATTCAAGAATTGGACGAACGTGCACTTTATAAAGTAGTATGTAAGTCTGAAATGATACACTAACAAATGATTTCTTCAGCAGGAATAGAAGGTTTTTTTTGCAGATTCGAGTTATATGTTCGGACCAACTTAAATTAGAGTTTATTGTCACACCAAGGTCGTTATGAGAGCTTACTTTTTGCACTTTGTTATTGTTAATAACATATTGAAGACATGGATTGTTCTTGCCAATATGCAGCACAACATACTTATTTACATTCCGAGGGATCATCCGATCAGCATACCATGAAAATACTGAATTTAGATCTTCTTGATTGTGGGCAAAAAAATAAAAGAATAAGACAAAAACACTCATTGGACAAAGAGACGAAGAGACGAATCGATACGTTTGGCATAAGACCGGACAGCACAAAAAAACGTAATAACATCTCTACACTTATGATGCCACTACACTTCTCCGGGGTAAAGGATGGAAGACGAAAAATATAGCATACGGCTGCCTTTGCACTATAAAAAATAAACAACAGTTAAGGTTTGATTTTTCAGGGTATTTACGTACTAACTTATGTGGCCTCACCAAAGCATGTCAAGTAAATCACTACTTAATAAATTTATACCAAAATGCATATGTTAATTAATAAAACAAAAAAAGCACATTTGCTACTTCATAGTACTAATTATATTTGCACCCTCGTAGTAGAAACTCACATAGCGTATTTCGGTTGCATCGGCCGAAAAAAGCTCTGATTTGCTGTGTTGGGACAGAATAAATCTGCTTTGCTGTCACTTAGGACGCCTTATCAGCTTTCAGGTAATTTTGAGTTGCAGTAATGTTCCATATGTGCTTATATCTTCTCATATCATTCAACTGTCGACTCTCCAAATTGATGTACAAGAAGATTTTCTTGTGTCCACTTTAAACTATTGTAAAATTAAACACGGTATATTTTTGTTAGCTTTATCCAAATTTACGAAATTTCCAATCAAATTGAGTGAAATATGATTTACAAATATGACAGCTGGAAATATTCTTGTTTCACAATTTTTGTCACCCTTGATAGGTTTACAATAACATTCGCTTTGGTTTTTGCGCCCCAAATTCTCAACGTAGACAGCTTTTTTCATACCTGCAACACATTTATAACACAAATTTTATCAATATTCGATTTTCAGGTGATGCGTCGTATGCTTAATGAAATAAGACATATAAATTACCTGAAGAAGTAACTAATGCCACATCCATAAATCAATTTAAAGATAAACTGGACCATCATTTTGCAAACAATACTACTAACACAAATACAATACAATAACACAAATACCTATTAACAAACATGATACAACATAATGTAATATCACGTATATGTGGATATATAAGCTTAAATCTGCCTTTCTACTACCAATAATAATAAAATAAAGTTTAAAGCCCAAGCTAAGCTATGGAACATCAAATATCAATCCAGGCTTGGGAATCTTAAATTGTAAACTATCTCATAAACCACATGGAATGTTAACATACATTTTTATATTTTAAAGCATTATTAGTGCTAATAATTAACGTATTCTATGTACAACTATTACTGTTACTAATAAATAATGTCTAGTAGGCCAAAATACAACGTAAGTTTCAAGATAACTACCTCATATTCTGGAAGGTAAAGCTTAATCAATATTGATAAGCGCCCTGCTAAATTTTATTCTGATTCTTAAACGTACCTAACTCTGAAAAAACATGTCAAACTGAGCAATGCTGAAACAAATTACACATATCGCACTGTCCCTCATTATATCAAATCTGTCTTTGTTTTGCAAACTTAACTATCGAAAACTATTTCCTACTATCCCAAAATATTTAGTTTCTATGTATATTGCTTACATTTAACTATCCCAATATTTTAACTTTAAAAAATATTTTACAACAGAATCGCTTTTTGAAATTCCAGGTAGTAGTCTTTTTATTAACGATCGAGGAAAAGTAGAATTGAATTAATTTTGGATTGCTAAATCCCTTTTCAAACAGATACTGTTAAAGAAAGTAATTAACTGATGTATTAAGGAAGTTACTGCCTACTACCCAAGCATCGCTAAATATTTTACATTTCAAAACCCATCTACCAACTGTGAGAAGCTATAAAAATAATTTACATAAACTTGTATGCAAGACTATGTCAGTTTCAAAATGTTGAGTCACTCTAATATTTCGGGGACTTTAGTATTCAAACTCTGTTTGCGACACTTCTATTTTGGGCCGATCATCGCCCCATAGTCGACACCCATGTGAACTGTGCAAAACACAATTCGTAAGCAGGTGAAGCACCTATGTCATAGCCCGTCTTCTTTTTTTATTTACTGTGACACCTCATTAAGAATCGCACACTCGGCTACGCCACGGAAACGCTTTTTGAATTATATCAAAGAACATACGAGGGGCGTTCAAAGTGTGTTGCAATTTGGGGGTATCTAGCAAAGTTTAGATTTTCATGAAAATTTTGTTTGATACATTAGATCTAGTTACCCTTGCTTGCAAAAATTGGTTGTCCTATCTGCTTTTGTTTTTCTTCTGTCAGTTGTGAAATATGGCTAAGTGTAGTTTAAAGAAGTTAGAGTATCGAAGCGTCATCAAGTTTTTGTGTAAAGAGGGTGTAAATGCAAAGGAAATTTTTGATCGTTTATCGAAAGTGTACAGATCGGATGCGCCTTCGTATGCTACGATCACTAGATGGTCTAAAGAATTCAAACAGGGCCGTCAGAGCATTGAAGATGATCCAAAGTGCGGAGGACTAAAAACTGCAACCGATGATGAACATGTGTCTCGGGTTGAGTCACTGGTACTCGCAAATAGGCGTATAAAGGTATCAGAAATTGCCCAAGAGATTGGTGTTTTACAAGGGAGTGTTCACAATATCATCCATGCCACTCTGCACATGTCGAAAGTGTCAGCCAGGTGGGTGCCCAGAAATCTTTCTATTCAGGATAAGCACTGCAGAATAGAAGCATCACGCGAGCTCCTCGACCTCTTTAATTCCAATCCAGATGACTTTATGGCTCGACTTGTGACGGGAGATGAAACATGGCTTCACCACTGGGACCCCGAAACGAAGCAAGAGTAAATATAATACAACTGAATTTATTTTCTGATACATTATCGATATATTTTACTACGTCTGTCATTCCTTTTATCTTCAAAAGAGACTCCATCGTCACACCATATTTAGTCTATGATTCTAGCTTTACCTAGTGGGTCCTGCTGCAGGAATTGCTTTGGTCTTGATAAAAAGAAAACGAAAGTAAATATTTTCCAGAGTAAAATGGAGAATAGAAATATGATTTGGCTATTCGAAATTTATTAGTTAGAAGAGAAGACTTGATTAAACATTTAAATAGATGGGGAAATCAGTAAAGGGCTTTACTCGGAACTTCCTTCGCAATGGAAATTCTGAAACTACACATTTTGAAAATATTAAGGGAAAAAAATCTGTAAAGGTGTTACGACTCAATTGAGCATCTATTTGATTTCGATGTCTGTAGTACTTATTCCTTGTTACGCCTCAGTTGTGCAGCTATTCGATTTCAAGGTTTATGGTACTTAGTTCATATTTCGCGCGCTTTTGCCACGTGTACTTTTTGCAGCCCAGAACGTAAAACCTCGGATTTACTTTCCGGTTTGCCTTCGTTACCGGCATGAAGCCAGTTTAAGCGTCTTCAAAGTGTTCAGTGGGCATGCAGTTTGATTTTTGTGTAATAGTTGCCTGCACCTTTTCGGCGGAGTTGCATTCGTGAACCACGAATTAGGGACGTTTCAATTACACCCCATTGTCGAAAGATTCGAAGCTTGCTGACTTTCTTCTTCGCACGTGCCCAGAACACCTCGGGCAGTCAGTGCGGAGCCGTAGGACAGAGTTTGCAGAGGTGTTAGCTTTCATAACATCTCAGGGTATGAGGTTGACCCGTCTATGTCTTTAAGTTGCGGCCGCTTTACACCTGCTACTTGAATTTCTTAGAGCGCACGAAGAGACCCGATTCCGGAACGTACCTACAGGTTAAAGTTTCCTCTTGGTATGAACATTTACTGGCGACCAGTGCCCCAGTGCCTTTGAGCTCCATTCAGGCATTCTGACGTTTGGATTTCTGACGTGACCTTAGGAATATACAGTTCGCTCCGCGAGCTTTGCACCTGGAAGCACACAAAACGTTTCGCCTTGCAAATTATTGCCTTGTTTTAATGTGTGCGATAATATTCTATCGCTGTATTGTGAACACGTGAGTATTAAGATTTATTCGTTTTTTGAGGTGCCTCGTAACATGTCGGCCTATAGTTATATTTGTTAATCTGCGCCAACGTGTGATTAACCACGTATATTTTATTTATGAATTAATGATAATTATATACTGTGATATTCCCATTCTGCCGTTATTTACTTGTTACTGCTACCTGTACTTGAATTGAGCTTTTCTTTCAGAATATTTTGTGCTACGTGAGTTTATGAATGCCTGGATGCACTTGTCGTTATTTGGCAAAAATCCGTTGGCGCCCTTTTGGCTCCTGATTAATTTGAGTATTTAAAGAACTGCACACATCTTCTCCATTGAGCTAGTTTCAGCCGGCAATTGTATCCAAATAGCCGTTGAAGTTGTATTCTTTTGAAAGAATCTAAATACAAAAAATACAAAAGAATATACTAGGTTAATATTGGTGTTTCTAGTGATGCCTGAGGATTTCCATATACGTGTTAGTGAGTTATTGCTCTTCGGGCTATTTAAATTCTGCTACGGATTTCATTTTCACATCCACCAGTCTTGTTAATCATCAATATTCCTAAATATATGAAGCTGTTGACAACTTCGTACTCGTGTATGTGCTGAATGTCTGGGATGCCTGCTAATTGGTGCTCTCTATCCAAAATCATGATTTTTGTCTTGTATCTGTTGATTTCTAAGCCATATCCTTGACTGGCATGTTTTAATCTTTCTATTAAATGTACCAGCTCCTCCTGGTTGCTAGCTATTAACAGTGTATCATCCGCATAACGAAGATGCGAAATTTTAGTTCCGCCTATGGTAACACATCCTTGCGATTGGTCTAGGTCTAGAACAATTTATTATGTGCTCACTGTATAGGCTAAATAGGAGTGGAGAGAGGATTATGCCCTGTCGTGCACCTTTATTAATGGTACATCTGGCCGACAGTTTTATTTATTGATTTTAACTTTAGCTGAGGAGATTTCATGCAGAGATTTAACAACACCGATCAAATGAACAGGGACACCCATCATTCTTCATATACTCCATAGTTGACTCCATTTGACATTGTTAAATGCTTCGGTTTAATTCTCAAATCACGGATAAGTACGTAGATATGTAGTATTCCCCCCTTTCTCAATAATCTGGTGCAAATTAAGTATTTGCTCCCAAGTAGGTACCCCTATTTCCTATTTTTTACAAATCTAGCATTTTCTGGTGATAGCTAGAATGATGCAAATGGCTCTAAACGCGAATGTATAATGTAGAGCATAATTTTGCTAGTGTGTGTAATCATGGCAGGCAAGCGATAGTTGTCAGTATTACTTTTGCCAATATCTGGCTGAGCGTTGATAGAAGAATTATGCACGCCAGTTATTACAGTCTGAAAATCTTCTTGGGTATTATTACCATAACTCTCTACTTCCAACCTTCGTTCCTCAATCGTCTCTGGAAGCAGTGAGGCAGCGTTGCTATCAGCTTTCAAGGTTTCTATAACCGCGCTGCTCAATCTTGGAACCTACTATTTTTGCTTTAGGGCTTTGATAATTCCTGCTGTTTTTGGTATATTAATGTTTACCCTTAATTAAGCAGTAGCCTCGTCAGCAGGTTTTTACACGCGATCTTCGGAGGCTTTCATATTCAAAACCGCGCCTTAACAGGTTTTGTTTAGTTGAAATAAAAAGTGCTGCTTGTACTGTCGCATCTAAAGCTGCAATTACAATGTACGACATATATTTTTTATTAACATATTTATTAGGAATCGTAATAATATTGTCTTTATTTCTGCCACTTGTAAACGTAAAAATCATCCTATGAATACATAGGCCAAAATTAGTTGGCAACAAATCTTAGGGTGGAGTTCAGATGCCGTATTTAAGGTAGGCCTGCTTTTCCATTCAAACCCTAAATATTCTCTACTACTCTACGATATTCGTAGGTAAACAGTGTTGAAAAACTCGTTGCTCCCGTCATTAGTTTAGGTTTACTTAAAATAACATGTGTAGTAACAGTAATTCATGTAAAGTTTAGAAGTGTTGCTGGTCTAAAATAAAATAATAATGCTAATCATTGTAATTTTTTAAAAGTTCAAGGTAAATATTTACGTAGTAATGTTTTGTATAGCGTAATAATGTCGTCCATACCTTTGGAGCAATTTTATTATAAAAATAAACAATGGTAATACGTTATCTTTTCTCTCTATAGAAAATTTAACAGTTGAGAAAGATTTTATAATTCAATTTAGTAATTTGAATTAATGACAGAAATTATTGAACATATAGAAAATGTTTGCTAACAAACTAAAGTGCAAGAGTTCGTTTCACTTTCATTATTTTGCTGAAATACGCAAATACGTCTTACTATAATAAAATTAAAATTAAATCTAGTTTGTATATTGTGATCGTTCTGTGCTTCGGAAACTAATATTAATTGAATAATTATATTAAACGATGAGGACAGCCACTCTTATTCATTTACTAACTCAATAATAATACATTTCTTCTACGACCACTACTAAAAGTAGGCCTTTTAGCGCTAGCGTTTTTCACTAAAAGTGACGTTTTATAATTTAGCGTGTTAAAAGTGAAATAAGATGTTTACTGTTAGCCCATGTGCTAAAAGTGAAGTGAGGTTATAAAACTACAATTTCGAACTGGAAGTGAGGTTGTAAAGTTATTCTAGTTACTTCTTGCGTTAGAGGTAAAGTGTTTTTTAAATAATTAAAGCGTTATATAATGCATAAAGTGTACATTTATAATTACCTTTGATAACTGACTTTGACAGCTTCTGGTTCCAGAAACATTCACCTGCGCGTCAAGGCTATCTCTTTATTATGACATAAATTATAACTGTCATAAATGCAAACCTTTGTTAAATCGACATTTATGGATTATAACAGTAAATTAGAGGCCCTAGAAAAAATATTGTGTGCAAACTCGTGCTAAAAGTGGTTTATGCACGAGACATGTTATGAAACTCAACCTTCGGCTTCGTTTTATAATTTTCATGGCTCGTGCATAAACGGCCACTTTTAGCACTTGTTGCACTAATAGCAATTTATAAACGCGGTATTATTTGGTTTATGTTTAACATATAAAGCTAATAATCTAAGGTCAGAATGGGACCAAAATCACACAATTTCGTTTCATTGGAAAGTGACGATGAGCTGCCCTATTTTCTGTTCATTCTCATAACATAGTAGGTAGTTCTACGAAACAACAAGGGCATGTAAAAACAGTTAGATGACGTACAAGAAAAGAGTATGCATAAAGTGCAATGAAATTAAGAAAAGAAAGTGTTAAGTTGAAATTTGGTTGAACAAGATAGTAACGGGCATGAAAAAGTATGCAGCTCTGGCATGTAGACTTTTAATGTGCAGAAGTGAACAGGAATGTGTAGCTTTGTAAACTGTGTTAAGAGGTGCTACGTTTGGAATTGTGAGTGACAGATATACTTATTTTGAAGTGAGAATAGACGTTACCATGTTAATTCTGAAGAAAATTGATATTTTAATGTTTAATAAATTAATTTAGTATTTTTTACTATGTCAATTTAATTTAAGAGAGATCAGAATTTAAACAGTAACTAAGAATATGATATTAACTAGCCTGGGTACTTTGTGAAATGGTTATTAAGAATAATAAACAGTGTATTTTCGATAACTAATGGAAATACACATATTTTTGATACGCTTCATTTATATTGTATTCAATCATAAATAATTGGATAATTGCCTATTCAAATGTATTTTACTAATTACCGTGCCGCTCTTGGGCACATACCTAATAATGGGACTGTCAGCATCCTCGAATATGATGCAAATAATGGAAGGAATTGCAGTGAACCTGTAGAAGTTGATACCTTAGCTGTAGCAGAGAACTTTTAAGTAGCAGAAGTTGTCATAAAAATGCTTCTAAAAGACAAGATTTATGATAAATAAATTAAACCATGTAATTCCTAATTACCGGAAATAAGCTGAGAAGTGATATCCACAAGGGCCATTGAAGTAAGAAGTAAAGTAAACTGTCAACGCACCCTTTCTATTAAAGAGGACTACATAACAGGAATTGAGTTTGAATGAAAAGAATTGTTCCAAATATATTACAATTATAAATGCATGTCCCAACCTGAGTAAAAGAGTTTCATGTTTAAAACATATTTACTAAAAAATTTCTTAACAAAACATAATTGGCGCACCGAGTAATTTAATAAAACGAAGAAGTACTGATATGGAATGCTCTAATTGAGTCTCTATTATTATTATTTAATTCATTAAATTCATAGAACCACTTTGTGGTTATAACAGGCCACTGGCCTACAATAAGAGGAAGAAGAAGAATTCATTAAATTGTAAGTTAGAGCAAAAATCCAATGTGCACAATGCTATGTTAATATTTTACTGTGTACGGAACTTTGCCTGTAATTCAATTCTTAGGCTGATTAAATATGAGCTGTACTTAATTTACCTGTTCAAAATAAATGGTTGTATGCCCTTTTAATATTTTATTTACCTGCAATTAATTATAAATGAACGCTAGCTCTTAGTAAAGCACAAACTCTATTAATCTCAGTTGGGTTCCTAGTTGATTGTGAATTACAAATTATCTGCTACGGTACTGTTTACCGCATTTAGTTCCAATGCGCGGTAGCTAATTGTTTGAAATACTGTCAAAAATCTTCAAAATCGAGTACGTATGCAAGTCTGGGGTATTTGACGTTTAAAACCAGTGTAATTATGAGAATTCGCACGGTAAATATGTAACTCTTTTCACTTTGGCGGTAATTAACAGCTTTTGTTACAGGCATTAACTTGTTCAGTTACGTCAGATGAACGCGGCCGGAAATTTAGTAATTGTTTATCGGACCCTTCCTGTGGCTTCAATTCCTTCGCATAACCTCAAATTTGGGAAACCGCTTATTTTTCGAACTACGCCTTCGCTGTGGCCGTGGAAATGCTCGAATCATGTTTAGTAAGGCCTTCTCTCATATGCACGTCGAAATCCAACCGCACACCCTTATATTTTAGGCAAATTTGGGTACCTTATATTCTGCGGCTTTCAACGATGTTCGGAGACGACCTGTTGGTTGCGGCCTCTGGAACGGCTTTTCCCGCTGTAGATGTTGTCGGCGGCACTCCTGCAATGCTGCCCACAGTGTTGCAGTACAGACCCCTGGCTTAGGATTGTTATCTTGGCCGGACGCAGTTATCGAAATCTCGAGCTGAATTGGCTGGCGAATCCTCGGAAAGGCTCCTCGTGAAACTTTTTTATTTTTATGTGGGGGAAACCTCCACAAACGATACCACACAAACTTGGACACTTGCACAATGAAATGGTAAACTTTTTTATTTGTAAAATGCTTTTTTATTGTATGAAAAGTATCATTAAAGTGGAGCACAATTCTTACACTGTCAATCTTAATTTATTTCATTTGTTCTTTGTTTTCCGTTATTAAAACAAATTAAAATTTATCGCTATGGCTACAATACAAACGAAAATAAGTTTTGGTTAATTTAATATATTCTAGAAAAAAATTTGATAAGATAGTTTTAAATCTTTAAATTTCTTACAAACTAAATTTATTGTCTGTTTCTTAGATTTAAAAATCGTTTATTTACGCCACACACACAAACACGTTATATTATTTGCTCTGCTTTTCAAAACCGTTCAATGCACTGATTATTTTAAGAGTTCCTTGCTTCTCAATTGCTTTCTTCATATCCTGTTGCCTGCTTTTCTGATTGCTTTCTCATGTCCACTTGCCTGATTTTTCAGATTGCTCTTTTACAATGTATTGTTATCTTATTCTGGCTTCTTTACCTTTTTAGAATCCTCACCAATTTCACTGACTAGCTTTATTGAATTCACGCTTCTTTTACTTGCACATATTTAGCAAACTTTTTATTGACTATTAATTTCTTTTGGTTCGGCTATTCATTTAGCCCAAACCTATTACTTAATTTATTTGAAAGTCAACTTCGACCCCTGTGAAAAACGAGCTTTGCCTTTTGCGTTCCTTACTTGATTACTTTATCATTACTGGCATCTCTTTACCAATGCATTTATTATTTGAAATTTAAGTTTAGCATTGCAGTTATATAAAACACCTCAACTCTGTGCTTATTGAAATGTTCATTAATTTGCACTGTTAGCAGAGTCGAGTTGTGGGCCTAAAACCATCACAGTACATGACCATTAATATTTTAGGTTAAATCAATCTGACATTTAATAAAACACTGCTGCAGCCTGTGGTTTCAAAATAACACAATTCGTTAAAAACCCCTTACCACACAAATATTTAACAACTGCTAAAAACGTATTTCGACAGTCAAGCTGCCACCATCAGTAGCTATGAAAACTAACACAGCAAAATGGCAACGATATGCTCGTGACCCAATCACAAATGGAAGTGGACTATTCCAGGGAATTTTACAGCTATTTATATTATCTTACTTAGAGGGCGTGGCCGAGGGCCATCTAACTTTAATAAATCATGTAAGACGAAGGAATGAATGGGTCCACCGCCTTTGTTCAAAAGTTTATTACCTCGGTTCTTAAAAATGGCCAAGCTTTCAAAAGAATTTAGTTGCCTTGTTGAAGTTAATGCCTTGATAATTTTTAGATCATCCTTGTTTATACTACGACCCGTTTCGTCGATATGTTGGGCAATACTCGATTTTTCGAATCTGTTGAATCTAAAACGAGCTATATGCTCTTTAAACCTAGTACCAAAATTACGACGTGTTTTCCCAATATATTTAGATTCACAATGGGAATATTATTTTAATTTCGTAAATTCCAGATCTCTCCAAAGTCCTCAGTTTGTTTTTTGGATTTCTCAACAAATTTCGAATATTGTTGTTTACACCATACACAACGTTATGGCCCGATTCTTTAAAAATGTTTGCTAGGCTCTTTGTAGCCGGGTGAAATGAAATTTTGATGTACTTGGGTCCTTCACTTCTAAGACTGACGAGAGTTCTGGAATTTCGAATGTGCAATTTTGTTTTTTGTTTCCTAATCAAATTTTCGATAATTTTAGAAAGGAAACCATTGTACACAGCGATGCTTTTTATAGTGTGAAGTTCGGTGGTATACCGATCTTTGTTTAAAGGAAAGGTTAACAGTCTATGCACTAAGAAATTTAGACCAGCCATTTTGTGTTGAAAACAATGATTTGAATCCGCTAAAATAAATCTGTTTACATTGGTTTCTTTTCTATAAACGTCGAATTCCAACTTATTTTTATTTCTTACTAAAGTATCTAGAAATGGCAGTTGTCCTTCGTTTTCCATTTCATATGTGAATTTTATGCTAGGAAATTTGGAATTTAACCGATTTAAAAAATTATCAATACTACATTTAGATAAGAAAGGTGAGATAGAAAGCTTTTTAAGCATTTTTAAGAACCGAGATAATAGACTTATGAACAAAGACGGTGGACACATTCCTTCCTCCGTCTTGTATGATTTATTGAAGTTAAATGGCCCTCAGCCACGCCCTCCGAGCCAGACAATATAAATAGCTGTAAAATGCCCGGGAATCGTCCACTTCCATTTGTGATTTGGTCACGAGCATATCGTTGCCATTTTGCTGTGTAAGTTTTCATAGCTACTTATGATGCAGCTTGGCTGTCGAAATACGTATTTTAGCAGTTGTTAAATATTTGTGTGGTGAGGGGTTTTTAACGAATTGTGTTAATCTGACATTTAATAGAAATTTGAGCAAGCTAATGTGAAAAGTGATTTTGATAACAAAGTTCAAGTAAATAAAATTCATTTGCAAAAAGGTTGTGATTAATGTATACCCATTACTATGGTCCTATGACTTGATTTTAATTTGATTGAAATAAATTATTTTTTCTCAGGGTTTTATCACGTTATATTCTAATTCTACCTTTCTTTGTCCACAGCTAGAGCATGCATTTGTAACAAAATTAATTGTTCGACTCTTAACAAATCTCGTTGGGTTACTGCAAAATTTAATTAGAACATACACAATAAAAACTTATAACACTCTAATATGAGGCAATTGATATTTATTTATTATATATTATACGTTATATCTGTATTTTCAATATTAATAAATTTTATCAAAATGTCGTTAGTTAAAAATTTAGTATTAAATTAAATTTCACGTAATTAATACTGTATATTAACATGAAACTAATTTTTAATGGTGTAAAGTGGGTGGTTAAGGTGTTTGTTAGATATTACACACACGAATAACTATACCACTTTTAATATTCTTTATTTAACGCAACGGATTACAGACATAAAATTAAATGTGCGGATTAGCTACTATACTATTACAAGTGCGGAGCGAATAGGTCGTGTTAATCAGCATACATATGAGCGTTTGTAAATCTGACACTTGGCTCGTGAAACACTCAAAGTGAATGCTTCAGTAAGTATGAGATTAATGCTAAACACGTGGGAATCTGACCTGTCGTGTGCCGAACGACCAAAGTGGTTCGTTGGGCTAAGACCTAGTACGCAATGATTCCTTAAGCTCCTCGTTTCCGTATATATACAATGTTCATACAATTACATAAGATTTCCTATTCTAGTCACAACAATGGCATTGTATCTACAAGACGAAGGGTCGACACACTTTCACTAGCGCGCACAAGGGTTGGAGATTTATGATGCACCCACTAGACATTCACTCTCGATTTTTAAAGCTGCAGTTTTACTGCCGTATTGTTCCTCCACTTTCGCTTCTTATTTAGAAAAGTGTTCGTCAGGTTTGAGAATTCGTTTTCGCTTTTGTTTGCAGGAACTCGTGGATGTTTAGAGAGTTTTTCTCTTTTGTATTCCGCCGTACAAATCACTTTTTGACATTAGGCGTTTTTACTCCTTTAGCTCGAAAGTTTCCAAATGGCACTTAAGCTAACTGCTCGCACTTCGAGAATTTTTATTGCACGCACTGTTCAATTTTATGGGCAAGTTTCCTCTTCTTGGCAATGATCTTTTATGATTTATTGCTCCGCTACAATGGTATAATTAATGCTTACTGTTATATCGTTTATTAAACTTTTCTCTTGAACACTTTTTAACTTTATTAATTTGCTTGTCTTTAAATTTATTGATATTTGTTTTTAATCAATTTTATCATTGTTAAAATTAGCAGTTTAGTTTTTTTAACTTTCTGCGTGTTACTCAGATCTGGTATTTGTTTATATACTCTTTAATTTTCACTTCTTTCTTCCAGCTCAATTGTTTTCTCTGATTTGGAAAAATGGGCTTTGCAACTGCTACCTCCGACTGCTTGCTCGTACCCTCGTCAACAACCTCTGTTTACGGTCGTCAGCAACCCCTGTTGGTTATGCTTCACGCACACCATCAACATTTTCAGTATTTTAACCAAACTGACTACACTTATCTGTATAACACTTCTTATACGCACATACCAGTATTTATTATTATTTAAATTGAAATGTTATATCATTAACTCTAATTTTAAACTGGTGTCATTCTAATGAAAAATTTTACATACATTTTATTTTCTTGTTATTTATTTATATTTCCTGCCAAAACCTTGGATATAAACACAATTAATAGATCAAAATTACAGAATCCTACTATCAACAATTATGACGTTTTAACTAACATGTCATATTTCTAGGTTGTCTAGTTCTCAAATGTGACCGTTACCATCGATTCTGCATCATCAATCCTTTTATATAACAAACATGTAAGAAATAAACTTATAGTTTATCTTTTCTGATATTTTTTTACAGCTAAAATCTGACTAATAGAATAACTTTTATCATCTTTAACCAAATTGAATTACTCTTGTAACCAAAAAATTTACAATTATATAAATGGTATCTGTTATAACTTCACATGGAAAATAAATGAATAACTATCATTCTTTGGTTTTAGGTAATTGACAGTCAAATTTACTGAAGGACTGCCGATACTACTGTCCGAAATAGAGATTGTAATGATAACACCCTGCTATTCTACTCAATATCTTTTTTAATTATAATTTTTTTTAAATGCTTTGTCATTTTTAGATTATATCTCTAATTTCTCGTACTAAATTAATTTAATACAAGTTTTGTGAGAGTAAATTAGGGAATATAATTTTATCTATCTAATATTACAGAACTATGTCACACGAAATACCATTCTGATTTTATGAGAAGGTTTTAATTCAAGAAGACTCAACGTTGAAAAATAGTTGAAAGAGGTTGTTGCAAATATTTGTTACTGTGTGACCTATAAGGGATTATTTATAAATATTTGACCTCAAATATCCTGTCTCTAAATAATTGTAGTTGCAATAAAGAAAATAGTAACTCGGTATGATGGCTTTATGTCAGTTAACAACATTTTCAGCTACCTACCTAGATGTTGCTTATACAGTGTGATCTTGACGTCTGTTACCATTTTCAAACTGCTGTAAAAATAAAATGACAGAAAGTATGTATAACGTGTTCATATCAAATAGGCTCTAAGTTTCGTTTCCATGTAGTTCTACACTTCAAAATGAATTCATATTTGTATCCATTAAATAATCTAGGGCAAGAATTATTGCAATTGTCATTACCGCTTCGATAGACATCATTGGTTCTTTTACATGCTAAATGGCCAGTAAAGAGAATTTATTTGCCCTGGCCATGCCCTTGTTACTACAGTGTAATATTGTCTTCGGATCCCCCGATTTAATGAAATCAAGGCAACCAAATCTTGAACGTATGTTGAAAATCAGTTGGTGTATTATGCGTTCAGCATCACTGATCTGTGAGAAGGTTTGCCTATGTAAATTATTACAAACTGCCATTTCTGAAGTACAAAAATACTGCCGATTAATCACGAAGAAAACTCAATATGCTTGATAGCTTGATGTCAAGGGGAAGTGAAATCGAGTGCGACGTACATTTTAAACATAGCTAATTTTGTCATTAATGTGTTGTTTACTCAATTACAATACAGCGTCGTACAAGTGCTTATTTATAAAGCACTGTAAAATCGTTATTATAAAAACTTCAGTTTTTATTCCTAAATAAGATTCATCAGATTCTGTATATGTTTATATAAGTTTTGTTTAGAAAATAAGATGGATATATCCCCCCCCCTCCCCAAGCTACAGTGTTATTGATGGCACGCGGTACTCATCCTACAAAAGTTAAAAATAAGAGTAAATATAACAAATGAAACAAACTTTTCTCAGACCTTTGTGTGACTGTTGCTAAACCGTGAAAAATCAGATCTACAAAATTTTCAGTGTGTGCCATATCTAGTCATCAAGTTGTTTATGCAGATAACAATAATAATAATAAATTGTCTTCATTCCCATAACCATACAAACGCTTACACTTAAAAACGATACATATTCCTGTAAAGGTAAGGAAAATCGCAAGACGCAAGCTTGCTCTTCCACTGGACCTTGATTTAAATTAAAAATCGTAAATACGACTTAAATAATATTTTTTTTAGCGTAAGCGAATGTATAAAGATTATGAGCAGCACGAAGGTTATATTCAGAATGAGCAATGACCCATGACTCCCACTTTAATTTGAGGTGATAATGTAGGGGAAATGTGCCTATGACGGCCCCCTACCTATGATGGCCCACCAGCTACATTTTTAAATAGCGCGCGCTCATCGCCCTACCACCGTGCTAGACTTGTGCAACAAGTGCATTTGTCAGTAGTTATCAACTTTCAGACACGTGCACACTGTGGGACTGAAACTATAAAATAAAGTTGAAATTGGTAAGTCTAGATCTAACAAAATAGACTTGATATTTAGTATTTTGCTTCTACTATAAGCTTAGCTGACAACTGCTTTTTATGTGTAAAGTAGATTTGCATATTGCGCGTCGATTGATGTACTTGAATTTAGGGTTAGAGTAAACAAAACCGTAGTTACCAGGTTTTAAGTAGATCTATGCGCAACTGCCTATGATGGACCTCCAAGGGTTTTCTAATGATGGACTAGGGGGCCATCATAGGAAAGCGAATGTAATGTATGGTACTTACACTTACTCAAACTATAACTATTACGGATTTAGTATTTGCAGACATGGCTACCTCAAAGAGGCAACAATGGGAGGAACGTGATATGGAAGAAGCTCTTAAAAGCGTTCGTGAAGAAAGCATGGGCTTTAAGCTGGCGGCCAAAACCTTTAATGTCCCGAAAACTACGTTACGAAGAAGATTTTCTACGCAACAGGGAAGTTCTAAGGGTGACTTAGGAGGGCGAAGACCAACATTCTCTGAACCAGTAGAAAATGAAATAGCCGAACATATTATAGACATGGAAACACGGTTTTTTGGTCTTACCAGTCAAGATTTGCGTAAGCTGGTGTTTGAAGTGGCCGAAAAAAATGGAATTGATCATAGTTTTAACCAAGAAACCAGAATGGCTGGATGGAAATGGATCAGAGGCTTCCTAAAGCGTAATCCACGAATATCTTTAAGAAGCCCTGAAAATACTTCTTTGGCCAGGGCCCAGGCTTTTAATAAGCCTAACATACGCGCCTATTTCAAAGCGTTAGCTGCAATTTTGGACAAATATAACTTCCCCCCAGAAAACATATATAATATGGACGAGTCTGGTTTAACGACGGTACAAAAGAAATCCCAAAAAATCTACGCTGCCAAAGGTCGCAAACAAGTTGGTGCTCTTAGTAGCGCAGAACGTGGTCAACATGTGACCGTAGTCTGTTCCATGAATGCCATTGGAACGTTTGTACCGCCGGCTCTAATTTTTCCCCGACAAAGGATGAAGGAGGAACTCATGAATGATGCACCTCCTGGATGCATATCTTTTGTCCAAGAAAAAGGTTGGATGACCACCGACATTTTTTTTAAGTGGTTAAAGCATTTTTTGAGGTATACAAAGGCATCCAAGGACAACAAGGTTCTGTTACTACTAGACGGCCATGGCAGTCACAAGGGCCTTGAAGCTCTAGAGTTTGCAAAAGAGAACGGCATTATTATATTCTGTTTCCCAGCCCATTGTTCTCATCATCTCCAACCTTTGGACGTTGGATTCTTCAGGCCACTTCACACTTACTACGGCCAAAAAATTAAACTGTGGTTGCGCCAGAACCCGGGGAAAGCAGTAACACAATTTAAAATAGCAAGCCTGTTTAACCGACCTTATTTAAAAAGTGCACTGCCTTTGAACGCGATAAATGCCTTAAAAAAAAACAGGAATACAACCTTTTAACCCAGATGTGTTCTAGGATTGGGAGTTTGCTCCATCACTTACAACAGACAGACAACTTCTGGACAATCAATGTGAAAATTATGAAAATCAACCACAGCAATCAGAAAATGTTCAGCAACCAGGACCATCCGCTCAGGACTCATTACCAGGACCATCCGCTCAGAGCTCGCCATCATTCTCAGCAGGAGTTCTCGACATCTCAATAAAAGATATTTGTCCTCCTCCTTCAGCTGGAGCAGTGACAGGCCAGAAAAAGGGCAGAAAACGTGGAAAAACAGGATATTTGAATTCAACGCCAGAAATTGAAGAACTAAAGGAAAAGGCAGGTGAAAAGCTAGCCAAAGCAAGGAAACAACACTCCAGGAAAGCAAAAAAGCAGATTTTTACTCAAAGTCAAAACAGTTCCAGTGATGAAGATGAACTTGCCCTTCAAAAATTTTTGGGGGAAGATGACGACTCTGATGATCCACCTTGCATTTATTGCAACGAATTATATTCCCAGTCGCGGTCCAGAGAAAAATGGATTCGTTGCCAGGCATGTAAGTCTTGGTGCCACATTGACTGCGCTGGTGTCGACGATAGAATCAAAAGATTTGTGTGTGAAGTGTGTATTTAATTTTTTTTTGTTACCTATTTTACTTACTTTCATATATAGTGTCATTTGTGCAATTTTAGTTCAGTCAGAATAAGTTTTTCGTTTAATAAATATTTGAAATTATGAAAAATATACACTTTTTTAATGAATAACCTGAAGGGTCCGTCATATGCGCATATGTGCCTATGATGGCCCCTTTGCAGGTTTTTCACAAAACGCATGTGTAATTTCACCATATACTTTTTTATGAAAAAGTACTTGCCCACTACAATCTACAACATATGAGAAGCAAATAGGTACCCAGCAGAACTCGGTAAGTCCATAAGTAAGAAAAATATGAGGCAGTTTCCTTAAGGGGTCCATCATAGGCACACTTCCCCTAAGTAGTACGTATACTTCAATATCTTAGGATTTTCGATTAATTAAAAGTCTGTGAAACCGTGGTTTGAAACAAGGTAACGGAATTTTTTTAAGGTCAACTGGTTGGGAATGGTAATACTTTGATATTTGATAACTAAAACTACGTTCGAACAATGCAGTTCTGTGGGAGGGTGAAGTAACTGTACCTTTGAATCGAACGTTTATATTATGTACATCCTCCCTAAAAGATATCTTATGATACATATAAGGTGGCCTTCGTTTTCGGGACGCCAACAGAATTTTACTTTCAAATACTATCAAATCCTGATTTAACAGAAGGCTGCAGCAGTCCAATAAATCAATACAATCAATCCTGCACCAGATTACGGGCGATTTTCGAGATGAATCCGCTTCCACAAAGAGCCACGCAAAATGCACATTACGGCACCGAAAGTAAAGTTACGTCTCAAAATTTTCCAAAATAGCTCTATGCTAAAGTTGCGTGTACACATTTTTTAAGAAAGAAACGCAAATTTGAAATCCTAGAAATAAAACTACATAGGCAACCTGATACACACATCGATGGTCAGACTAGCCAAATGTGCTATAAACGCGAATAAAGAAAATGCTTTTAAAACCATGGCAATAATCCTCTTCGTGAACATACCTACTTCGGTTTAATTGGGTTTTGCAGCAAATCAGTAGATATTTAATATACTCGATAACAGTCCAAGGGTTACTACAATTAAATGTGTTGTAATACTAATATTGACATTATTTATTACCTACTAGTACATTATACGCTGTTTGTATCTAAATATGGAATACTATACGGGGCGATCAAAAATAACATTTATCGCGGGAGTCCGTGAAAAATATGATCATTGTCTGCACTGGACTTTATAAAGCTACATTTGAACTGCAGTTAGCTGTATTATTAGTTCACCTGACTTTAACGCAGTCTAATAACTTGTAAACATTTGCAAAAATACGCAATTTAAACCAAGTTTATAAATTAAAGTGATAGGTAACATTAAAATAATACATGAATAAGTTAAAAAGATGTGGAAAATGAATTTTAAACTTCAAAAAATTTTTTTTGACAACTCAATGAAAAGCATGCTACAGATTAGGCAAAACGCCCCTAACACCCAAGGTATCACGAGCGGGCATTATAATTCATAACGCCCGCTTATCGTTAGCGTCAAATTGCTAACCAATCACGTACCTCGGTGCGGTGTAGCGTTCACAGCAGTAGTCGAACATCCAACATAAACTTTCTAATCAATTATTTATATTATTAAGAAACACTAGTAAGACATAAAATTATGTATGCACGACAGGCAATACTTGATGTGTGTGCTCTCGGACATAAACGTCTTCACAATGCCCTTAGTACATAAATAACTATTTTGTCTTCCTTGACAGCTGAAATTGCCGAGCATTATGACATACTTTCGAAAATTCAACAAAAAACAATAACAATTGACATTTTAACTATGAATAATCAATAGACGAATGCTAAAGCAGGGAAATTCTGGAAAAAGAGAAGATAGGATCCTAGAGTCGGTATTTAGCAGAGAAACACAAAAAAGTACAATAGGAAAAGACACTTAAGTGGAATTAAATTAAAATTTAAATGTCAACAAGAGGATGGATATTCAAAGAACTTCTTCTTGAAGATTTTCATGAAGCTTTGCATTTTCTCCTTACCACAACTGCTCATTGAGGTAGATCTGCACTTGCAATGTTTTGGTGACAATTGAAAAGTAAACACTCTTTTCGATTATTTTTTATCACAAAAATATGTATTTGTACGTATATGAGATATAATTATATAGTTAAAAAATTGATAGGTACATGTTTTTAGCCAAAGCTCTTTCTGGACGAAATATCGTAATGGCTTTTAAATGTGTTTCTGTTTATCGTATGATCCTCTAATTTTGGAATAAGCAACAACTTTTGCTCACAAATAATAAATTTTTTGTTAAACTTGACATTTTATTTAACTATTAATATATCCACAGTAGAATATTCAATAAAATCATTACATGTAATTGTTCCAGTGCATCTTCACGTTGCCTATTACAAAACATCAAAGAGTATCCCGTCATAAAACAAAGAAGCTATACACTATCGTAGCTTCGCAGATATAACATTGCATTTAACAAGTGTAAATTAATATATAAATAACAATATATACACTCTATATAAAATCTTTTTTACACAGCACAATACTTCAGCACAGCTGAACGCAGTTTCTAGGTAGCTACACATAACAGGAGGAGTTGTGTACTGCTGATGTTTAACGTGCCTCAGTTCAAATTCACAAACCATTTTTTAGTATTTTTAAAACGACTTAAAGATGGTTTCTTCGGTTCCTAAACCTGATTCTTAAAGTAGTCCATCGTTATCTGTCTTGCCGTTTATAGTGAAAGACAAAGATAGCTTCCTATCCCTCTTTAGTTTGGCTTTTCGGAGTTTTCTACGTCTATAGTAGAAAATGAAAATAACTCCTGCTGTGAGTGCCACAGCTGCGACAATGACTAGAATGCCAATTTTTAGAAACGCAGATTTTCGTTTAAGCTCCGAATACCGAGCCTTGCACTGATCAAACATCGTCATGTCCTCTTGCGATATGTTGTAGATACATTCTGGAATAAAGTGAAAAGTATTACAATCAAGAATATGTTATTAACAAATCGACTTCATTTTGAAGAAACTAAAACGTGTTTAAAATGACTGTTACAGACGTGTAGTGACGATAGTATGCAAAATTAAATTCGGTGCTTTCTGTAATAACAAGTTAGTTAATTTAAAATAAAGCGCTGTCCGTTGTGGTGAAATTACGTACACGTAAGTGTTGTGACGTTTCGGGTGCCTCCAAACTGTTTTACAACGTTTCAAAAACCGTTATCAATTTGCAGACGATATTACAGTCACAAGAATGCGTAATGCGCGAACATTTGAAGCCACGCGGAGGGTAAGCAAAACTTGAAGAGAGATGCTGCTGATAGTCCGATATCGGACAGGTATAAACCGACGAGTTGCGCAAGCTTCACCAGTACGTTCGATCCGCGCATCCCTACTTTCTGTCCGCACCGAAGTATCACGTTTAACCCCTCTTAGATTTTCCTAGAAAAACGACGTGGAAGAAGATCCGGAATCATATTAAAAGAGCGATGCTCGCTCAGTCCAAAGACAGATCTAACCCGTTCCTTTCAGAATCCAGACCAGAACCTGAGCTCCAGCTGGAGACTTTTGGGTCCTCGGGCCCAAGGGGCTCCGCTAGTCATCACCAGTCCAGATACCTGTCCGTTAAACCTAGAACACTGTCCCGAACTATCTGTCCTTTCCAGTTCACGTAAGTTCGATTCCCAGCACCTAACTGAGAAGTTAAACTGCCTAAACTACTTTTACCTGACTAGAAACCTCCATTGCCTTGGTTAGTAAAACTGCCGAAGCATTCCGGACCAGAACCTACCCTATCCTGTTAATCGCGAAGCGTATATGAATAACATTGTGCCGCTAAAGATTAGCTCCAGACCTATCCTGTACTGTTGATCTTAATCTATCTCTCGATGTACGAAAATTAGCAAGTTTTCCCTGAACAATAATACGAACAACGTAACAAATTAGGAAAAAGTTTAATTTATTACTGAAATGTAGAACAAATTGCTAGAAAAGTAAAAAAAAAGGTGTAGCGGCAATTATGAATTTAGAAAAAAATCTCTTAGAACGGGAAGAAATATCGGAAATGGTTATGTGGACTTAATTTAAAGCTTTATTATTTATGAACAATTATTATTACCACAAGTGAGAAAATACAAGCGAGATATAAAACACAGAACAAGTAATACGGAAACAAGAACTAAATGATTATGAATGATAACGTCGAAAGGCTCATATAATTTTGTGGCAACAAGAGGTGGATCGTTAGGAAAACCCTATTTAAACACAGGAAGCCAAATTGACCACGTAATTACCGGCAAGTGAAAAATTCCGTTCAAGATATCAGACGATTAGAAGAGCTGACTTTTAATTCAAAGCATGATTTAGTCAGAGCGAAAATAAAAGTAATCTTGAAAAGAAAAAAACACACTGGAAAATAAAACAGAAATTCAACATAAAAGGGTGTAAGAAGGACGCCAGATGAAATAAAGAAAATTCGAAATGTATTACGGAAAAGTTGAGAAAAATAGAACTCTCAGAAAAAAATAGAGAAGCTATTGAGCAGGCATATCAATACTCAATAAAAATTGCAGAAACTGAAACTTTTGAAACGAAGAAAGCGACAGATAAAACGTAGTTATCAATACAAGCCAGTGGAAAATCAGAGAAGAAAAATCGTAGATTAACAGAACGACTGATAGTAGCAAACGAAAAATGGTACAAGAATACACAGAAAAAAATTAAGATATTAAAAGAAGTGCCCAGTTAGTTATAAACAGATATATCTGAATGGAGTAACGCAAATAGAAGATATAATATAATTTAAATGACCTTTAAGGACAAAATACCGAAGAAAATAGAAACAGTCAATACTAATGGTAAAAAGCGAAAAAAATCGGCTAGAAGTTACAATATGCCTTATTAACTGATTGAGATAGATATAGAGCTGCTATACAGATACTGTAATTGAAAAGAAAAGAGAAACATGAAGAGAGGAACGTATACCTAGATCAATTGAAACATTAATCAAAAGAAAGAATGATAAGTGAGACACACATTAATAAAAACGCATAGTAATTTAACATCACAAACTCTGGGGTTCAATGTTCCAGGCAAAAGAAACGCTGGAAAACCGAAAGGTCTATGGAAAATATATATTAGTGAAGAGATCAGAAACCGGAATTTAACGTGGGGAGAAGTCAAACAGATGGTTTTAGATAGGAAGTACTGGAGAAAAACTTTTCCACCTACTCAATCAGCCATATGTTGTTCCAATAGGGAACCAAAGAACAAGGAAGAAGAACATTTTAGTGTTTACTAGATTGTAAAATAGCTATCTCTGTGGTGCGAAATTCAATATTTTCAAGAACTTCCAGCAGATTAATTGTGTGATGATATTAATGATTAATGCGGCATATTAAAAAAAGACGACCGAAGAATTTATAAATGAATGCACAGTAGGGCCAACAGAAATAGACAAGGCAACTTTCCTAATGCACAAAGATATTCATAATAAGTTGGAGAGCCCCAGATGAGAAAAACATGCAACCAAATTGACAATATGCTCATCAAAGAAAAACACAGTAAAGAAATAGATGTACAAAACATGACTGAAGCTAAGATACATTCGAGTAATTATATGACTGCGCAAAACATCAACTTTCTCGGAGAAAAAGAATAGAATAAGTCAACATAGAAAATAGAATATAGAACTACTCAAAATACATGAAAACCATAAGATGTATGGTTGAAAAGATACTCAAAGAAAACACATTTGACCAAAAAATACTGTAAATTGACAAATGGTAAAATAAACCGTACATGAAGCAGCAGCCACAAATTTAATGGCTGACAACAGAGGTTAAAAAGAAATGGTGTAATAAAGAATGCAAAGAAATGTGTGTAAACTAAAACGACAATAAGTGAAATAAAGTCTAGAGAAATGAGAAAGGAAGCTAAGAAGATATACAGAGAACAGAAGAAAAGTACCGAGAACAGTTGTAAATAATACTAGAACAGAATTACAAGCGAAAGGATATTGGAGAATTTTGTAGAAAGAACATTACCTAGAAACATTACGCAAATTGGAACACAGTACAGCAGAGAAAGTCGATCAACGCAAAAGAAGAAAAATCACCATGGGGAGAATTCATCAACATATTGCAAAAAATGAAAAATATTAAGAGTTCAGGAAGCGATAACATACAACGTGTACTAATAAAATATGGAGGGCAACGGCCAGATGAAAGAATATTTAATCTAATAATGGAAATATGGGGAAAATGGGAACACTTCACTGGAGTGGAAGCAATAATGAACTGCAATAGCAACAGAATAGACTTTAAACAAGGCAAATATATTTAAATTAATGACGTGGGAAAGGAAAATGCTTCGGAGGGTTGTTGGTGTAATTAAAGAAGATGGTTAATGGAGAAGACTCTTCAACCAAACCATAATAGAAAAGATAATCAAACTGGGACTACTACAATGACTAAGTAGCGAAAGATAGAACACCAACACAAGTATTTCACCAACCAATGGAAAGAAAAAATACAAGGGAACGACTTCAAAAAGCATGGCAAAAAGTGACGCAAGATTGCATAAATTAGGTATAGAAAATGGGAGGAACTGGTAACACAGAGGAAAGAATGAAGAAAGTTAACTGAAAAAGCCAAGAATATTAAAGGCGTATAGAACTTATACATATTGTATACACAAGAAGAGTCATATTTATACTGCATTTTTCAGAATAAATGAACAGCCTGTGGTAGATTCTGTGGAAAAGATGCTAAAGGTTTTTAGATAATTGGTATATTATATGAAAGTGACCATATGGTAACGGTGGTTTTTTGATCGTTACATATAAGTAATGTTTATTTGCTGGAAGATAAGTAATTAAGACTTAAGTTAAAGCGATAGATGAATTGGAAATTGGAATCCACTGAGTAAACTGGACAGTCTTCAAATAAATATGAATGGGGTGACTGTGGAGTAAAAATACGAACATACGAATATATCAGCTGAAGAAATGGATTATTTTCAGCTATGGATTTATTCTCTTTAGTTACAAAATTGCCTAAATGTGCCTTTTTTGGTAACAGTTTCGACCCTAAAATTGGTTCTGATGAAACTAATCCTTTCAGGTATGCTAATATTATGCCTTGATTTTTCTATTAGACAGAGATGAAATTGCATGGAGAAGACGCTATCCACGAGCAATAAATGTTTATCCACAACAAAGAAAAAAAAATATCTAACTTTGATAAGGCGTAGGTAAATGCAGGCCGTACAAAACGCAAAATCTGAAACAACTAATCTAAGAAAACCACTAAGTATTTACCTCGGAAATGAATCTTGCTTTGAATGAACAATAATCAGGTAAAGCACAACGATGAATTATAAGGACATCGGTAGTGATAATGATTTTATAAGCGACGGTTTATGGGTTTTGAGTCCAAAATTATCATGGGAATATGAATTCTGAAGCTAACTATATGATCAATAATGTTTGTTTCTATCGCGTCTACTTAGAATTACGAGGTAAAACAATCTCGGTAGCCCATTTTTATATGGTTAATAGACATATATATTCAAATCTTGGATTCTATGCCTAAATACTAGCTAGGAACTGTCGCAATTAGTTTTTGGAAGGAACATTGTAACACAATATTAGAATCTATCCAAAAAATAGAGACCATATGTGACCCATGACATACGTTGAAGTGGATTGGAACATTTATTGGAAAATGTACCAAATCAAAAGAGAAGTAAAGTGGCCTAACCCGTGGCAGTAAGGTTAGAAAAAACTGTAAGAAATTTCGAATTTCCACATCTTACTCAGTAATATTATCTGGTATTTCTTAAAACGATCTTAAAACGAGTTGTATAAAAATGTATACAAATATGATGGAACACGTCAGGCGTGACTCATTCTCTCAGTAATGTGACATTTGTTTCACTAATCTTCCCTCATATCAGCTAACAAACATACCTTTTCCTTCCAAGTCGCACTCAATCTTCGTAAACTTTACGTTCCGTTCTTGCAGCCATCGTTGGATGTTCCAGCAATCACACGGGTGTCCGAACGAGGACGTGAAATTGTCGTTGGCTAGGCGATGCAAGTTGCACAGTCCTGCGATGTCTCTGACTTCCATGTTGATCAAGTTATTCCCCGAAATGTTGTAAAGCAGCAGATTCGGCATAACTCCCAAATCCGGAAGAACTTCCAACTTGCTGAAGCTTATGTCGATCGTTTCTAAGGGGCTAGTAATGGGTTTAGTTTCGTCGACCACTTCTATAATGTTCATGTTCTGGTTGTTGCTCAGATACAGCCTTTTCAAGGAGGGCAGGTGGAAGATCACGGGTGGTATCTTGGATATCCCGTTCAGAGACAGATCCAGGCTTATTAGCTGGTCCATGTCTTCGAAAGTGGAGTTCTCCAGGTTCGTTAAGAGGTTGTCCGATAAGTACAGCATCTTCAAATTTGAGTATCTGCTCACATCTTCCTTGGTTATGTCCCGCAGCCTGTTGTACGACAAATCGATCACCTGTAAAATGAAGTGAGAAATATCATCTTGTCAACAACTTAATTAAAACGTTAGCTTGTTTGAGTGTCGCTATGGAGTTTAAGTATATTATTATATTCTTGCTGCTTGCTTCCTCTTAGGAAACTATAATAATTAATACGAAAAATGACGTGATATAGTATACATATAGTTGATAACTGGAAAACATACGACAGATTAGCTTTGCGACTGTCATTTGGGTCGTTTCACTTGCTTTTTTACTTTACTTAAATTTTCCATATGCTAAATCAAAATATCTTACGATTTCTTAATTTGTGAAAGTTAATCTAACAACGTTTATGTAAAGAATAGTACTTTAACTGTTCAGTTTTTGAAATCCCCATGGACATAATAAAAAACTCACTCTATATATACTTACTTAAATCTGAAATTGATTTTAAAGATTTCGACTATAGTATACATATCGACCGAGGATGGAAAAACAGACTACATATAAAGTGCTGAACTTAGACTACAATAGAACGAAGAAATTAATACAGCAATGCAGAAAAATAAATTGGAGCAAAATACAATCGCTAAAAAAAGAGTGATGAAAGGGTTGCGGGATTTGGCTGGCAGAAGCTGACCCACTATATGTTTCTAAACATTGTGCGATGGTCTGTTTCAACGTGTATTTGGGACGTACGAACCAAGGCAAATGGTGGGTGGAGAGTAGAAATTATTCTAACCGTCCTAGGAGACGATATTAGTGAGACACACTTGTAAGTAGTTCCAATTTCAAATTGTGAGTTTAAAGTTTATGTAAAAATGTTCATTCCTCAAGTTTGTAAGGGTCGGGTACGTGCGAACATATTTTTGATTTTATTTTCGGGAAGAACAATTAAGACTTCTAGTTGAATAACTTGATATAGAGAATTATTTATAGTTATACGGGAACAATTATAAACCTTAGTGAAAGCTTTCATTTGCTTTAAGGAAAGTGGTAAGTTTTATTTTTTTCAACTGGGCCTTGACTAATAACACGTTTCTTTTAGTACATGATTTAGCAGACTTGGCGACTGAAACAGAGTCGAAAGCGATGCTAAATTACGACGGGGGGATTAGGTGGTAAAAGTAAACAACCGAAAGCCGCTAGCTAATTTAGCTTAACATATCACGACTTGTCTAGCTCTTACTTCTCACAATCCGACACCGCACTCGCTTAACTGTTAGTAAGATTGTGTGTACACCAACTTCTTATGTAACTCTTAATGCTCTCGGTAAATCACGATCCGATACCGCAGTATCTCAACTGTTAATAAGATCACAGTTACACTGACTCCTTGTCTCACTATACTTCTCTAACCGGATCACACTCCAACACTGCAGTATTTTAACTGTTAGTAAGATTGTGAGACATCTTAACGTATCGCACTATCTTCGACGAATGAAGCTATAGATAAAAAAAATATTCAAGTAATGTAAACAGGGAAGATGGTTTTAGACCGAGTAAAACTTGGACTACTGTCATTTACGATATAAAGTTCTACAATTACGCTTCTTCAGCCGGTTACGCGTCAACGACTCCATGGCATAGATGATCTGGCATAGAAGATTATAAATACATTCACTACGACTTCTCGCTCTTAGAGCAATGTCTTGCAAAACGTCTCCAATGGTGCACAAACAGCAAAAAGGCCAAATACTGTGCGTTTCTCTATAAAGACACGGTCTAAGCGGAAATTGAATTTTAATATTGACAATATTTTGCACTGTCGAACCATGACATTAGCAATGGTAACGGGTGTCCTAAAACTTTCTTTGTTGAGTCTGCACTGAAAATAGTTTCTAATTTGTGAATGTAGCTATGTTCATACTTAACTGCTAAAAATTATCTATATAAATAAAACTTGTCGAGAGCAATTTCACACGGATGTGGCAACAGGTAAGAACTTTATTTTTCTTCTTCTTTTTATTTCCCTCGTCTGAAAGACGAAAGAAGTATTGTAATCACGAAAACATCACCTTTCGAGATTTCTTCAGGTCTTCACGTTTCAAGGTCCCTAGATGACGAAAACGAGGTTTTCTTAATTCCGTCCGTCCGTCCGTCTGTCTGTCTGTCTGTCTGTCTATATGTCTGTCTGTCTGTCTGTCTGTCTGTTGGCAGTATAGCTCAAAAACTATTTGTCGGAGGAAGACGATATTTTGCATACATATTATATATCTACCTCGCATGAAACCGGTACAATTTCATACAAATATATACAGGGTAAGCACCTTAAAAAAATTAAATTTTGTTTATTTTTGGATTAATTTTGAAATAGAAGGAAGTAATAACTTGCACACAGGTCAGGCTTTACATTTTTCGAAAATAAGACTCCACCGATACAGAATAATATCACAACACGTTTCAACAGTAAGCCCGTTCTGTTTAGGAGAGGCGCGCGCCGCACTTATTTTTATAAGGCTTGATGGCGCAGTTGGAATTTCGCTACAGTTACATCCGCTGCGAATATGCGGTTACGATCGCTATGCACGTGCGGCAGGTTCAAACCCCAGCGGGATACATTTTCTTTAAATTTGCAAATTGATCTAACTCGGGCGAGGAAAGTTCTGGGTAAAGCCTTTTACAGATTTATGTATGATAGAACTAGTGTCCCGTTTGCTACCTTTTGTATCGTTTATGAACGAAATTATTTGCCTTTTTGAGAAGATTTCAGTGCACTTACTTTTTTCAATAAAATTCAACAGTAAAAATTATTCTAATGAATTGGAATGACACTAAATGCATTTTAGTGGCAACGAACTATTTCTAGTTTGAAACCATTATTGCAGCCACTAAGAACTTATCGTTTTTCTTATCTGGATTCATTGGAATATAATTGGTAACACCAGCTGTGCTGACGTAAAGTGTGGGACTGTTTTATACTTGCCTACCGCTTGGCTTTAATCGGTTAATTGAGGCATTTTATTAGCTCGGATTAACCCAACAAATTTTTACAGTACTCATTAAAGTATTAATTAATGCTGAGAAGCGGATTCGCTAAAATTCTCCTAAAATAGCCCGCTATTTTGACGAATCTAACAGCTGCACATTTTAAGATGAAATCTGCTAAGAATGTAGAATTCATTTCTTATTTGGGTATTTCGCCATTCTAAAATAAATGTAGAACCTCGCAACCATTTGGTTAGGCGACTGCACTGATTAAACGAGACTTTATTGTACTTATTCTGAATTTATAGAAAACATTTGATTATGACTTCTTGCTTCCCAGTGTCACGGTTTAAGCCAGGCGTACTCAACCTGCGGCCCGCGGGCCGCATGCGGCCCGCCAAGCTTTTATGTGTGGCCCGAAACCCTCATTATCAGGAACGTACTTTTGTACACATCTGATAATGCAAGTTTTTAAAAGCTTGGGATGCGCGACAACAATGTGCCAGTCACCAAGATAGGGTGGGCGACACCTAGTATGGAAGAAATGAACCGTAATTGTAGCGATCTTCTTTTACATACCTCGGTGCCATGGCTAAGCAGAGTAAAAGTTCTGGATCGGTTTTTTCTTTACCACAAGACATTATTTTGTTTTTACAACAAAATAATAAAGTTTATAGTGAACTTGAAAATGGTTGATGATGGTGTCGTTTAACTTTTCTATGCGACAAATATTACGAGGAAATACATAACCTAGTACTGCATAATCTTACAATTGTAACAAAAACTAAACAAGATGGTATTGACATTTCTCGATAAAACTATACAATAATTTCAAATTGTTTAGCTGCCTGATCCAAAGAATGTAAGAGCAGATCTCAGGATTTACGAAGCATTAAAAATTGTCTGTTGCTTGTAGAAAATCCCTGGCGCTTAGAAACAGCAATTATTGCACAACTAGCTGCATTGTGATATGATTATGCAAAGCTATTTGACGAATTTATGGAGTTCGAAAACTATACGCATCTGGAAGTTATTTGTAAAGAAAAAAGAGAGGGAAAGGAAAGGTTTACGTGGAATTTTGGAAATTAGTGCCTGAAAAATACAAATCTGTACAAAAATGTGTCCATCTGCTGCTCACGTTATTCGCATCAACATATCTTTGTGAACCATCTTATTCCAAAATGAAGTTTACGTTAATTTGACTTTCTAACTACTATATTTGACCATAATTCTAATTCACAGTTATATAATAGCTAGTGTACAATTAAGGGGTTATAAACTGTTCTTACTTTTTGCGAAATGTCGCAAGTTTAACTTTACTTCACTTATCTCGTAATCGCAACGCTTGTGGAATCGAAGACTAGCCTCTCAGGAGTTTAATCAGCATGACTCACCGTTCAAGAGGATGAGCTGCTCACCTAACTCCTACTGTGACAGTCGCTAAACGTCAGCAGTCATTTGACCGCAAGCAATCGCCCGATCTTCGTAGTAAAATTTTTATGAAGAGATATTGAAACTAATGCGTTTCCGTCGCCCCGAACTTGTTGCTATAATTTCCAATTACGAAAATAGAATCAGATAGTTCCAAAAACACTATACATACCCTGCAATAACAGGCAAAAACTATGCAGCGAATTCCGTGGTTCCCTAATCAGTCGACGACTTGGAACTATGTTTTCATTAGAAAATGGTACCCGTTCTCAAAATCTGCCTCAAGCACGCTTCGTTAGTATCCACATACTATTAACGAAGAACGAGAAATTCCGAGTTTACCACATTTTTACCACGAAACTCTTAATGCACAGCTAAGTTTTTCTCATGTCACCGATTCGAACATAAAAATCTGTTATTATTTTTCCACTCTCTTTTTTTTTCTTAAAAACCTTTGCAACTCAGATATTAATTTTTATACGTTTCGACTGCGTTTTCCCAATTGATCTTCTATTCACGGCAATATATAATGTAAACTACTAACGTTAATACAAAGGCTTTTAACACGTAACAGCCTTGATGACGTATTGAGAGTAGCATGTAGTAATTATAAACCTGATTTGTCTAAAATAGTTAAAAGTCTGTCTCAACATAAAAAATCACACATTTTTAAATAAACGCTTGGATACATTTACGGGTTGAGTTTCAGTTTTTACATAATTATATTATGAGGTACCTATGTGTACTATGTTGCGGCCCGCTTAACATAGCAAATATACGTATGTGGCCCGAGAAGAAAAAAGGTTGAGTATGGCTGGTTTAAGCTAATATCGAGTTCAACTGGAAAAGTTTCCTATGATTTTTCCAACCCAATACTGTATCTATCATTGTGTACTAACGTGTTTGCTTTAATCATTTGGGCTTTAAGAGACCTTTCGACCTGTGACTGCACTCGGTATTTATTGGAAGAATGAGAGGTTTATAACCTCTGGACTTGAGCAATTAGATTAATCTCAATGAAGCGAATCAGCTCTTAATTTCACTGGAAGACACAAAGATATGGAGTGCTTTTGGGGCAGAGAAAAGCATAGAAATTCTATTCCCGAGATTGTCATTGCCATCCAGTGGTTGTATTGTAAATTCGAAATGAATTAATACTCGTACTATAACCCCAGAAAATTTAGCCAACGATTCTAAAGCTAGTCAGCTAATTAGAATAAACGGATTGTTTTATTTAGTACAAAGCAGGAGTTCAATGGAATACTATTATGACTCATGGTTTGATTGCTTTTGATTGAATAAATGGCCCAATTCAGTTGTAGGCTTGCCCAACCCAACTGTCCTGTGTACTGCAGATAACTTCTTTAAGGGCAAATGCATCATAGTTTACAAAGCTTTCTATTTATTTCACTTGAATTTACAATTTTCCGGTTAAATTGGGAAAGTTTTTAACTTGCTTAAAAAATATTAGACTTTGAAACTTATTATTCATAAATATATTGGCCAATTCATATTCTTTTTTGGGTATTTCGCGACTCTGCAAATTAAAATTATTAAATAACGTATTAAATAACGGACGTTTCGAGGGACAATCTGCCCTCGTTGTCAACGAATAATAATTAACAAGGAACAAGAAAACTTAGCTTTTTCAAGGGAGATTGAAAACCACCAACCTCCAATGAATTGCTTGACATTGACGTTTGTTGATTGTCTAAACCTACTTGATCTGATCTTTAAGAATCGATAGCCAACTAGTGTCTAAAAATATTGAGAAAGACGACACGCATTTTTCTTCGTTAAGTAAAATATATGCCGTCTCCTTAATTTTACGTTTAGTTGACATTGATTTTTTAGACAAGATCTTTGTGTTATGCCAGTTTACTTTATGATTATTATCCCAAGCATGTTCTGCCAGCTTAGACCTATCAATTCAATAAGTCTAAGCTGGCAGAACATGCTTGGGATAATAATCATAAAGTAAACTGGCATAACACAAAGATCTTGTCTAAAGAATCAATGTCAACTAAACGTAAAATTAAGGAGACGGCATATATTTTACTTAACGAAGAAAAATGCGTGTCGTCTTTCTCAATATTTTTAGACACTAGTTGGCTATCGATTCTTAAAGATCAGAGCAAGTAGGTTTAGACAATCAACAAACGTCAATGTCAAGCAATTCATTGGAGGTTGGTGGTTTTCAATCTCCGTGAAAAAGCTAAGTTTTCTTGTTCCTTGTTAATTATTATTCGTTGACAACGAGAGCAGATTGTCCCTCGAAACGTCCGTTATTTAATACGTTATTTAATAATTTTAATTTGCAGAGTGGCGAAATACCCAAAAAAGAATATGAATTATAGATTCACGCCACAAAGAAGTTTCAGAGATTATCTATATTGGCCAAAATTACTTACAACAATATTATTCTGCAAGTTTGGACAATATAAATATGGCAATTCTATGAAAAACGGTTAATAATTTTATCTACATCGGTGTTGTTATAGACCATTGACCAAATTAATTTTAGTATCGTTAAGAGCTTCATTACCGCACTCATGTTATATAAAAAATACATTGAACGAGAGTTTATTGATGGAGATAAAATATTGAACAATACACGTTTGCTTATGGCACTTCGTTTGATTGCCGGAAAACTTGGCTCACCGCCTCGTTTTGGCAATCAAACTCGTTTCGGTAAGATGCTCATAATCAAAATTGTATCGTTATAGATCTTACACTTATGAATTTTGTTTTCGTCATTTTCCTATTACGAAAATTATTATAAAAGAATTATTTGTCAAAATAGGTATAACAAACCTTATGTCATTTTAAGCGGAAAAGTGAGCTCTTTTCAGAAATATCTACGCCAACTATGATTGCTATTTAAAAAAAATGTAACTTAATGTTATAACTCAAAAACTATGAAAGTTAGAAGAAAACTAATAAGTGTAAGATAAACACCGTAAAAATAGCTAAAACTTTTATTCCTATTATTTTTTTTCTTTTTTCAATAATAACGGCGCTAGACCGACTTTAAGAAATTAAGTAATTTTAATATTTTGCTTGTATCTAGTAGGCCTTGGATTTTTTCAAAGAAACAAAAGCACATCTCGAATAAGCTCATAAAACTGCAATTCTTTCTCCATTTAACCAACCTTCTATCTTTCACGGTTTCCGAGATCCCTATAGTGATAATGAAAAAAATCACCCTGTATATACAGTGTGTCCCCGGATAGGTGAAACGACTCTTGTGAAAGGTAAAAATTCTCGATTTAAATTTTAATTTTTTGTGGTTCAGCCCTGCTTGGTTAAGGGCGAATTTCTAACATAATTTCAGTTTTGAAAAATCAAGTAAAAAAAAAATTTTCAAAAAACCTATTTTCCTGTAGGGTAAAGTGCCTTTTATGTGGCAAATACGACTTTGATCTCTCACATTTTCTTTTATGTCTCAAATCAAAGAATTTTATTTTTAACAAATAAAAAAACTTTTCTTAATAACTTTTTGTGGTATCTGCCACATAAAAGACACTTTACCTTAGAGAAAAATAGGTTTTTTGATAATTTTCAAGGCATACTTGATTTTTCAAAACTGAAATTAGAACTTCGCCTTTAACCAAGCAGGGCTGAACACAAAAAAATGGAAATTTAAATCGAAAATTTTTTACCTTCCACAAGAGTCGTTTCACCTATCCGGGGACACACTGTATATACTAGCTGTTATCCGCGATTTCGTTCGCGCGAGATTCGTTATTTGTGTATTAAATAATGATTAATTATTTTCTGTCATCCCATCCCATCCTATCCCCGTCCCCGTCCCTTTCTCCGTCTTCATTTCCGTACCGTCCCATCCCATCCCATCCCGTCCCGTCCCGTCCCGTCCCTTCCTCTTCCATCCCATGCCTTCCCTTTCCGTCCCGTCCCGCCCCGTTCCGTCTCGTCCCTTCCCGTCCCGACCCTTTCCTTCCCGTCCAGTCCCGTCTCGTCCAGTCCCGTCCCGTCCCGTCTCGTCCAGTCCCGTCCCGTCCCATCCCCTCACCTTCCATCCCATCCCTTCCCATTCCATCCCGTCCCGTTCCGTTCCGCCCCGTCCCTTCCCGTCCAGTCCTTTCCCTACCCGTCCAGTCTCGTCCAGTCCCGCCCCGTCTAGTCCAGTCCCATCCCGTTACGTCCCGTCCCCTCCCCTTTCATCCCACCCCTTCCCTTTGCATCCCGTCCCGTTTCGTCCCGCCCCGTCCAGTCTCGTCCCTTCCCGTCCCGACTCTTCCCTTCCCGTCCAGTCCCGTCCAGTCCCATTTCCTCCCCTTCATCCCATCGCTTCCCTTTCCGTCCCGTCCCGTTCCGTCCGACCCAGTCCCTTCCCGTCCAGTCCTTTCCCTACCCGTCCAGTCTCGTCCAGTCCCGTCCCGTCCAGTCCCGTCCCATCCCGTCCCCTCCCCTTCCATCCCATCCCTTTCCTTTCCGTCCCGTCCAATCCCGTCCAGTCCCGTCCCGGTCAATCCAGTCCCGTCCAGGCCCCGTCCCGTCCCGTCCCTTCCCTTATGTTATGTCCACCGTCTTGGACTTAAAAATAAATGCCATGTTCGCAATCAACGTCCCAAAAAACCTCAATAACGACAACCATATAAGGGGTTGATTTTCGGAAAATCACGAAATACGTGTTTGCTTATTTGTTTTTAGGAGTACTCCTACGAAGTTTCAAGTCGAAATGTCTGTTTAATATTATTTATCCATACAAAATTGGAACCCCCATTTTACCCTTTTAGGGGTTGAATTTCGAAATATCATTCCTTATTCCTTGTATTCATCATAAAGGGAACCTCTGTGCAAAATTTCAGCTTTCTAGGTGCAAGGGTTTGGGCTGGGCGTTGATGAGTGGCTGAGTGAGTCAGGACTTTCAGTTTTATACAGGGTGATTTTTTGAAAACGATCCGCCTGAGATATTTCAGAAACCAAAAGGAAATTAAAAATTTCCGAAAACAGGTCCACTTATCAACTAATGTGACAGTTTGTTAGACCAAACGTCAACGTCTTTTTTCCACGCCTACCTGATTAAAATTAGGTTTCGATAGCGCTTACCGTTCTCCTGAAGTGGGAATGATAAACTTTCTCATAAAATGTATGAGAAAATAAAAAACGTGGGCAAGTGACACATCACCATAATCTTTATAAGATAAGCTTTGATTTGAGATACCACGTGATGGGTCATTCCATTTAAAATTTTTGGGGAAGTATTCGTGGGGGCGCAGGGGTAAACGTCAAAAGTGTCAATCATAGGTCAAACCGTTTCCCCCTTGACATATAAGTGGACCTGTTTTCGGAAATTTTTAATTTCCTTTTCCTTTCTGAAATATCTCAGGTGTATCGTTTCCAAAAAATCACCCTGTATATATAGATAACTATTCTCAACCATAAAACCCAACAATTAAAAATAGACAACCGAAAGCTAAAGAAAGAATCTATCTCTAGTTACAATGGAAATCTGACAACTAACAAAGGAATAGAATATTCGCTTTTGAAGGCTAAAAGGAAAATTAAAGAACCTATTGCGGAAATGCCGTTAATAAAAACCGATCATTGGCCAGGGATAACAAACAAAAAGATGAGCTTTTTGCAAATTATCTTGGAGAAAGTTTCAAACCTAGGAACATCCACTCCAAAGACAATCTAGAAGAAACCAGTAACCTTGACGACGACAATATTCACCTAATAACTCTTGCAGAAGTGAGTGATGAAATGAAAAAAATTTAACCTGAATCCGAAAAGGTTTTGGATTTGACCTCATACCGATTGAGATCCTAAAATAACTACCCAGGAAAGATACCGTCATGCTGACTTACGTAACACATGCAGCTTTCAGGGTAACGCATGTCTCCACTAGCTGGAAATGACCTAATTTCAGTGCTTCCAATTTTAACTCATGTTTCTTCGTTAGAAGATTTTGCAGCTAATTTTGTTGTTAATATCAAACTTTACTGATGGTTGTAAGTGAAATCATTAGTTGTGTCATAACATATTAGTTATTTTTCATTAAAAATCATTTTAAAGCAACGTTTCGCTATTTAATATAGCTTCTTCAGACTTCATACATTTTGTTTATAACAATTTAAAAAATTTTGGGACAAACACAGTTAAGAGGCACAAAGGTTTTTTATCTAGAAATAAGAACATTTTATAAGTTAGATTTGTGAAACTGATAACTTGGAACATATATAAACATTAAAATGAAAAAAACAAAACAAAAGGTAAAAATCTGGTGTGATACACTCACACAACTTCCTTTTACAGTGATCTTATAATTAGTTAAATATTTAATTTTTAATTTTTAAGCATTTGTCAAAAATTTTCAAAAATTACGAATTCTACAAAAACGGTACAAAATAGAGCGTTAGTTGAAGAGACAAATTTTCTCTAAAATCTTAAGCAGAATTCAAAAATGTAATAATATACCGGGTGTTCTATTTAAAATAGGAGTTAATAAAAAAAATAGAAAAAAAAACAAAAGAAACCCACTTTAGAAGTATTCAACTGGAAAATCACCTATCTCACGTTAATGCACATTAAAAATGTAATAAAAATGTAAAGTCTGAAAAAAATCGTTAGAGCCGTTTTTGAAAAAATCGAAAAAAACTAAAAAATCACAAGAGTAAACACCTACTTCCGGTTATGCGATTTTTTTAAAAAGCTTGCTGTCTCATCTACATAGTACACAAAACTTATATATGAAGTTTCAACGCCATACCTCTTTTCGTTTTTGAGATATTCTGTTCACAGACACACAGACAGACAGACACACAGACAGACAGACAGACAGACAGACAGACACACAGACCAATGAAAAAAAATATGTTTTTTGGGATCAGAGGACTCTAAAACGTGAAGATCTGTTGAAAACTCAATTTCGAATTTTTGGGGTGAATCCAATACTTCCTTTACGGTAAAAGGAAGTAAAAAACAGAGGAATTTATTGTACAAGATCTTTGAAACCAAATACTATGAGTATATAATAAATAAAGCAATTAGGAAAAGGCCAACAAGAGTGAAGGGTGCAGAAATACAATACAGAAAACCCAAATACAGGTACAGCGGAAAATAAATGGGAACAAGTTAGCAAGTGCATAAGCAAAGCAGCCAAGGAAGTGTTAAAAGAAAAACAAATTGCTTAAAAGAGCAGGCTGTCAGAGGAGTGGGAGAGTTTGACGTATTAAATTGCCGTAAGATGGCAGTAATGTTCATTATTAAGAATATTTATTTTTGGCTCTACTAGTATGTTGAAATCTGCAGTATGATAGGTGGTTGCCACTACACAATAACAGATGGCACTTTCGCATTGCTTATTTGAAATTGCAACTTGAGAATTACTTGGGCCTGGACCCACAAGTTTGTTTTGCTGTCTGTGTTTACTCAAGGATTTCTGCCTGTGCAGCAGTTTCGAACGCAATTTGAAACCAAACGAGCCTTCGGTGCGTGTGAATAGTGAATAAGTGTTGATTTTATTGGTAGCAGTGATGTTGCGTGGAAATATAAGTAAGTGATTTTTGTGTGTCATTAGTTGCTATAACATGATATTGTTAGAATTTTAGATTGGTTTGTATCATCAAATAAAATCACATACACACAAAGATTATTGACAGAAAATATTAGTTATGAAGGGCCCAATAACACTGATGACATCACCAGTAATTATGGAAATTCTTTGTAAGTTGCTTAACAGGTATTAACTATTGAATAGAATCTATGTATGATCATTGTTGCAGTTTTAGGACTCCAAACCTGAAATCAAGGACATACGAAGCAGGAGTTAAGAAAGTTACAGGAAAAGGAATATGGCGTTATATCATCTCATCATCTTCGGAATATGGCCAGTAAGAGTACAACCATTGATTAATCAATGGTACAACAAAGCATGATATAAATACAAGGGTATGCTCGAGCGCAGCTTTTCTCAACGACCAATGAGAAAGCGTGAACCAGACTACGTCATCAATAGGTGGCAATTTGAAAGTTACGTTTTAAAAGTCTCCCGGAAAAATCGTATTTTGCATTTGTAGTGGGTCAAATTAATGGTGAAATGGAGGGAAATCGTACGCAATTGTAATAAATGCTATTTTTCGTGTGAATAATACGCGGTTTTATTGATTCTCGTACATTATAACTCTTTTCCGTACACAGGAGAAAAACCTTATAGTAATTCTAACGCGATTTAGTTGGACATGCAAGAATCCACACAGGAGAGAAACCGTATAAATGAGGTTAGGGTTATCGACGTGCAATACGTGCAACCATCGTCCAACATGCCGAAGCCCTCCTGATATACCCGAGACCATGATAATCATGCCCGAGACCGTACGAATGTGACGTCATGTGGTTCACGTGCGCAGTGGGTTACCATCTCTCGAGCATACCCTTGTATTTATATCATGCAACAAAGTATGTAAATTAATATTCTACTGTGATTTCTGATTTTAGAATTTGGAATGATCCATTAAGAGTGGAATGTGACACTACTCCAAAGCAACCTTGTCCGGTTACTGGAAACACAGTAGTAGAGTTGGGACCAAATTCAACTAAACTGTGTAGGGCAATTTGGATGAGGTGATAAACTTGAAAAAAAGTAGCATTGGTTTAGAAAAGAAAGGACCGATAATACGTTTGAAAAGGAATCATTCATATTATTATCAAGTGAGTATCTATTCAAATAAGGAAATTAAAATGTTATTAAGCTTTTTTTAGGTACAAGGTCAAGAGGAAATTCTAGACCACTGTGGCTCAGGACAATGACCTCAATCACATTGTATTTACTGTCAATCTTTAAAAATGATGTTTTCAAAGCCTACCTGTTATTTTAATTTCATACAAGAGACGCGGTAAAGCATTTTTCATCATTTCAGGGGTGGAGTTTTGTGTATAAGTAATTTGGGTTACATCGGCTTATTTTGAGTTCTATGTGGACAGCAATAACGGAGTTTTATAAATATTGGTTGCAAAAAAAATTAAAAAGATCATAGACAATTTTATTAATTTCATTTAAGTAATGATAATGAAAATACTCCTCAAATGTTTAAAAATAAAAAGGGAACGGTTGTTTTATGATAAATTGTGCTCATTTGTAAAGCCAGGTATTTTTAAATTGTTCAATATGTTTATTGTAAACTCAGTGTATTTTAACTATTTTGTTAACATTGTTTTACACCCTGTTGGTTCTTTTTTGTAAATAAATGAGCAGTTATCTATCTACTTTGTCAATTATTATGTATCTAAATAAAATACAGTTATATAGGTACAACTTCAATGTCGGTTTGAATTCAGATACTATATCTCTTTGTTTCATATTGCTTGTATGTTTCCGATGAATCAGCGAAGAAGAATAAATCTGTAATCATAGGTTATATCCCGAGTACTATGAATTTAATCAATTAAAATTATGCAAAGCTGGTTGTTAGGGAAATTTAAGGTTGAGGGATTTTATTTTGAATTAATAACTAAAACATTTGCTCAAAAGTAATATTTTGCTAACAATGTAGTTTTGCATAATTTTGATAAGATTGAATTAATTGTATGAGGGGTACCTATATTTAAAGATTATTTCTTGAATGAGATTAAATTAAATCAAAATAGCATATTTACATTTTATTTTGAATATAGTTTCCTGAGTAAGGAATAGTAGGTATTAATTATTTTTGGTAAAGTTTGTACAATAGATGAAGCTATTTCAATTTTAGTAAACAATTCATGATTGTCAGGAAGATTCTGGTCTTGCATGTTCTCCCACAACAATTTCACCTTGAACCCCCAGTTTTTCAATACAGTAGTAATATATTCCATTTATGCAGTCTGGTGCAAAGTATACTTTTTTTCTTCACAAATGCTGTGAATTGCCTCCATATTGATTTGTTAGTTGTACCTGTATTGACGGGGACACTATTTTTGATTGCTTTGTCGATTAATGAACTACAAAAAATCTTTACTGGTACTCATTGTGAATGGTGCGACGTTTTGCAATTTTCAGACACGAAATGAATTTGTTTGTATTCGTTTACCATAATAACCCAATACAAGAAGCACTGCGATGCTCAGTAATTCTAAAATATTTGTCAATGTAAACGTCAAAAACATCAGAAAATTAATTTCTACCAAGCAATATTTCAGAAAGTACCTAGTTCTGAAAGTCAAACTAGTGAAATACATCATACTCGATGCTACTATCACTTGGAAAGTGTTCTAGGCCAGATATTCCATTATCCTAATCAAAATTACCCTTTTCAAATTGGCGGGCTTTAATCGCCCCTAAGTTTTAGCAAGGATTTTATTCACTATGTAATGCCATAAACAACAGAAAATCGGACTTTATGATTGGCCAGTTTAGGTATGAAGGAAATAATCAAGCAAAAAATGTAACAAATTATCAACTAGCTATTAGTAGGTTTAATTTTTTACTTTTTACTATAAGCAGACATCTCCATTATGCCGACCCTTTTTTACAGTCCCGAAGGTGTCTGCTTATGAGAGATTTTACTGTATTACATAAAAAAATTCAAATCTTTATTGCAATTATTCCAGTTATTAAAAAAGATATGGGAAGTGTAAATTTTTATGCAACCTGTATAGCTATCCATATAATAGCCAGCGCCATCTCAGTGGCAATAGCTGAAACGTTATATGCACAAAGGCATGTAGAGGTCATGGAGTTGTAAATAATTTGCCCAAAAATTCCATTTTCTCAATAAAGACTGTATAGATTGATTTCAAATTTTAGGTAATTTATGTGGTTAGCCTTCTAGTGGCAATAACAAATTATTATGTTTGTAGGTGATTTTTTTTTTTTAATTTTTATGATTTCAGACGATGAGTTACTGTATTAAAACAATCCATTTCGCATTGAAACTTTGTTATTGCCATTATAGGTATTTCTTCATGGCTTTAGTGTTTCCTCCAAACTTAGATATTCATTTAAATTTAAAATAATGACATTATTAGAAAGGTCTGCTTTTCGCTTACGGCGCCATCTGTTATTAATCGTGTCTGACGGCCCCCTCTTAACGGAGAAAGAATAATAGAGAGTTCGGGGTTTCCCAGGCAGGATAAGTAGAACCGTAACTCACCTATCTATATATAAAAAAATCAATCGCCGTGTGTTATAGTCGGGGAGGCAGTGAACTTTTTTCGGTATTTATTTTCCCAGTCAGTATTTTGGGTTATTTTGGTTTAGTTAATGGTGCTTTTTGAAGATTTGCAAGTCTGGCTATTGATTTCCAATGGAATCGATAGGTTAGGTTAGTAACCTAGGGGTACTTATTTTCCCAGTCATGAAACTTGTTGTACTAACTGTCGTTAGCATGTCAGTAAAAAATTAGTCTGGCTGATCTGCACCTATGGAAGGTAAGTCTGGAATGGCATAAAAAAAGAAAAAATAAGTATGTACCCTAATTGGACTTATTTTCCCAGTCCTGAAAATTTATCAGGTGATTATATGCATTACGACATAATAAATAAAAATAGTCTGGTTATCATTCTCGGTCACGAAAGTCCTGCCAGACTCATAAAGGAGCGTAACTTGGTAATGTATAAGTGACCGCACCGGTGCATATTGCGTCTGGGCTCAGACAGGGAAGACAGTTTCCATTTCGTAGTATGTACTAACAATTTGGCAGAGTATAGATCACAATATTAAATATAAAAAAGTCTAGTAACCCTTCGGAATCACCGAAGCTCCACCAGGCCAGTAAAAGTTGTTAATTTTGTAAATTACTTCATTACAATATATACCTTAATTATATCAGCGAAGAGACACAACGACATAAATGTTTCGCGACAGTGCAAAAATGTAACAAAAACAGTATAAATAATACTTACATTTAATTAAAAAACTTTTCTATTATTTATTACTGTGCATGTGCCGTACTTACCTCTATTTTATGATTGTATTTCTTTCAATTACTTGTTGAAGTGAAAAAATTGTCTCCATTTTTTTTACACTTCAGGGCCAGCGGTTATTAAGGCCTGTCAAAATGAGATATAGGCCTTATTAGGCTACACTGTTTATTTTATTTCGTGTTATATTCTTCTCATTAGTGGTGCTATACGAAGACCACGGGCAAAAACTCCGCTTTTTTCACGTTGTTAAAAAAATTTACATTTGTACGCGATTACGACAATTGCGATATTTACGTTGTACACAGATGTAATAGAAGACAAGACAAAATGTTTATTTTTTCTTACTAACAAAGGCGGGTTTTTTCACGTGGTCTTCATACACCGGTCGCTTCTGCATCGCCTAGTCGCGTTTCTTTACATGAGTCTGACAAGGGTTTGGTGATGCACAATGGCAGCCAGACTGTTATTATTTATTTGGTTATAATGAATATTATCACCTGACAAAAAATACGGTGGGGGTTGGGACACACACACACACACACACGTTACAACAAGCGATCGTCACCATATTGCAAGAATATTGCTCAGAAACAATGCCCCAAGCATGGAAAACAGCATTAATAACACCGATCCACAAAAAAGACGCCACAGGGTGCACCAATTACATGGGAATCGCTTTACTGGATATTGTATACAAAATAAATAGGTTCATAGATTTTAAACTAGCCCACAGGTTTAGATGGGAAGGACACATGGAAAGACAAACGAATGGCAGAATGACAAAACATACAATGAAGAGACTACCGAAAAAAACATGGAAGAGGAGTAGGCCAAGAGGAACAGATGGCTTCAAGTAGAAAAAAGAAGGTAAAAAGACATAAAGGATTGGAGAACCAAAGCAAAGAACACAAGGACGTGGAAGGAGATCACAAAGCGATGTACTTGAAAGGTCTGATAAAACTTCATATACAGGGTGTATCTAATCGGTCGTACAAAAATGCACTACGATATAATACGTAAAAAATGTTAATATAAAAATGGGAGATTTGTCATCTTGGGCCCTCACGAGTGGTAATTATTTTTTTTTTTCAGGTAAAGTACGTTTTCCGTTCTACATGCGTCAACATATCGTTAAAAGAAGTTGTTCAAAAGGTAAAATTATGATCACATACAAAATTTTAGAAATATCAGCTTACTTTTATGAAACCGTTTTGCCACAAACTACTTTATCCAATATACACATTACACATACTGGTACCAACACAAGAATATTCATAAGTTAACAACAGTAATGGAAAGCAGATGAGGATCATCCAATATAAATTATACATATAATAGTGGAAAGAGAAAATAGAGAAAACGTAATAGATATAAAAGTAAGGAGAGGAGCAGAGATAGGTAGCGACCATCACCTTTTTATAGCGAAGATGAAAGGGGAAAAAATTATAAAATAAAATCACAAGATAAAAACAGACGGAAGATAGAGTTTGAAACAATAAGAGCTTATAAACTACAGGAGAAAGAAATAGGCGAAAAGTATTCACAACTAGTAAGAAAAAAATGAACTAAGTTTAAAAGAAGATACAACCAGAAATATGGAAGACTTATGGAACCTCTTCAAAGAACTGATTATCGAAGCAACTAAAGAAACTTGTGGAACTAAAAGAACAACAGTACTAGAAAGCAGACAGATTAGTGGATGGAAGATGTTAAAAATGAGATTAAAAAGAAACGATGAAACTACGAAGATTACAAGAAACAAAGGAAAAGAGTAAAAGAAATAGTGTCTGAAGCAAAGAAGAAAAGTTGGGCAGATATCGGACAAAAAATGAAAAACAATAGTAAGAGTAACCAGAAATTATTTTATAAGGCCTTGAAAACATTAAGGAACGAAAGAAAAACGAAGATATATACGCCAAAAATAAAAAAAGTGAAATATTAACGGGCAGAAAAGAAATAATGAACAGGTGAAAAGCATATTTCGAAGAATTACTACAAAACAAGAAAGAGGATCCACAAGATAAAGAGACGGAAGAGAAAACTGATGAAGAAATTAGAAAAGCAAGAAATGAAAAAGAAGAACTAACAATGCAAGAACTAGTAGAAGCCATTAAAGGAATGAAAAATAGAGATGCTAAAAACATGGGTGGCGAAGGACTACAGGTAATATTAGAAATCTACAACAGAGCGTGGAAAACAGAAAAAACACCAGAAGATTGAGGGACAGCAATAATTCTACCAATATACAAAAAAGGAGACAGTAACCAATGTAACAATTACAGAGGAGTCACTCTTCTCAGCGTACCTATGAAATTAGATGAGAAAATACTGGACAAAAGGCTTAGATTGGAAGTAGAGGATACCCTCAATGAAGCACAGAGTAGTTTCAGAAAAGGAAAAAGTGCTCAAGATCATGTCTTTGCGAAATAGAACAGCCAAATTTGCGTTTATTGACCTGGAAAAGGCGTTCGACACAGTACCTAAGAAGGGAGTATGGAAAATCCCACAAAGAAGAGGGGTAAATGAGAAATTGGCAAGAGCAATTAAAAGTATGTACAGGAAGAACGTCAATTATGTAATAAGCAAGAACATGAAATCGGAGTCATTCCAAACGAAAGATGGACTCAGACAAGGGGGTGAATTAAACCCGACACTATTTATTATATTTATAGTTCTCGATTTGATTTCTGTAGTGCAAGACGTGGGTCGAAGCGCTGTGAGATATCATTATCGCGAGAGTGCCTGACCTCCAGTTATCTCTACTACATATTGGGTAAATTATTCAGACTATTAAATCCAAAAAATAACCGCAAATTTAACACTTTGCAATCATGCAAAATTCAAGTGATGGTTTTTATCCCAACAATTATACACAATATCAAGCGTATATGCCGCAGCCCCCAAACTCGTATATACAACAATTAACACCAACTCAACATAATTACCACCAACAAATTACATCACAAATGCCAATGTTTGCACTGCCTACAACAGCCCCAAGTGCTATGCTGCCTACCCAAATACATACTCCACACCTATCTCAAGCGAATTATTATCCAACTGCCGCAAATTTTCCACCGTTGCCGCCACCACAAACACAAATATACAACTCATCGCAGAGCTTGTGGCAAACAATTAATTCCTCCAAAGAGGATAACATGTCAACCACCAGCGACACTTCTCAAACAATAGAATTAAATGAGTTTCAAGAAATTAAACGCCACAAAAAAAGAAAAGCCACTAGCGATCCTCCGTTATCCGGCCCGCCTATCTCAATATCCAACAAATACCAACCTCTGGCAAACGCTAGTACCAGTACCAACAAAACGAACTCCGAAAACAAAACACAGATTCCGCCATTCATACTTCACTATATTAAAGCCATAAATCCACTGATAATACTGATTGAAAAGCACATTCCAAAAACAAACTATCAATATCAACTTCTACAAGGCAACAAACTAAAGTTACTAATAAATAATCTCCCCGATTACAAAATAATAAGAGATGTTCTTGATGCCAATAAAGTTGCTAGGCACACTTACAGTCTAGAGGAGGAAAAGAAATTCCGTGTTGTGTTAAAACATCTACATCACTCAACAGACAATGAAATCATTAAGACTGCTTTGGCTGAAAAAGGCCATAAAGTACTTAATATAATGAATGTTATGAACAGAGAAACCAAAGTAAAAAAAAACCTATTCTTCATCGACATCAAGCGCAAAGAAAATAATAAAGAAATCTTCAAGATAACAAACATTCAAAACGCAATAGTGGCTTTCGAAGAGCCAATAAAGAAAGAGCAGATACCGCAGTGTAAAAACTGTCAATGCTACGGTCATACACGCAACAGATGTACCAGACCAGCACGCTGTGTCAAGTGCGCAGAACTACACGATTACCGCACCTGCCTTAAAAACCGTAATGACGGCAAACCACCTAAATGTGTACTGTGTCAAGGGCAACATCCAGCTAACTACAAACGATGCAGGGTACACCTTGAAATTCTAAACAGAAGATACCCAAACTCAGCAAACTCAAGTTATGCCTCAAGACTTCAAATCCAGCAACAGCAAAAACAACAGCAGCTACAACAACAAAATCAGCAGAATCACCAACAACGACAACAAAATCAACAAAAACAACAACATAATCAAACAAGTCAACAAAACAAACAATGGGCTCCAGTACACCAAAGACAGCAATTCCTATCCCAACCATCACCTCAGGAACAATCGCAACCACAAACTCATGACCTCACATCCATAATATTTACATTACAACAAACTATACTAGCACAACAGCAGACCATAAATGAACTATCAGCACAAATTAGACTTCTCAGAGAAGAACTAAAAAAATAAAAATGGCTCCAATATATAAAATAGCAGAGTGGAACGCCCATGGACTTCTAAATCATAAACATGAGGTAGAAACTTTCCTCAGAAGCAATAAAATTGATATACTACTCGTCTCGGAAACACACTTCACCAGTAGAACCCACTTTAAAATAGGAAACTATCAGGTATACTGCACAAGCCATCCCGATTCAGATAATCACGCTAGAGGAGGCACAGCCATACTAATAAAGCAACACATTAAACATCACACTCTACCTTCCTTTCAAAAGAACTTCCTCCAAGCAACATCCATTGAGATAGAAGACTGGAATGGTCCTCTAGTCATATCAGCCACATATTGTCCTCCTAACTATGCTGCAAGTAAGCAGAGTTTCATTGATTACTTCAAAACACTTGGCAACAGATTTCTATCAGGGGGAGATTTCAATGCCAAGCATACCTTATGGGGTTCCAGAATCTCACCACCCGGTAGGGGAAGAGTGCTACATCAAGCAGTTCAAGAATTACAACTGGGTCATCTATCGACCTATGAACCAACCTACTGGCCCACTGACCCAACAAAAATACCTGATCTTTTGGATTTCTTCATAACCAAAGGAATAGCCCCGAACTACCTCAAAATTACATCTTGTCTTGACCTATCCTCGGACCATACGCCAATTATAGCAATCATGAGCAGTACAATTCTGGAACGAGAAATAGATCCAAGATTCCACAATAAAAAAACGGACTGGACTCACTACAGAAACCTCCTTCAAAACCGCTTAGACTTAAAAATTTCGCTCCAAACTGATCAAGACCTTGATCTAGCTATATATAACTTTACTAAAATAATCCAAGAAGCTGCTGTGGAAGCAACACCTACAACTACCAGCAAAAGACAACAAGAAGGATGTCCCATTGTAATTAAAAGAAAAATAGCAGAAAAAAGACGGCTAAGGCGTATATGGCAAAACACAAGATATCCATCAGATAAAAGAAGATACAATCAAGCAACGTCAGAGCTAAAAACACTCATCAAAGACTTAAAAAACGAAGGTTTCCAAGATTATCTCAATAATCTGAGTGCTACAAGCGACACAAATTATTCTCTTTGGGTAGCAACAAAGAGAATAAAGGTACAAAGACAACCCATTCCCCCCTTGAAAAAGCCAGACAATACATGGGCCCGCTCTGACTCGGAAAAAGCAGAACTCCTCGCCCAACACCTCGAGAGCGTCTTCCAACCTATACCTACTCAAAGCCCCCCAGGAGATGAAGAGAGAATACAAGAGTCCTTAGAAACACCATATCAACTAACTCCGCCTATGGACTGCTTCACAGTAAAGGAAATTAAAAATATGATCAGGTACAACTTAAATCCCAAGAAAGCCCCAGGCTTTGACAAAATTACTGGGAAACTAGTCAAAGAATTACCACGCAAGGGCCTAGTGATGCTGACCATGGTCTTCAATGCAGTTTTGAGACTTGGCTACTTCCCAGTGCAGTGGAAAGTAGCGCAAGTAATACAGATCCTTAAACCTGGCAAACCTCCAAATGAAGTTACCTCCTACAGACCTATTAGTCTACTCCCTGTACTAGGTAAAATCTTGGAAAAACTCCTAGCAAACAGACTAATATCAATTCTAGAAGACAATGACATAATTCCAGATCACCAATTCGGCTTTCGGAGAGAGCACTCCACAATCCAACAAGTCCATAGGATTGTTGATAATATAAATCAGGCCTTCGAGGAGAAACAATATTGCACAGCTGCCCTTCTTGACGAAACCAAAGCCTTTGACAAAGTGTGGCACACAGGCGTCCTATACAAACTAAAGAAAATTCTACCTCACTCCTTTTACATTATCCTCAGATCATATTTGGAAGAACGATACTTTCTAGTAAAATTTGGCCAGCACCAAACTAATCTTCACCCAATAAACTCAGGAGTACCACAGGGCAGTGTACTTGGCCCGATTTTATACCTAGTATACACTGCGGACATCCCAACAAATCAGCACACCCTAACCGCCACCTTTGCAGATGACAAGATCATCATGACAAGACACGAAGATCCAGTTATAGCTGCTCAACTCCTTCAACAGAGCCTTGACCAAATAATCCAATGGACCAAGCAATGGCGAGTTCAACTCAATGAAACTAAATCCTTCCATATCACGTTCACCAAGTGCAAAGGCATTACACCACTAGTTTATGCAATCAACGTTCCACTAACACAAGTCAACGAAGTGAAATATCTTGGCCTACATCTCGATAAACACCTAACCTGGAAACCACATATATGGAAGAAACGCAAACAACTAGGCATAATGTTTAGCAAACACTACTGGCTACTTGGCAGGAAATCAAAATTATCCATAACAAGTAAACTTCTCGTCTACAAAATGATTTTCAAACCCATATGGTCATATGGTATACAGCTATGGGGTACAACAGCCAACTCGAACATTGAAATCATTGAAAGGTTTCAATCCAAAGTGCTACGTACTATGTGTAATGCACCATACTTTGTAAGAAATAAAGACATACTAAGTGATTTGAAAGTTGACACCGTTAAGAAAGTGATAGTGAAATACAGTGATAATTACCTTAGTAAACTAGATCATCACCCAAACGCCCTAGCTCTTAACTTACTGGACAATAGTGAAAACATGCATAGACTTAAAAGACACAAACCGATAGACCTTCCACACAGATTTGACTAACCACTAACAAAATCACTTGTATAATATATAGTATAATGTAGAAACTACAAATTGTTAATCATTGGATTACAATCATGTCACTCTGTCATGTCCTGTACCAACTAACATATGTCTTGCTTATTGTACACACAGATTGCAAGAAGATACAATAAACCAAAAAAAAAAAATAAAAAATTATATTTATAGGTGACATAATTAATACCTGCTCAAAGAAAAGTAAAAAAATTATGGTCGGCTATAAAAACCTAAAAAGAGTTGCAATATCAGAGGGAGCTTTCGGCGATGATGTTGTAATAATGGCAGAAAATGAACAAGATCTACAACGAAATTTAGAGTTCTGAAACACGACCTTAACAGAGTACTGAATGAAAATGAATAAAGATAAAACAAAAGTAATGCAAATAGGAGACCACGGAAAAATTAAAATACAGATCGAAGGTACATTTCATAAGAGTAAGCTGATATTTCTGAAATTTTGCATGGAGGCATAATTATAGATTCTGAACAACTTTTCTTGATGGTGTTTTGAACAGAGAAAGTACTTTACCTGAAAAAAACAGTCTTCTAACTACCGCTCATGAGGGCTCATGAAGACAAATCCTTCGTTTTGCTATTAAGATTTTCTAATCAGAATTTTACGTAGAATTACGTAAGTAGTACACTTTTTGTACGACCGATTAGATACACGAATCATATTTTATTTTCGTAAGAAGTAACATGCGTTACTAGAACGGCACCGGTGCGCGCTTGCTCAATTTACTGATGTTAAACTCAAAAGCAATAATGAGGTTAAAACTATAGCAACAGTATAAGAGTGAGATCAGATGATGTTGCAATAAATCCTGGTCAGTTGTTCAACAGAGCCGTTTCTATCTTCCAATGGACAAATAACTTGAAGTATTATTTTCTCCACGAGCTCGCCCCTACCTATTAGCTCACTTTGAGAACAATAAGAATAAGGGAAATAACATCAAATATAGTAAAGGTATTTGAAAAATGTAATATAAGTGAAGAAGGACATGAGAATTTGATACCTCAGATTCATGTGGTACCTTCTGCATAGTATTGTTTGGACCAATAAAGAAACATATGAAAACATCTTTGAAAGCTATGTGAACCATGTGATTGGGAGGTATGGGCAGGATTGCTATATTGTGTTTGATAGCTACTCCGAGTATCCTAGATTATCTCAGATTAATTTCACCTGGGAAATGGAGTGCTCTGCAAATTAGAATCTTATTAAATTGCTTGTTTGGAAGCTTACTGAAGATCATATTTTCGCATCAGTGGCTCAGAAGAACGCAAATGTTGAAATCATACAATAAGCCATCAGTGTCTCAAAGAGTCATGGCCAGAGGCATATCGATCTGTTGGTTTTATTAGTAGAACTACCAAAATCAGAAAAAACTACAATTTTTTCCAGAAACCTACTGGTATTAGCACCTCTGCAACGTATGATAATTGTTAAGATTCGTGAAGACATTGGACACAGACTGTGAGGCTACATCTGCTTTTTTGGAAAAGATAAACTTAAAGCCTATTACATGTGAGAGAAGTCTGAGAAACTCCGTAAAAAGCCATAACATTATATGCAACTGGGGCTGGCCAAAACGATGTTAAAGAAGCAGGAGAGGACTTTATTCTCAAGCTAATATGAATGTGTTCATTCTACTAGTTAGGATGAAAGTCCTGAATTCCCTAAAAGCTGTTGCAAGAATGTCCTTAAAATTTAAATTTAACACTGCTTTCGAACTTACTACCAGGTTAAAAATTGCTTGGACAGAAGTACGTCGACGCAACTGAATGGGGCTGGAGTCTTAGGAACAACGCACTGTACCCTCTTCATTTCACAAAACCACCAGCAGCCAAGGAAGTTATTAACGTCTCGTGCAACTATAAGTTGTCCAGCAAGAACAACAGTGGTTGCGTGAGGGGCCCCTTCATAGGCTGTACAGAAATGTGTGGAATTTGGAGAGAATGCAGAACCAATGGCAATACGGCACAAGAAGAGGATGTAGATGAGGACGTGATGGTACTTCAAGTAGCCCAAGTGAACTGAGAACTATCTTATAATGGGTTTCACTCTTCGAACAGATGCACTCATCAAGATAAACATATTTTTGTGTAAGTAACATTTTTACTGGCTTCTTAAGTTTTGTTACGAAAAAAAATATAAATTCTTGTAGTATAGTAGTTACTGATACCAAATTAAATCGTGAATATTGTATCCGCGCACCGGAGCCGTTCAAGTAATGCGTGGTACTCCTTACTAAACTAAAATATGACCTGGTTTTAAAGCTCCTTTAATTGTCTTTTAACTCTGCCCAGATCACTTAAAACTGTTATCTTAATAAATATGAGCGCGATGCACAAAAAATTTATTCTTTATGGGAGAAAACAAATTTCCACCATTTTATTGCAAGCGATACAAAGAAATTGCCCTTAATTAGATTTGCCCATACTATTACAAGATGTTTATAACTAACCACGTCGTTTTGCAATAAATAGTTACTGGGAAAGCACTCATAGAAGGCAAAGGTGAGTTTTTGGAGTTTGGAAGGTGGTGAGGGAGGAACCAAAGGGGGTAGGAGTGGAGATTTTTAGTTAGATACTTGTCTCTACGTTCTTAGTTGATAGGAAAACAATTAGCTTTATACTATTTTCCCAATAATTTATCTATTTTAGCAAGTCAGAAGTGGTTCATTATATCTGCCCTTTAACTATTTCCATCTTGCAAACCTCATACCAAGCAGTTGGTGATACATTAAAACAATAAAAAATAAATAATGCATATATACCTCTACATCACTCCGGAGACACTGCGGAAAGCTCTTGAAGTCGTTCTTATAGCAGTCGGCACTCCACATTCCGTGGGTCTTCATCTGCATGCAGTTCTTCTCATCCTTGCACTTCTCCTCGGAAGGCGCGAAAAACGAGCACAGACAAACCAACACTGTCACTTTAATAATCGGCATTGAGACCTCCTGAAATTACATCTCCGATTACAATAATTTCCACAGGCACGTAAACCAATTACGTAGTGCAGAACAAGCATAATTGCCAAGCGATTTACATGACGACATCCATCTCATCGCAACCGTCTCTGCCCTAAACTGACAATTTCGAACATTGCACTAATTGTTGGGAAACTTGTTTGCGCGACAATTACTAGCTTACAAATGTGGCAGTAATTCCATCAAGCGTTATCATCAGTGTAAATAGGCTTTATCTTGGGCATTGATTAGCTGAAGTGTCGAGATATGTACAATTGCACACCTGAGTGTAACGAGTAATTTGCAACGGCGATGTCCTTGCTGAGCCAAGCTCGGCGAAGATAACTTCTTGCAGTTCAGCGAAAGCTTTTTCTAGTTATACTCACTTTTTACCATGGTTGGCAGAAATGTAACTCCTGCGGAAGTCGTCCGATTTTACAAGTCCAAATCGTGCGCTCGTCGTTACATCTTCGCGTTAACTGACTTAACGAACTAAATTGCAGAATTGAACTTAACTATGAACTCTGGCTTAAGAAGCCATGAGGATAATGAATATTTAACTGCCTGATAGGATCGCCCCATTAAGGCCGACGTCGAACAATATGAATTTGTCTGCTCGTCCCTGCACCGGAAACAATGCCGATCTTTTTAACAGAGCGATGATGCGATTGGGCTGCCGCATTAATTGATAGGGAGAGTCTATTAGGTGTAGCCGATCCTAATAGGAACGATTTGTATCTGGCTTGTGGGGTTCAGGAGAGGCATTTAAATTGCTTGGTCCAAACACACTATCTTACTTTTATATGACAACTTAATCATGGAAAATAATACGTCGTAGAAAGTAGATAAGACCGTAAACAAAGCCACATGTTAGGAACACATTTTAAATAGTTGAAATATTACTAAATTTTTGGATAGAGCTCGATCTAAATTTAAATGAGGGCACTCTTATCTGCCCCATTGATTCATGTTATTACAGGCAAAGGTCATATACAAACGATCATAACAAAATTCCACTGCATTATTCGACTACTATGGGGAATATAAGTTGGGAAATTCTCTTTTGTGGTAATATCTATTCATAAACGAGCTATTAATGAGCTCGTTCAAATTAGGAATCCAATTATCTTCCCATTTTTCTGGATACTCTGTATTTAATGTAATAAATTGTATGTAAATAAATTCCCTGCAAGTCTTTCCCTATTTTGTAGCAGATAATGTATAAAAAACTATTGTATTCCCAAAAGTAGAAATGATTTCACAGGTCACATCTCTAATGCTAGTGTTCTTTCAAAACTCCTAGAACTGTCTTTGGCGAAAAGAATTAATTTGTTTTCGCAAAAAGTTACGTTGCATTTTCGTATGCTCTTTTTGTTTGTATCTGTTTTGATAGTATTTCTTATTTTTAAATAAGTGGTGCTATACATAGTAGTAATAGGAAATAACTATGCATAATAACTGCTATTCATTTTTACAAACCGTAGTCTAAGAAGCGCTTATTGGAGAAATGTAATCGATTTCAAAGATTATGAATAATCGATAACATGCAACTTTGAATTATTTCGTATAGTAGCAAGGGTTTTCAACCATTTTTCCATAACGCCGCCACCCCCCCCCCCCCCCCACTTCTGATAGACATTTTAATAACACATGCCCCTTATTATATTAAAAATAAAATACACCAAAACTGTTTTATAATTTAAAAGGAAACTTATATTTTTTATTACTACATCGTATAGTAAGCACAGGGTTATTCATTATAAATTACCCACCCCTTATCATCGTTATTATTGCTTATAGGAAAAAAGTTGTGTGGTTATGGCTGAATATTGTTAAAATGCTATCAAAAGTACAGTAGCGTGCAGGTTTCAGGGGATACAAAAAATAATATATTTTTTTAAATGGGATACCCTGAATATTATTAAATTTTTGGAATGATCTTTTTTCCTGATTTCAAAAATATACCATACGTTACCCCCACCTTATACCGTTTTTGAGTTATTAAACGTCGAATATCTTAGTTAAACTAGTTACTGTAAATATGGAAAAGTTAACATTATTAAATATAACAAAGAAATGTCACTTATCAAACATAATAGTTGTCATTTTCATAGCTTACTTTAATAATATTGACTTTTCTATATTTACAGTAACTAGTGTAACTAAGATATTCGACGTTTAATAATTCAACAACGGTATAAGGTACGGGTAACATATGGTATATTTTTGAAATCTGGAATAAAGATTATTCCAAAAATTTAATAATATACAGGGTATCCCATTTAAAAAATATATTATTTTTTTGTATCCCCTGAAATCTGCACGCTACTGTACTTTTGATAGCATTTTAACAAAATTCAGTCGTAACCACACAACTTTTATTTAAAACTTTTTTTTCTATAGTCAATAATAACGATCATAAGGGGTGGGTAATTTATAATGAATAACCTTGTACAACACAATCTTAATTTAAAGTCTCGCTTATTGAATTTCCTTATCATTAAAAAAATATTAAGCCGTACGCCCTCCCCTTTCAATCTTAATATTCCCCCGTATTGGATGCCTTTTTCAACGGTTGAGAACACCTGATATATAGGGTTCAGAAACGAGGCAGGGATGGAAGAGGAACCTGAACATATCGCCGAATGGACAAAACGCCGAATCTTATTTTAATGCCCAAAACGCCGAATTCGTTAGCGTGGACCAAACGCTGAAAATATCCAAAGCGCCGAATGCTGTCGGTGGACATATCGCCGAAAATGGACAAATCGCCGAATTAGTTACCTTGGACAAAATGCCGATTCCTGTGAGTGAACATATTATGGTTGTCACGTGACTTACGTTACCTGTAAAATTTAGATTTTTTGAAAATAATTGCGAAAATGCATTTACTAGCCTAGATAGAGAAAAAATTTATAAGGAAAACTTGTTAAAATGTGATTTTCTATCTAAATACAAAATTCGGGCTCTAAATTTTGAAGAAAATGTAATAAATGTTTAGAACATATAAACTGGATAAAGAAAGATCTTCTCATTAAAACAACTTAAAAGGGCATTTACAAGATTCTTCTAACAGTAATTCATTCACAAGCCAGATTACAGTTTTTAGAAGCCATTTAAATAGATATTAATTATGATTGAAAAATATTTCTCCCAAAAAGCGCTTTGCATCAAAAACGTAAAAATTATGCGAACATATAACTTTGAGATAAATATTAAAAATTTATAGAATAATTAAAATTTTCTCTTATTTTTTCAAACTATAAATCTTTAGTCTTCACTTAAAAATGAATTTTAAAATTAGCTCTTGCTATGTGAAACCTTGAAAAATATTTAGAATTGAATTTCCGAAAAATAGCACTTTTTGCATTTTAACAATTTTGACAAACGCCATTTTCTAAGGAAAAATCGCTCGGTATATATGATAGGGATAAATAGGTTTTCAAAGAAGTACAAGTTATTGCCGTAAACAGTTTTTTGAAAAATCAAAAATAAATATTTTTCCCATTTGTTGCCGACTTTTTGGCGGTCACTGTATGTGAGCGATATAGAACATAAAAATAAAGATTCTGGTTTTTAAAACATACTTATTTTATTTGTATTTTAAAATAATAAGTTATACCCAAATAGCCCCCTCCCTCATCACAGTCGCGGGTCCCAGCATAAGGAACTTAATGGGACCACCCTTAATACTCAATCACAAAAATGCATACGGGATATAAAAAATGCAGTTAGAACATCCGCTATTAAATAATAGGTGTGTTGTTTATGCTGGCAGCAATTGCTAGTTAAATTTATTATTGTTGCAATTTAAAAATGATTACAATACAACTTAACAACTTCAACACAATTCTCGCGATTTGTTTGGCTGTAAATAAATATTCTGCATGCTCAATTTTTACTATATCCACAAAAGGATTTGGTAATGGGCTTTTTCGGCGTTTTGTCCACGCTAACTAATTCGGCGATTTGTCCATTTTCAGCGATATGTCCACCGACAGAATTCGGCGTTTTGGGCATTTTCGGCGATTTGGGCATTTTCGGCGTTTTGTCCACGCTAATTAATTCGGCGATTTGTTCATTTTCGGCGATATGTTTACGAGCGAAATCGAGCGACGCCAACTTTCCGATCCATGTGGCATCATTTTACACAGTTCGGCGATTTGTCCATTTTTGACGATATGTTCACTGACAGAATTCGGCGTTTTGGACATTTTTAGCGTTTTGTCCACGCTAATGAATTCGGCGTTTTGGGCATTAAAATAAGATTCGGCGTTTTGTCCATTCGGCGATATGTTCTAGACCCATGTAAGATATTTATAAAACTCTGAGCGTTATATCAAATCCCGTATATAAAAGTTGTATACAGGGTGGCTCAGAAAAGTGTGGCGAATCAAACCTACTTTTTTTTAAATATAATTCTCCATGTATACATAGCTTACAAGTGTTGTGTTGCAATACTAATCATGGATCTAAAAACGGTGAATTTCAGGCGGCTGCTGTAAGAACCAGAAAACAATTGTATGAAAGAAAACATTGCCAAATAATGATATATTTGGTGAATTACCTTTCACTGTTTTTAAATAACATGCCCACTATATTTATCTTACGTTATACCCCCATATAAAATTAATTTTCAAATATGAGAGTCTGAATATAAAATGCAATTTAAGCCTCTTAAAATGCTTTATTTTATGAATAACAAACAAACGACGTTAAAATGTGAACGTAAACACTTGCAATCCTCCGAGCACAACAAATAACGAGGCTTATAAAATTAAAACCCAGTCACTGCCGGAACAAGCAATAACAAACACGAGAAAGCGAGAAAGGTAGAAGAAAACCAAATATGAAAAATATTCAATTTATAGGTAGAAAATGAAATATTAGAAAGACTTTTCAATAACTGTAATGATTAAATTTGCAAATTTCAAGCTTTCTGTATAGGTTATACCCAGAGAACAAAAAGAAGAATATTTGAACATTTAACGTAATTATGTATAGAACTTTGGCGTATTTGCTTTAGCTGTTTTTAATCTGATTTCATTTGATACTGCAATTAACTTATTACTTCATTTCTTGTTTTTCCTGATTATTATTTCTTATCTCAACAATGATAGCGTTTTTAATTTCTAAACCGGGTTTTATGTTTTGTTTGGAAAGGTAAAATGTTTAAATTGTTATTTTAAGAGTGTTTGTTCCTTATCCCCGAAAATAAAACATCTAAGGAGCTTAAATTGTTCTTTTTTTATTTTCGAACTCGTATATTTGAAAAACAGTTGAATTTGGGGGTACGAAGTAAAATATAGAAAAAAAGCTCATTCAAGGGACTTTTCAAAAATACAACAATTTACAAGACGCTTCCATTTAAAAAAAATCAAAATGATTACATTAGTAAATTTTCATCACCCTATATAGCCCTATATACCCAAGTCAACCATTTTACACCCTAAAGGTAATTCACGAAAACATAATTTTTGGTAACATTTTCGTTTGTTCAATTGTTTTCTGTTACATCAGCAACCTGGAATTTGCATATTTTTTGTATAAAATCGTTAATATCTCCTAAATTGACGTTAGACCTATTTAACATTATATTAAAATTATTAGTATTTTAGCACACAACTTTTAAGCTACCAGATATTGAGAATTTCATTAAAAAAAATTAGTACTGCGCACCATCGTCGTAGCTACAACTTTTATGTAAGGGATTTTTATGATACTCTCATAGTTTTAAAAATATCTTCCACCCCCACCTCGTTGCCGGATGCAACGAGTGGTCTAATTATATTGCCGAAAATATTTGAAGGTTAGAGGAATGAAACCAGAAATATTACAGCGAAGGAGTTTTGAGAAAATTAAGTATTTTAGTTTATTGCTTGTATTACAACTTAAGTATACACTTCAAACGTATTATATAACTGTAAAAAATAAAGTTCCAGCAACTGAACATCAACAATCGTGCATCTTTGAAACCACATTCCGTGTTTTTACACTGTAACAAGTGAATATTCCATGTCCTGTAGGTTTAAACTAAATGGGTTAATATTAAATCTCCTATAATTCGTGTTTTTTAAAACCTTCATTTGGTATATAATAGGAGTTCATACCACTTCACCCACACATCTCCGAAACAATTGATTTATTACGGAGTAAGGTCATCTTTTGAGCTTCAAAATAATTTTTACTGTTGCGAGCCCTATCACAACAGACAACTTAATTTTCTTTCAATGTTTCCCGTAAACAAACTTGTAGCTGTCGGAATCGTCGCCTCCTTGGAGTCCATGAATTTCTTCTTCATTTTTCCAGAAAACTAGAATGAGCTAGGCAGATCATCTCTTCTCCTTCGACTTCACCCCTGAAGAAGTCCATCAGCGAGGCAAGCCGAATGTTTTCCGGGCTTCCTAGGATCCGTCGACTTCAGCAACAGAAAACTTTGAACTTCTTTGTCAAACTCTCTACATATCTTATGGTGAACAAGATTCCATCAAGCGAAATAGCATTGGTCGTCAGTCGTTAGTAACTCCAACAGACGAGAAAGCTCGCAAATGAGACTTAAGGTTATTAGTTTTGAAGACCAATCTTCTTACCCTGATTTGATGTGTTGCAGATCACCAGTTTGAGAAGCTCCCTTACATAGATTTCTACGAAGAGACCTGTTTCTACTAAATCGGCTCTTCAAACGTTCTAATACTTCGGGCAATTTTCGGCTACTATCGGCAGGAAACTAGAAAAGACATTTCGCTTCAATGCTTAACCATCGCTTGCATTAAATATGGAAACCTTTCTTCCCCACAATTCCTTGTCCTAATGAATTGCCTTAAACTCAACCACTCTCAAATATCACCACAAAATGTCACAAGCTCCAACTTCAGTAAATTATGTTTCTTACTTGTTTATGGCGAATTCGACACAGAAAAGTTGTAGGATGAAACTGACGGAACTAGAAAAGCAGCAGCATCCTTCTCCCACCTTTTAATTTTCTTTTGGACTTGAACAATCTTCACTTGATACTCTTAAATTGACGCTTAGCAGCGAAATCTTTGTGCACTTAAGTTCTCAAAAGTAAGTTCCAGGTTAGGTGCGTAATCTAGTAAATTTTGAATATTAGGTTCCTCCTTAACCTGTCATAAACAAGTTAATATCATTGTGAATGAAATACGTGCCCTTGCTTTTTTCAGTTGGTCGTTTTTTCGCAAAACGGTTTTAGAACGAAGAGTCGCTGTCTTCACGGTAGCCAAAAATGTTGGGGAACAATGTTTACACAAGACACAAAGGAAAACAAGGTTAAAACCAAACTTAAACTTTAGTTTAGACCAGGTTCACCGACCTCGTCAACTGACAGATAGCGACTAACAAAGACAAACATAATCACAGTCTATTTCTACGCTACTGCTCCACTGCGACATCAAACTAAGGAGTCTCTTATTAGCTGAACTAACCGTGCTCGTCTCATATAAGATGTTTAGTAAATAATATTGTTTTTGTAACTATAGGGACCAGAAAAAATGCGGAACAATAAAACTAGTATTGAAGTTTCAAAGAAATGTCACCGAGAGGAAAAAGAAGAATTGGTTATCCATACTAGATATAGAAGGACTCGATATCTATTCTCATTAATCGCGTTGTGGTGGATGTGGGGTTGTAAAATTTCTATTTTAAGGGACAGCTGACGAGGCTAATCTTCTCAAAATTGTCTTCTTCCAGATCTCCAACCTTACACTTGCTGCTTTGCTTAAATTCACTTCTCACCTTGGTATAGTATTTCGTAGTAGAACAACAGCCTATGTACTTAACTTTGCTGATCTTGATGTTTTTTTTTATTTTAAAAAATCGGTTAGCGTTTACACTCCTTGATTTTTTTATTTTCTATTTGGGTATCCTCAGCTTACGTTTTCATGTATTTGGTTTTTTACTGATTTATTACCAATTCCTGCAGTCTTCTAAAAGCTGCGGCTATATCTGTATAGAAGATATTGTATTTATTTCCTTCACCATCGATGTTTATATCCTATCTAATTCGCGGTGTAATTTTTTTGTTTGTTAAATTCGAAAAGTCTCCCATTTGTGCTTTTAGTCTATTTTGGCATCCCTATCACTTCTTTTCGACATCTTGATAGAAATTGCTCCTCTCGTTTTATCATCCGGTGTGTCTTTGTTTAACGTTTTTATCCTTACGGTACCTTTCTTTTCCGTTGACAATTTTCATTCTTTTTCAAGCCATCCCTTGGCCTTTCTCTAGAATCTTATTTTGCGATGCATACACTTTCAAAATAATACAAATTTTTGAAACACTTGATTGGGTAACTAAAAAGCGAAGAGAATGGAGCATCACTTTAATAGAAGGTCTGAAGATCATCTAGGGAAAAAATCCAGAGGGAGAAAAAATATAAGGAGACTATGTAAAAGAGTGGTTCCTAAACTGGCGCCAACAGGCCAATGGCCTCATACGAAGAAGAAGAAGTATTACTTGTTAAGTTGAACGAAATATTAGATATACATACTACTAATTGTACTGGCTCGCTTTTACCGATAATACTGTGGATTTTTTTCTACCAATCTGAGTATTATGCTTGCTTTAAAAATTTTATATCACAAAAGTTATTTTTGGAATGTGTTTTATGTCTATTTTTAATTATTGCTAAATTCTGTGCCTGCTGTAGCAGGAACGCAACTAATAGAAGGAAAGTTATTTTTAACGAATCCCAGAAAAAGAGGCAACCGAAAAAAAAACCGGAAAAAAAGTCACCGGAAAGACAGTCACCGGAAAAATATCTCCCGGTAAAAAGCCATCGGAAAGATAGTCACCGGAAAGAAAATCAAAATGAATAAGTAGTGCAATAAGAACATTTTATTTTACTGTATACATCTACAATTTATATACTACATACAATACCGTAAGTAATATAATTTAAAAAAATATTATAATCTAAATTTATCTTCTGACGAATATTGTGGCTTATGGAGCTTAAAAAATCGGGAATATTTCAGATTGCTTGAGAGTAGTTCTGGCACAGAGAATGTGGCGTGGCTTTTAAATACTCATATTGCCGAAGTATTTTCCTGATAGTTGGTATGGCAGCTTCATTTTGTAATATCTTTGTAATATCCACGCAGAACTTCCCTTGCAGGTTTTGAAACTAAACATTTTGAAAATATCAAAGGAAAAAGAATTAAATTTTTTAAGGCGTTCACCCTATATACAAGGTGTTATGGAAATGAGTGCAAATATTTTAACCTGTAATAGATCTCACCAAAATTAACAAATTTTCGATTTATCTTTTTTCATTTAATCGCATAAATGCCTAAATCAAGTGTGCATTTGTGTTATAAGCGAACCTAGCCATAACAAAGCTAATGGAAGCTGAACTGGCTTAAAATATAACTCTATTAAAAAAAATTAATTGCATATTTTGTCAATCATTTATCTCCCCTAAATTTGACGAGCCGCTTGGTAAGCAAATCTAAGTTAAAGGTAAACGACACAAGCATATTAAAACTGCACAGTTCTTGCACAAAAATCATGCGGTCAATAACTTACCTACCTCAATTGATAAAGTACGTTGGTGACCAGATGTGAACTGAAAGTTTTATCAGTACCTCTGCAGTTTTTGTTGGTTTGCATATAAAAGAAATGTTTTTGTGTTTTGCGCCAATAAATTAAAATATTATTCCATAGACGGGTATGTATTTTTAGAGTATTTTTTTTTAATTTTAACTCACTTTTGAGGGCGTTTTCGAAAAAATGATAAATGGAGAAGTTGTTCAGTTTAGCGAGTTCTATTACGGGTTAAAATATTTGCACTCATTTCCATAACACCCTGTATAATGGGTCAAAAATATACCCTTCTTTGTCAAGGGTAAAAACCTGAGCTATGTGCAAAATATTACTTTTATTTAACTAATAGTTTGTGAGTTAAAGCAAAAAGAGGCAGGTTCTTTTTGTAAGATGCTCACCCTGTATATATTTGACTAAAATTTTCTCGGTTTCGAGCCAGGTAGACATATGTATAATCCGCAGGCAAAATATCGTCTTCGTCCAAAAATTGTTTTTGAGCTATACCGCCAACAGACAAACGGACAGATGGAATTGAAAATACAAGTTTTCGTCATCTAGGGACCCTGAAACGCGAAGATCTGAAGAAATCTTGAAGGGTGCTTTTTCATTACAATACTTTCTTGGTCTTTTAGACGAGGAAAGTAAAATTGTAAGAGATTCTTTAAAATAATAAACATGGCGACGACGTTTCTTAAGTGCTTCGACAACTTTCTATCCTTTATTCCGGTTAATTTTTTTCCGAATGACTTTTTTCCGGTGACCTCCTTTACGGTGGTTTTTTTCCGAGTCTCTTTTTTACTGGGTCTTTAGTTCCAGACTTTTTTCCACAAATGTTTTTAACACAGTTTCCTTTCACATTAATAATTCCTCTAATTCCTGATAACCCAAAAAAAACTTGCAAATAGCGTCTATTAGTTGCACGCGAATTTATTTTTCTTCAAATATTTTTTAATTAAGAGATTAGAAAATAGTCAAGATCTGATGAGTAAGAAGGATGTCGGGCATTACCACACTTTGACATGTGCATTAATAAGTTTCCATAATACCTCCTACTAACCCGTTTTCTCTTTTTTAACCTATTTTCTTTCTGAACAAAAAAAATAATTACAGTGTGTATCCAAATGTCATCAATTCTAAGCAGGTGCTTAAAAAACAGTTACGATTTCCTCCAAAACCTGCGAAAAGAGCGCTGCTGATTAACGTCCAAACAATTTTCTTTTAGGCCATTCCACCAATTTGTCATCAGTCATATGTTGCCTCCGCATTTTCAGCAACCCACTTCATTGTAGTAAAATTGGGCAGATAGTTATCTTCGATACTCTCCTCCACGTCTTAATTAACCTTAAATTTTAACCCCTTTGTGTGAGGCCACTATATGGCGACGCGATACTAGTTTTTCTAATATAATTTTTCAATAAAACTTTGTTCGCTCCATATTTTAAAGATTTTCGAGTATTTATCAATACACCCTCGTATTACTCGCTACTGGCCACTGACCATTGACCACGTTTAAAACCAAATCAATTGTACCTTTGCTCAAGGTAATTGTGATTTCTGTACCTGCAACCTTCTAGGAAGCGGCAACCCAAAGGGTTTTAAATGGGTTTGAAGGATTAAGGAACCGACTACATCTGGCGCAGATATTTACAACTAGAAGTGCTTTTAAATGCCGCGAAATCTTATTAAGATGCGACAATCAAGTAAAACATTCAAAAAAATGGTATTATACCCTACATCAATATCACACTCTAGATTTATAGATAGGTACCTTAATTTTTCGAGTTCAATTTAGTGAATTAATAATCGATAGTCCATAAATACTTTGACTAAATTTTGTGATCTGAATTCAAATCGGATCTTAAGTTGTTACTAAATAAAAGTAAAAAATACCTTTGAATGAAATAGGACCGCCCTGTCTACGAATGCTCCTTATTCCAGAACAACGTGGAGGTAACTACTGGCTTTAAATTTTAGATGTTACTAAGCTGAGGTGCCGAAAAACATGCTAAGCCGCTTATGAAAATCGGATGAGGCGGACAAGTTCTATGAATCCCTTATGACCAAAGGGTTCGATGATGCAATATTGCAAGTTATGACTTCCAGAATTTTCCCAGTTCAAATTTAACAGTGGCAAAGACAATTAAGAAATGGACAAGAATTTGTTTTAATAGGTTACAATTAATGTAACATTGCTGATATCGACACAAAACTGTTTTCACATATAATCTCATAAGAGCATTAATTCTTTCCGGAAATTTTTTTGAGTGCGTTCCAACAACGTCGTATTAATTTGCCCGAGCGGGACGCGAGGGAAAATTAGGACGTTGTTGAATGCACGAAAAATAATTTCCGGATATGAATTAATGCTCGAATGCAGATTCGGTAAGAAAATCGTAACGACAGAAACCCTCAAAGTTAGGATGGTCTACCTACAAAAAATTTCCAAAAAATTTTGTTGTTGTCTTGGATACGGCTCGTGAACTAATTTTTCTATTGGTCATTAATGAGTGTCGTACGATTTTCACTAGCAATTGCATTTTCCCCTTCTCTTCCACATTCTTCAGTTCTATACAATTGGATGCTACATAGTTGATTTAGCTATGCCTACAAAAATCAACATTAGGAAAAGAGTGTGAGGATAAAATGGCTTTATACAGGGTAAGTCAATGGTGCTTTATAGTTCATATTTTGTATGTGGTTTAAAATACAACTTCACAATGTTTTAAGCTCTTTAACCTAGAATCATTTTCAATACCCTATTTTTAGATATTTATTTTCCCTTCTGCTATTTTTTAATTTTTATGCGGTGTTGCCAAGTTATAAATTTTTTGTGATAAAATGGATAACTGCAGACGTCTTTTTAAAAAATCGTAGCAACATTATTTGTATTAATTAAAGAATGAAATTAAGTGTTCGAATGGTCATGGTAAGCGGATATCATGTAATAGTAAAGCTGTTTGACTGAATAATATAAGGTGTTTATTTAGAGGAAACCAGTACGGGCATATTTAAATAGCTTTAATTCGATCTTCTTAACTCTTTGGAAGCATGCCATCTTATTTTGGCCAGTGGTACATAGTGTACACAACCAGGTTTTTTTAAATTTTCTTTTCTAAAGCTGGAGTAGATATTTGAGCGTGCCAGGTTACAGAATAATGGTAAAGAGTATAAACTCAAGAAAAGGTAGCGGGTAGGTACACTCTTATCCTAAGAGGGGACTGACCTACTTCAGGGACCTAGCAGCCCTGCCAACGACGACTTACTTACTTTTTCATACTACTCGCTAACAGCGGGAAAATCATGACCCATTCCTAATTCTATACTCATCTACCCAAATCGTTCCTAGCACCCCTTCCCTAAACATTCTTCCAATGCGTCTAGCCAGCTTAGAAAATTAAGGCTACGGAACCCTCCAATATGGTGAATTGTAAAACGAACGAGAGCTCTTGATTTGTCCTACCACCGCTAACACTGGGAAAATCATGACCCATCCCTAATTCTATACTTATCTACCTAAACCGTTTCTAGCCTCCATTTCCTAAGCATTCTTCCAATCCGTCTAGCCAACGTGCAAAATTAAGGCTATTAAACTCTCCAATATGGTGAATTTTAAAACGAACGGTATAGAACTCCAGGTGGGTGGAACAAACTTTGTAAAGTTCCACACCTTAACTAAAGTCTGCATCAAGGTCAAGGGTTCTAGATAGGAGAAAAATCACTCACACCAACTAAAACTAGATAACACGATACAAGGAACCCGCAACGATTCACATACAAGCGACAGAAAGGGAAGCAAAATCACTAATTATTCATTGCTACTTATAACGCCAATACTGTAAAAACGAAAGACCAGTTATTATTAGAACTAGAAACAGAATTCAAAAATAAAAAATGAGACCTAATAGGAATCATTGAAGTGAGAATCACAAAGGAAAAGTGTATGAACCACTCAACAGAACACACTTTGTACCACACGAACAGCATAACAGGACCAACAACAATATAGGGAAACTAGGATTCTTCATACACAAAAATATGGAAAATGACATAACCGAGATTCGGACCATTTCACTAAGAGTAGCATACATTATACTGCAGATTTCTAAAAGATCCAAAATAAAAAACACCACTATCTTATAACTAGGAACTTAACGTCAAAGTAGAAAAAAATACGAAAGAGCAATGGGAAATTTCGAAATTAGAGACAAAACTAAAAGAGGACAAACGTTGATCAACTACGCTGAAAACAGAAATACAGGGTGTTCCATAAATATACCGACACAGTTTTAGGGGTGGTAGGTGACATCAAAACAAACATTTTTTGTTATATAAACATATGTCCAAAAACGCTTCATTATCGAGATACAGGCTGTTAAAATTTGTAAAAAAATGGTTCAATATTTCTTCCTGGAAAACGAAGCAAGATACGCAAAACCATCAAGTGAAAGAAAAGTTGTGTTTTTAGTTGCTTCATCTTAAACCAGTTTAAAAATTGCAAAAAAACCACTCGGGGTTACTTTTTTATGCAAAAGCACTAACAGGTTGCCCCGTGAGCACGCCCCTGGAATTACTGTATCAACTGTAATAGTTCCAAAAGATGCCTTATAAAGTTACCAACAAACTGTAAAAATTTCATTAAAATCGGCTGAAGCGATTTTTTCTACAAATTTTAACATCCTGTATCTCGAAAACGAAGCGTTTTCGGACAAATGTTTATAAAGCAAAAAATGTTTGTTTTGATGTCCTCTACCGAATCTAGAACAAAAAACCCCTGGACAAAAAACCCCTTACATAAGACCCCCGGACAAAAAACCCCCGGACTGAAAACCCCCCGGATAAAAAAAACCCCGAACTAAAAAACCCCCGGATAAAAAACCCCCAGACTAAAAACCCTAGGATAAAAAACCCCCGGACTAAAAACTCCCACCGTGGGAGTTTATTATTATTATTAATAATAATGGGTTATTAATTAGAATTATAATTACCACTGATGCAAGAATGCAGATCAAAATGACACATGTAAAAAGTAGGGCATTTATTTAATATAAAATACATTAGCAGGTATCTTTGTATTATAGCTTTTGCTATCAGTGGTAATCATAGTTGTCCAATAAGAAGGCAGTGATACTATTTTCTAAAAATTGCAAATGGATTCTTGCATGCGTACGGAATGATAATTAATAATTGGAAATTGGCGACAGACTAAACTAAATTGGCTTTCTCTGAAGAATAAAATACCGACATATCAAATTTTGCAAACCCACCTGAAACAAGTATGCCAAGATTATACAGGGTGTATTAAAACGTGCGGAGAGTATTTACAGCACGCAATTGCATGTCAAAAATGCAACTAAAAATTATAATTATTATTTGGTCTTAGACGAATAGTTTTGGAAATATTAGCGTTTAAAAGTTATTAAATTAGGCAACTTTGTGCATTTCGACAGCAAGCGGATTATGCATTCACAAGGCGAACGTGATTTAGAAAACTTTTTAATTGTCGTAAGCAATAACATTAGGTTGTGAATTTTCTGTATATGTATTATATTAAATAAATGCCCCACTTTACATGTCTCATTCTTTCTGAATTCTTGTATCAGTAATGAATGATAATTATAATTAGTAACTTATTTTTAATAATAATAATAATAATCGCCCACGGACCCCACATAATTTGCGAGTGTTTTCTCTATGGTAGGGGCTTTTAGTCCGGAGGTTTTTTGCCCGGGGGTCTTATGTCCGGGGCTGTTGATTTTGTCCTGTAACGCCCCTACCACCCCTAAAAGTTTGTCGGTACATTTATGGAACACCCTGTATACACATAATGAATACGTTGTTTAATAAAAAAATCTGTAAAGGAGTCTACACGGAACTTCCATCGCTCGAATTACATCAATTTTCAAAAAAATGTAGTCCGCTGGGATTCGAACTCCACGCTCCCAGGCGAATATTTCGAGCCCAGTTTCTAGTCCGCCATTCGGGTCTACCTCTTGCAGCCGCTTGAATAACTGAGCCGCGACCATGCTCGAATTGTACGAGTTTTTGCTGCTTTATAAAGACAACATACTATTTTGTCCCATTTGTCATATTTTCCCTATATTTATTAGGTCTCATTTTCCCCAATGATAAAACCTAAGCAATGTGCAAAATAATTATTTTCATCTATTTCTCAGTTAAAGCAAAAAAACATAAAATATTTTAAGGTGCTCACCCTGTATATCTTTCTCCGAAATTTTCTTGATTTAATGCCAAGTAAACACATAATCTACATGCAAAATATCGTTTTCCCCCAAACAAATACTTTTCGAGCTATACCGCCAACAGGCAGAGAGCGAGACAGACGGATTTGAGAAATGTACAAAAATGTAATCGATATTATAATTACCTCCAACCAGCATGCGATACCAGAGTATCAGTAATTAGGGCTAAATTAACTTTAAATGTCAAAAAGGAAAAAAAATAAAAACTGATAAGACAGAATGAAATGTCAATAGATTGAATTACTGAACAACATTTATAAATAGGCAGTTGGTACAATAAGACTGCACTTAGATAGAAAGAAGATACAAGTAGACAGAAGTATAAGACAACCCTAATCATCCTCAAGTAACAAAACTTCCAATCATTCAGTATTTACCAAACATACTAACCTGATCCTCTCAGTCAATACAAATTAATTTTTCTTGCTCATCTCCTAAAGTGCATCTGAGACTATAAGATTATTGGAGAAATTTCAAAATCCTTGGAGGACTTAAACCAGACCGGCATGGCTGGAAGACTTCAGACAGGTATAATGAAAAACACCACCCCGTATACTACTCATTTCAAAATGGGGGAGCATTGAGTAATAATGAACCATTAATATTATTTTTAAACATTAAAATACAGAAACCTGTCGAATTTTATGTTTTTCAGTTTGAAATTAAGAATAGAGGGACTTGAGCATTATTACAGCTACGTAAACAGAGATTTGTTTATCATTAAATAGACAAGTGAATATATTTCCGTTACTTGCGATAAAGAAAAAATGCACGGCCGTGCAAGATACAGAATTGTTTATTCACTTAAGATGGATAAGTCACGTTTTCAGCATAAGCTATTAGAAGCGTTTACTTCAAAGTCATGTAACTGGGGATATAAGCAGACATGTTTTGTTAGCAATAATAGCAAAAGAACCTTACCACAATGTTCAAGAAATAATGAATTTTATACAGAAATCAAATACTCTGTTTTAAGTTTGAAACAATTTTGTTCTTTAAAAATAGTCTCAATAAACGCGCATTTACAAAAATTCAACAGCAGCTTTCATTTTAGTACATATTCTACACGTAAATTGTATATGCTCGTATTAAAAAAATGCTTTGGCATTAAAAATCTGCTTTCAGGATGTTACAGTAACATTCAGGACAGAAAAATTGAAACTGAACATGTATTGGTGTGCAATGAATGTGCAAGCATAAATACCTGATTCAGTAATGCGAATTTAAGATCGCTTCTAAGACGTTAAGCAGCTAAACATACAAATTTCTAGCGAAGGCTATTTATCGCAAGTTGTTGATAAATCAAACAAAGAAAGCCTGTGAGTAATGTGCGCAAACAACTTCCAATAAAAAAAATGAAAAAAATAACCTTTCTAAAGTTCGCTTTCCATTGCATGCTTCTATTTAAACATTTATTTTGTAATTTTGAAATTACTTACCTCTAAAAAAGCGCTTTTTATTAGAAAATCTCAAGAAAGAAGTGGTAGTTGTTCTTTAAGCCGTTCACCAGTAAACCAGCACACTGCACATTTATTTTTATTTTTGAAATTACGTAACTATATTTAACCATTTGTTAAATATAACACAATTACAGATATCAGAACATTTCCACAACAGTAATCACTAATCACTGTTCTTACATTTGGCTTCAACGAAGAATATCGAAGCTTCAATGCGAAGATAAGCACGAGAGCAGAGGTTACAGCGATAATAATAATTTATAGAGGGCATTTGTTGTTCAATTAAATGAGCTTCCAGCTATAATATTCTCTGCCCTAAATATTCGGGCGTTACTTATGATATTTAAAAACATGAAAACTTTTTATGGCGCATTTCGAAAGAATATAAAATTCTATAGAAAAAATATGATCTGCAATTTGGAGATTCTCATGACTATTCAATTTACCTGTCATCCGTCAAAAAGTGACTAATAAAAATCCCGAATTTTGACGTTTCTTGACCAATCAAAAAAATATCAGTGGAAATATCTTCCTAGAAGGTATTCAAGTGAATATTTTAAACAAATGTGATTTTTAGATATTCGAAAAAGTCAATATTAGTGTTCTGTTACTAAAGAAATTGCATAGTTTGTTGCTAGATTTACTGAAAACTAATTTGAAAAAGTAGTTTGGTTCACTGAATAGTCCCTCGAATACCATTCTTAGTCAAAGTCAAGTAGAATATTTTTGCGGTGGTATCACTACTCATGTTTATGTTGTTCTAGATATTTATTGAGTTGGTGGATAACATTTTGTATGGCACGCGTATGTTATTAGTTATTACAAATAATTCACTCGAGAAAAGACCCGTCTTGGCCGGGCGACCTCGAGGGCTCCACTTTTCTCTCATGAATTATTTGTTATATAACATACTTTTACCATAAATAACTATAATACCCTTCATATGTGTTCGAGAACTCAATTGTACAATTTTCATAGAATATGACAAGAATAAATTTTTACGTACAAAAAATGAATGGTTTTATGCTCTTCATCAAGAGTATTCATCACCAGTTTTCTTGTAAAACAAAAATACGAATTATTTAAAATTTCGAATTTAGTTACAGCAAACCTGCAGTGAGAGCTTTGTGAGGGGTTGGCGCCGATTAAGCTTGAGCTATACCTGAAACAGTTTCTACGGGGTTGCAAAGAACACATATTCTGAAGTACATTGGCTGAGTTGCATGATCTATAGGAAAGATATGGCCACAAAAACTTTAAGTCGTGATTTGCATAATACTTTCTTAACAGTTATTGATGTAGTTGATACGTATTAAATTTACTTGATTGTGATGAACAATAAATGGTCTTATAGATATGGGCGCTAGGTTCAATAACTTACCGGAATTCACTCCGCCGAACCACACGGAGCAAATGAGCTGCGACGAAAAGCAGGCTATAAAGAAATGTAAAAAAAGTCGGCAAATGTCAAGCATCAGCAAGACATTTATTCATAACAACAACAATGCAATACAGGAAGACATTAATAAGGTCAAAAGGTATTCACAAACCCAGGAAGTAAATTATTGATATATTAATCTTCTGTTCTTAATCGGAATCCTTATTGGGTTTTCTTAGCTGTTTCTTCTATGTATTTTCTGTGTCTATAGAATTTTACTCACTTTTCCCTACCTTTTGCACAGTACTTTGCTTGCACCCAGTTTTTCGCTTTTTGTTGTAGTATTTTGGATACCGCCTTGTTCCAACTCGAAATAGAGTTGGAAAAAGGCGGTATCCAAAATCCAACTCTATTTCCATTTCTTCTTGTTTCCCATATCTTGTTCACTTGTTTATCTCGACCTATTCTGGTAAAGTGCCCATACCATCTTAGTTGTTCTTCTTCTATTATTTTTTGTGATGATTTCACTCCCATTTTTTTATGTCCTCGCTCCTGATTTTATCGATTTTCCTAACGCCTTCCACACTCTACTTAAGTATTTCATATATGTCGGCTACCTATATTCTCCTTTTCTGTTTTGTGTCCATCACTTTCATGTGTTAATATATAATATGGTTTTGAAATCTGTCGTTTTTTTCTGTGATTTCTTTTGTGTTAATAAAAGGTTTTCTTGGTGTTCCATACACTTTTCCTGCAGCCGCTACTTTTGCAACTTCCAGATATTTAAACACTTGTACTTGTTCTAATTCGTCTTTCTCTATATATTTGTAAGTTTTGATATGAGCATTACGTTTTACTTTTCAGTGATTACTTTTACATTTCTTCTGTCCAGTTCTTCCTACTATCTTCTCAATTTTTATTGGGTCGGTCCTTTTTTTGTACCCGCGAATATTGGATGTCGGCAGCGAAATCATACTCTGTGAGGTCGCTTGTTTCGTATTTTTATAGCTCTGTATCCCACTGTATAGTATTTAGCTTCTTTTTTACTTCCCTCTTCTGAAAGACGAAGGAAGTATTGTAATCGCGAAAAAATCGCCTTCCCAGATTTCTTTCGATCTTCACGTTTCAGGGTCCCTAGATGACGAAAAACAGGATTTCCCAATTTCGTCTGTCTGTCTGTCTATATGTATGTCTGTCTGTCTGTTGGCGGTATAACTCAAAAAATGTAAATGTTTATTTTTTATTCAACTTAGTAATAGATAGAAGTAATAATTTGTACATAGTGCAGGCTTTATTTTTACCAAAATAGAAGCCAACAGATACAGGATAAATTTTTTACAATACAAAAACGAGGCACAAATTAGAGCGTTACTAAATATAGCTGCGAAGCAGGAATACTAGGATTGCCCGGTTCCTTAAAATCCTAGAAAACGTTGGGGCTGCACAAGCGGTTCGCCTGCCGTTCGAATTGGACCACGGGTAACTTTTTTTTATTTGAAAATTGATTTAATTTATTAGAAACGGGAAGATATTTTTACTCTTAACTTATTTTGATTTTTAGGCCGGGAGCCGCATAATGCGCAAATCTTTTCGCGAGGCTGTCAGGTTGAAGATAGAAGAATTTTATGCATACATCGCATTGACAAGCTTAGTTTTGAATACTTCTCGATGATTCTTAAACTAGTGGAAAGCTTATTCTTTATACATTCAGATGGTATCAAATTACTCTCAAAATTACTTTAAACAACTGCTACAGAAATTGTTTAAATAAAGCTTACGGGGAATTTGCAGGATAAACTTTAGCATCGACGTATTTTGGAAAAGAATTACAGATAAGTGTATACATCCAGCATATGAAATGTGTCAGAAAAAATCAAGGAATTTTTAGTGAAAGAATTATCTGCGTTGGTTTATTGATATAAAAAATACAATAAATTTTCCATTGCCTCATTTAGTTGAAACGCACCTCGCACACCAAAGTTAAGACATGCCTGGCGTGAAGGTTAAGCCTGCTGAAATGGAACGATATGAACAGGTCTCCATAGCGTTGTTATAAATTGGTCAACGAGCTTTATTCGCAGTCGCAAGCGCAGCGGTTCAAATCCCTCCAGGAACGGATTTTTGTTATTTGAAAATTTATTTAATTTATTAGAAACGTGAAGATATTTTTACTCCTAACTTAATTTAATTTTTAAAATTATTTAGTGTCACAATGTCGACGAGGGAAGTTCTGGGTAAATACTTTTACAGATTTGTTGTCTTTTTAATTATCGTGTCCGGCAGCTTAATGAATAGTAGGAGGGCTATTTTTTCTTATTGTCTCACTTTTTGCTTCGTTCCAATTCTTTGAACTTCTGATTTTGAGTTCTTATACCATTTCTTGTGTTTCTGCACATTGATTTTATTGCTTTTGTTAGATTTTTGGCAATGCCTCTGTCCTGAAATCTTTACCATAGTTCTGTTCTGGGTACGTTGTCGAATGCTTTCACCAGATCTAGAAAACATACGTAGCATTCTTGTAGTTTGCGGTTTTTTCCGTGCCATCTATATCTTTTTTCTTTCCAGGGACACTATGCAGCGATATACTTCTATAGCTATATCATCTGAATTCTCTTTGCTCCCCTTTCTTATATATTGGTACAAGTACAACTATTGCAACCTCTCCGTCTCTCAGTATTAGGTTTTCTTGCCATGCCAGCCTGCATATCCTGAGTAGCTATCGTTGTCCTTCTAGGTCCATATATTTCATCTCTTCTGGCGTGAAGTCATCATTCCCGCCGCCTTGCTCAATTTCGTCACCAATCTGCTTCTCTTCTACTCTTGCTTCATCACTTGCCTTCATTATTTACTGTTTTTGGTTTCCCCCTCCCCGATGTTTTTGTTCTTTTCTTTTTCTTCTTCTCTTTCTTCCCGTAATAGTTCTTTGCAATGTTATTTCCATCGTGCCATTACTTCTTTATCTTCTCTTAATATCACTCCGTTTTTATACTACTTATTTCCTGTGATATTTTTCCTTGTTCTCCTTTCCTAAATTTTTGAATAACATCTTACGATTCCCTTTATAACTTTGTTCCATTCACACCATGCCATTCAAATATCCAAAATGATTGTTTGTCCTTTGATGACTTCGTTTAGTAATTGCAGTTCCTCCCCAGATTTGTACTTGTTTTCCCTCCTGTGGTCTTAATTCGGCCCATATACAATCACCAAGAAGGTTTTTCGTTGACGCTTATTTTCTAATTATACCATCATTATCATTTGATATGTATTTCCGCTCCGTTATTTCATAATATTTGTTTTCTGTAAGTATTACTTCGACACGAAGTGTACGAAATTTCCTCATATCGAAAACCACTCTGAGTCAAATATCTCTGAAATTCGAGCCAACCGACTAATTAACCCACTACTATATCAAATCTCCGTCTCGGCGGTGCGGATCTTTTGGTGAAGATCCCAGCCCACTAGATCAATCCCCCGTATTGGGGGGTGCCTAAACGTGCTGTGAAGGGGATGTATGTTCGTATGTGTACACGATTCCCGTCGCCAGGAACCTTCCTGAAGTCTTGGATCGTTTTCATACGATAGGTCCTCCGAAAATGAAGGCAACATCAACTTTTGAGCTATGGTCGTCGGCAAAAAAATTTTTGTTTTGTTTTTTTTAATAAATAACTGGTTCATAGCATTTCATTGTATTAGCGAAACGGAGTGATGCTGAGTATCGAAGTATTCTTGGAAAGCACGGACGGGCCTTTTCTTGGGTGGGGGGTACCGTATATTTAATCTTACACCAGTCCGTGCGTTAGCTGCTTCTTCTACTACGTTGTAAATTAAAACAGGCAGTCTTTCTAGAGTTATCATCTCTCGTCCGTTCTTTTTCATTTCCCTTACTGCTAGAATTTTCACTTCCATTTTTTTATTTCATCTATCAGGTCCACCTTTTTGTCATTTATTTGCCTTATATTCCATATTTTGATCCTAATGTTTTGCCCTTAGTTGTATTCCTTCTGGTATTTCTTTTGTTTTTGCTTGTTTTAAATCATTATCGATTTTTATTGCCTCAGTCTTTATTGTTTTCTTGCAATTCACTTTTCTATTCATCAGTTTTTTACTAATAGTTTTGTTTGTGTTCTTTCCCGCACCCATTCTTTCGCATCAATTTTTTTGTTACCAATTTTTTCTTCTTTTACTCGGTGTGCTGTTTTCCAAATTTTCCTTTGTATTCTAATTTATTTTTAGATTAAATCGTTATTCATGAAAATTCTTGCTCCGTGTACTGCTTTCAGTTTGCTCTTTCTTGTCATGACTTTAACATGTTAATTAATATAATAAATTCAATGTACAAATAGTACACGGGAGCATTTAAGCTGAAAACACTGACTTGAATGACAGCGTACGGCACCGATCAAGTGAAGTGCTCTAAATAAACAAACCCAATCGCCCGTGTTCAACACACAATCTTCGCTATAATCGCCGAATAACGCATATGACTGTATTACAATCAGGTTAACCCGTTTACTATTTCCGCTACAATTGAAAACATAATACGAAAGCAAGAAGCGAGAGTAAGGTTTATATAAATGTAAAATTTAATTGTAAAACACTGTACGAGGCCCGCGTCGAGTAATTCGCGCTTAATTCTACAAAACAGAAATTTCCCGATCCGCGGCGGCAGGTGTCTAATTCTTAGTTCAACAGCGATTTGTGGTCGTAGGTAAGGACTAGGCGACGGTTCTTAACATTATAAGTTGAAAAGTAGAATAAAAAGGGCGCCAGTCGTCAACCATGACAACAACAAAACCAGTCTAACTAGTAGTCTAAATATCACTCAGTTACCGTATGCGGCTTTGAGCTTACACTAACCTAAATTTCAAATTTAGTCCCCATAATGTAACATCAGCCAACTCAGTCTGAAATTGATTTGTTCATTCTATATACCAATCGTAGGAGATAATTAACAAAGCCTCAATGAATTTAAACTGCATAGCTACAGCGAAATAACTTAAATAAAGAGTAGAGGTCGTCGTAGTAAGTAACAATAATACACACAGGAATAAATGCAAAACAACCCAGATGTTACTTAAAGTGCAATGGCACATGACATTATTACAATAATATTTTTGAGACCAGCGAATGGGTGGCTTTTCCTGTTACCTTAATTGAAACAATTTTTACGTTTTTAAAATGAATTGTAAATAAAAGTTACAGAAGAAAACGTTTTACGTCTTTAATGTAGGAAGCACGTTACTGGAATTTTCAGAATTATTTATTTATTTATTAATAAGCCCAACAATACGGGATGAATCCCAATTACATTGTGTATTGTAATGTACTAAATAGATAAACATTTCTTGCTAACAATACTGAGACAGTAAAGAACACTGAATGATGCAAATTAAAGGAAACCTTAAGTAGTTATGCAGAGCGGGTTCTGGAACGGAAGTGACGTTACAGCTCAGCAAGAGCACGTGGCGGTAAGAATTTTGGGGCGCAGCCTTTGTGGCCATTTTGTGGGGTTTCGCTGAGGCCCCAGGGGTGCATGGGGGTCATGGAATTGACATGAGCGGGAGCGGTAGGTTGGGGGGGCAGGTTGCAGGAAGCCCGGGGCAGGGGGGTCTGGAGCCAGGAGCCTGTACAGGCCTACAGAGCGGGGCCAGACAAAAGTTGGCCCCCTTGACGGCGGCCATATTGTAGCGCAATCAATTTAAAATAAGAAGTAATTTATAATGTAAGTTTGTGTTGTTGTTGTCGCGCTAACCATCTGTTACAAAAACCGCAAGCGAGCGAGAGGCGAAAAGAATGAGCGAGTTAGATCATCTCCGCGCCATCTAGCTTTAATGTAGCATAGCAATGTGTAGTTAACTGTATTGCCGACGCCGTGAAAAATGTTTTACAATTTTTTTTAAATTTGTGTATTTGTTAATGGAGAAGGTCTAGGCATGCAGAGTACCAGGTACTATGCAAGACAAAAAAGCTGGGACAACTCTTGATAGAGAATTTAGCATTATTTGATAGCCTAAATGAGGCTTTAAACAATTACATTCATTATAACAACTTGGTTTCATAGCAAAATTTAAACAAGTTGAAAATTAAGTTAGAAATACCTAGCAACTATACATATTAAAGCAGTCACGTTCACAACAGATCGTATTAACTGTCCCAGTTTTTTCTGTCTTGCATAGTACCTTAAACACCGACTGGTGTGCTCATATGGTCAAAGTCCTACTTAGAATTCTGCCGAGATTAAAGAGTTCCAACTCTAGCAAGGGATATTTTGCTACACATCGTAGTAACATGGGACCCACGAATTTACATCACTTCCGAATGATGGCATTTTATAGAGACCGCCATCGGCATTTTTAAATTTTTAAAAATCTCACCGGAAACGGGGATGGAAATCGCGACCTTAGATCAGTAGTCAGAATGCTTAACCGCTGAACTACCGACCCCGGCTTTTTTAACGTTAGGATTTTAAGTTATTTATTTAGTTACCTAACGATGAGTGCAAAAAACAGTTTTGCTGGACGCCGAATCGCAGATGATATTTAGAATACTATCCTTACAAGTAAAAACTTGATCCACAGTGTAAGGGAAGATAGAGGGTCGGCCTTACCTTTTGGCGAAAGTTATATTGGTTATTTTTCCGGCTGGTAATTATCGGCCTAGTTGGGCTAGCTCGCCGCGAGGGTCGCAGGGTTCCAGCTATGCTGAAAAAAAAAATAGGAGAGGGCGCCAGGTCCTCGACTCAGATCCAATCCTTATGCCGGACCGTACACAAGGTAAGGACAATTGCCAGCAGATAAAAAAAAATAAGCAAACCAACAACCAATGAATAGATCACAGCTTTATTTTAAATATTGAAGAGTACTATAGTGCGTAACAAGCAAAATCACAGCAGGCAGTAAATATATGTATATAACTAACAGCAAAAAAAAAAAAACACACAGTAGGCGACAAGCAGTAATAAACACAAATATCCGTATATTAAACAAACAGTAGACAACGAGCAATAATGGCTATAAATATCTGCGAATAGGCTAACGCGTTAAAATGTTGGATGCGTGGCATGAACCAATTCCGCGAGGGCTTGAAATAGCACGGGGTTTAAGCGAAACGTAACGAGTATTAAATTACGCGTAAGAATAGAATAGACGGGAGGTACCCTGTGAGGCAGGATATAGCAAAGCCGGGTTATGCAAGCGCACAGCTGATGCGAAACCCCGAATATCAGCTCAGAAAGATTCTAAAATAAATACTCAAAAATTTCTAGGGATCAAAACCACCAGGATATATGACCATATAAAATCAGGGTAGTTTTCTCAGTGGAAATACATCAGGTACATACATGAACGCTAAAGCAATCGCTTGAATAAACCTTCGGCAAACTTTTACCTACGTAGAGACTCGCGAATAAATTACAACAACGCGGAATTGACAAAGATTCTACCGGCGGCGGGCCTTGCGACACAACCGTTACTAACCCGAGATTAATTATTAGACAAGAACTTAAACTGCAAACGTCAGGCGGCTGACACGCAAATGGCGACGAAATAGGTGACAGTATATCAAACCAACCGCAGGCAACGAGCAGTAAGTACAGCTTTAAATCTGAAATAATTGAACGAAAGATCTAGCATACAATTTGCAAGGGAGCTCGATGGGGCGCGGCGGCCGGCGAAACCCCAGTCTTCCGCGGAACCTAAACAGGGCGCTAGTAAGTATTCTGACATTAATTTGCCAGGCTGCACATAAATGCAAATAAGGCAGCAGCGTGTAGACTAACTAACCTGTAAATTCGTAGGTTCGGCAGAGAGCCGTGGCTCGGGGCTAATAAGCCGCAGAGCTGCCTTCGCAAACTCGGGTAAGCTCGATTAATGATTCAATAAAGCTCACTAAAATGCACAAAATGGATGCTCGAAATTTGCAAAAGCCCTATTATAATAACGCATCAGATCTATACAAAAGCATGCACTAATAACTAACTAGACGAAGCATTGCTATGCCCAAAAATTATCACACATGCCCTAACCAATAACGAAACGAGATACTACTAACTATAAAATACACCAGAATACACCAGGCGCAAATAGCTATATCAGTTTCTTGCCTGTAGTAAAAACATGTCGGATCCTGACCTTCCTGTTGGCTTGAGGGGGCGAAGCCGACTGAAGCAGCGAGGGTTTCGGCAGTTGTAGCGGAAGGCCGAACGGGCCGGGAAAGCGGTGAATATGTCGCAGGTGAGTGCAATGCTACACTCTCTAGCGTAGCTCCCAGGAATTGCAGAACTCCTTGACAACTCGATAATTTCAGGAGCCCAAATCGACGGTTTGGATGCCCGCAGGGTGCAGCCGAACAAGGAATGCTAAGCCTATTCAGGGAGGAGTTCAACCTCTCGCAGGAAGCTTCCAGACTCTCCCAAGATCGTATCCGACAGGAACAAGCATCCGACAGGAATTGGCATCCGACAGTAAATGGCATCCGACAGTAAATGGCATCCGACAGTAAATGGCATCAGACAGTAAATGGCATCCGACAGTAAATGGCTATAACGCACAACGCCCAAATGAGTCCCAAATAAGAAGAAACTGGCCTTATCTTACCTCACGCTGGAATTGAGCCAGAAGAAAGGGCAGAAACAATGCTGGCCGCAAACGAATCCGCAGTTGCGAAGGACGTACGTATAACCAAATCAAATACGAACGTCTTAAGGGCACATGTGCTTTGTAGGTCCTCCGAAAAATCAAAACGGAGCTGAGCTATACTAATTAGCTCACAAATTTAAGCACACGGCCGAGGCACTAGCAGCCTGCACCAAGTTTAAAATGGGAAAGGAACTCAAAAATCCACCAGTTACCAGTTATCAAAACTTTCCAAAATTTTTGGGCCAGAAGATGCGAAAAAAACAGCCCGAAAAATGTGACGGCAAGAAGAGATATCCTTTATCTAGCAACAAATAGAATAGTGCAGAATAATTTGCAACAAGGGTTGCCTAAGCGCCATATACAAATATCTGTAGGAATATGACCAAAATAAATTTAATTAGTAAAATATGAGTAATTATTCGAAGAGTTGCTTACCAAACTGCTTGATAATTATAGGAAAATAATTAAAAATAAGACACAGCTAATTATACCTAGTTTAAAGCATGCAAAAATTGGGAAAAGCCAACCATAAATATTCAAGTTCAGAATTCAGCTAGCAAAAGTTCAATACTACGGGGGACGCTTCAAAAGTATCGTAACAACAGCTTATAGACAGCGTGAGTGATCCGCAGCGGTTAGCATTTCGGGTTCAACATTAAAAGACAATAAAATGTGTAGGGCCTGTAGTCTGTAGTAAATTTCTCTTTACAAGAAAATATATTGTGATGTCGTAATATGGGTATAATGAATCTTTGAATATAATTTCTAATTGTTTGAATAAATTAAACAGCCCTAACTACCACGTTTTTTTTGTAATTTGCTCGGCTATACTGTAATAATGCTTACATTTCTAATTCCAATTTACTCTCATCCCAGGGTTAGGTCTCTACATTTAATTAAAAAAACGATTATAAACTTGCTTTTGCTATCATTACTAATTAACTACGTTTGGCTATAAATTACTATTTAAGGTTCTACTTTAAAACAAACAATTGTAAGCGCTTTGTACATCTATTTATCTAATGGGATTTGATACAATGGGCTTACATTTTTAACTGATGGGACTAATTCAAAACCAAATGGTTTCCTTGCTTCGAGAATACGTAAACAAGTTGACAATTTTAATTACTTTCCCGATGTCCGCGCAATTAAAGCTATTGTTATGCGATCATAATCAAACGTAAGTATTCCGCGTCATAAAAAAACACTTCTACCCACGCCACGAACCAGAAGTGACGCCTAAAGGACGCTAACAAAGCACATTCACAAAACTAACACTTTTAGGAAGCACATCTGACCTTTTGATGGCTTCTCCGTTGAAAATAGGGCTACCTGCCCCTGGCTGGTACTCCCACGATGCTCTGGGCCACTCATTGTTGTTTGCGCGTAGTTAGCAAGGCTCAAATCTGCGCTGGAACTCCCACGGTACTCTGGGCCACTCATTGTTGTTTGCTTGTATTTAGCAAGGCTCAAATCTGCGCTGGTGAACGGCTGATGCTCTCGAACATCTTTGGAATCGCTTCCAATGAAGCTGAGACTTCAAATCTCGTACTCCGCTATGCTACACGGCCGCTGCTCTCTTATTCACTTATAGAAACTTATGAAGCTGACTGGACCTCCGTGAAATATGCCCAAAACGCCACAGCTTCCACTGGACCACTTCGATGCCCAAACCCAATACAAGACAAAACTTCCACAAGTAACTCAGGACGCAATCATTCAATTAAACAACACTTTTAATTAACTTAGGTATTTACTAACACATAAAATTACTTGATTTTTGGGGCAGCTTGGAAATTTCACAACCAAAGCTATCAGAGAAGCTACCTCAATTGCTTTGTGTACAGTTTACACATTGTTACATGAATTCCCAAGCCTGCTCTGAGTTTATTATGTTTTAAACAAAGATAAAGCCATTAAAAAACGTCACTATGCAATTATTTTCATGCCTATGCTATTTGTTAACAATTCTGAAATTCAAATTATTACATTTACTGAACATTCTTATAATAAATATTTGTTTTCCTGGCTATGTTATTAATTACTATTAATTATTATGCGTAATATAAAGGCTAATAAAATTTGTTCATATCAATATATAGATTTTCCACCAAAGAACAAATAAGAAAGTCTTTTTTAGACTTTAGGCGCACCGCATTATTACCTCTCCAGAACCCCATGTCACCTACCGTCCAAAACGACTGCCATCAGGTAAGTTACTCGCAACCAAAAATAAATTCCAATTAATGCTGGAAGAAGGAATCGCCCATCCAATCAAAAGCAACTGGTTTAGCGCGCAGTGGAGATCCTGCTGCTCACATGCCAGGACACTCTATAATTTGTATCCTGTTCCACACATAAAAGAATTTGAGCAAAATCTTTTAAAATTTTTTTTAACTATCGACTTGGTGAAAACTTTTAACCAAATACTAATTCATCCGATGTAGATGTAGATAAGATCGCTGTAACAACCCCCTTAGAATTGTACGAATTACCTTTTGTTAAGTTTTGGATTGCCTAATGAGACTTTTCAAAGATTTATCGATGATAGAGGATTGAAACCGTATTACAGACAGTGTTTGTGGTATGTTAGTCAAATCGGCTAGAATGGTCCTTAGCAAGACAAAGGTAAATTTGCTTGGACACACCGTAATTTAAGCCCCTTGAAGACAGCGTTGACGCCGTATAGCCGGTGCCCCAACCAAAAACCATTTAAGAATAGCGGGGCTTTTAGCGAATGATAAAGTTTGATCACTATGAATTCCGAACGCCACAGATCTCTTGGTATCGCTAACAATACACCTGCAAGATCGCAAGGTAAACGTCAAATCGGAAATAGTGATAGCCGGAATCTGAAGAAGCAGAACCCCTTGCACAGCCAGCAGGTGAATCTCCAATTTCAATCATGGTGGACTGCATCAGACGTCGTCATGAGGGCAGCTCTGTAACAGTTCGGCGATGGAGCTGGGTAGCATGTAGCATTTTTACTTCCTTTTACGATAAAGGAAATATTGGATTCACCCCAAAAATTCTAAATTGAGTTTTGAAGAGATCTTCACGTTATCGTGTGCCCTGAACCCAAAAAACATGTTTTTGTTCATTGGTCTGTCTGTCTGTGTGTCTGTCTGTCTATGAACAGAATATTTCAAAAACGAAAAGAGGTATGACGGTGAAACTTCATATATAAGTTTTGTGTACTATGTAGATGAGATAGCAAGCTTTTGAAAAAAAAAATCGCATAACCGGAAGTAGGTGTTTACTCTTGTGATTTTTTTCGATTTTTTCAAAAACGGCTCTAACGATTTTTTCAAACTTTACATTTTTACTGCATCTTTAATGTGGATTGATGTGAGGTAGGTGATTTTCCAGTTGAATACTTCTAAAATTGGTTTCTTTTGATTTTTTAATTTTTTTTATTAACTCCTATTTTAAATAGAACACCCGGTATATTATTACATTTTTGAATTCAGTTACAATTTTAGAGAAAATTTGTCTTTTCAACTAACGCTCTATTTTGTACCCTTTTTTGTAGAACTTGTAATTTTTGAAAATTTTTGACAAATGCTTAAAAATTAAAATTAAAATTTTTTGCTAATTATAAGATCGCTGTAAAGGAAGTTGTGTGAGTGTATTACACCAGATTTTTTCGAAAAAGCTTAAAGCTCTGCTTTACTTAACCTTAGAATTGCGAAAATCGTCGATCTTCATTCTAACATAAGAATGTTGCTGTATACCTTGTCGATGGCTAAACTTGCTTAGTATGTAGACGATTTACACGCGGAGTGTTATGAATATTCTGAAAATTTAAAATTACTTGCTTGCAATTAATAAAAAAGTAGTAAAACAGTTTTTAGATGTAATTACTTTAGTTTTGGACAAAAGTAGTAAATCTTATATCGGGTTGTAGCTACTGTGAGGGAACTAATACAATATATGTCTTTCACGTGCATCAATTTCGACTTTATTTGTAAAAAACTTCATACAATTTAGGCAACCAACACTACAACTTATTCGTTTTGATGTTGCTATTAACAAAGCATTAGGCGAGTAAGCAGCTTATAGCTGATTACAGTAGAGTTCTTCGAAACATAAACCAGCAGAGGTTTGCTTGCGTACTTAAAATAAAGATTGGTCTTGATGATGGAATTCTTTTATTAGATTTGTTTTTATTTGGGAATTTTGGAATTTAGGTTTGGTAACATTAAAATTCCGTTTTTTTGCATTACTACCGGTGTTAATTTCTATCTAAGTTTTAATATTATCAAACCTAGATTCTAAAAATCCCTGAAATAAAACACAAACGACATATTAAAATAAATAAAGAAAGATGTGGAAATCAAAACAAATAAATGGAGACTGATATCAGTTTTATTGATTATAATTACGTTAACAATAATTTATAAGATTTACACACAAATTACACTAAAATAAGTATTACATACAAATAAACACCTTAAAACTAAATTTACTTATTAATATACATTTTATTAATAATTCAATTCTAATAAAACGTTCTAATTATTTTGTACATTGACACTTGTTATTGTTTAAAGTACAAATTATTAATAATATGCGTTTAATTACAAATCTTGACATTTAATTTCTCGTGTAGGCAAATTATATACATTTCAATTTGATTATAGTATCTCCAACCCAGCTGTTTATTTTTCACAATATGTAATTAGCTTTTTCCACAATGTCTATTATTGCAACAGTTCGGCCATTGTCAATTTCACATCATCCTATGAGGTTCTAAGAGACAGGTACACTCTCGTCGAATGTTCTAACTGGCGGAATCCCGGTCATATTTTAGATCTAAGCCTGATCCCTTTCACCAGGGCTCAAATGTTTTTTACCAAGGCTCAGCTCTGCCCATCCCCTCTCTAGCTACGAACCTGATTCCTTTTTAGACCGAAATTCATCAAAAGGATAATGTGGTAGGACAACAAAATCTGATTAAATCAATACTAAGGCCATCGGATTTACTTTTAATCTTGTTTATAATGCCCATTGTTTTAGCAATATTAACACTGTGAAAATTGAATTCTTCTGCGAGTTCATTTAGTTGGTTGTTTTTATAAAAATCTAGCAAATTATTGTTATTATTGTTAATCTCTGGTACAATATTTATGAAGAAATGATTAATTAAATCAGGATTATTTAAGTGTTCTGGTACGGCTGTTGTGTATGAATTATTCATACCCAAGGATTTAATCTGCCTCCATACGGTTTTTGCATCATTGGTATTAGACACGAAGTTAAAATTATCTTCTTTCGTCTTCTTTATAGGTAAAATAACAAAATTTCTTATATATTTGTAATATTCTATGTGTTATTAATTTGGAGTATTTATACTAATTATATGCCTTATTCTTTAAGTATACCATAAATTTAGATAATGTTAGTTATCCATGAATCCATGGCTTTCCTTTATTGGCAATGCAAATCAACGATACTAATAATATAAAAC
>OW679200.1:122141419-122158464 GCA_940337035.1 Agriotes lineatus | reverse complement strand
TAGACTTACAGTCTTGCCAATTTTAAGTAAAGTTTTGGAATGCCAACAAACGTCACGTTGACGGAATTGTGTTACAAACCTCAAAGTGACGCATATGTCAGAGGAACAAACATGGCGGATATGGCGGTACTCTCTATATCTACTGGCTCTGTTCCGTATGTGCAGGCCATAGTAATTTAGTTGGCCGTGGTAAGGACAGTGTGTTCAATTTTAAAATAGGCAGCCATTAAGAGTCGTCTCTACAACAACCAGTCGCGCCCTTAGGTATTGTTCTGTGCACGGTCTGCTAAATTGTAAGACAAACGTCACCCTGCTAAATTGTGACATAAACGTCATTTTATACTGACTGGACATATGTGAAGTTCGGAGATGCTTTGCAGAGCGCTGTATACCAACGATCGCGAAAATTTGTGCAATATGAGGTGGTCAAATGTGCAGTGTAACAATAATTTTACAAGAATGTCAATAATATTACTTAAACAGAATTAAACGGCAAGAGACGATGTGAAACGTAAGGAATCGCTGCCAGCGATTAAAAATCTTCATTAACGAGCAACCTAATATTGGAATATAAGTCAAGGTGTCCTTTTTTATCTTCTTTATTGTGTTTTTGTACATAGAAAACGAAAATTTACAACATTTTGCGTTGATCGACACAGAGATTACGTACAAAAACTCAACAATTTTTTTTTAATATTTATAATCAAACCGTTGTATTTATTCCACCAGTTAATTTAAAGGAATAGAGTATTCAGTGTTACGTACTCCATAAATTCTCTTTAATTTGATGCAATAATTGGCATTAAGACATTTATATAGTTTATTATAGCTTTTGATTTGGACTAATGCGCAATTTTTGCAAAAAGCATTTTACTTTAACTCGTTGACATTTACTTATGCAAACGAAAATTCGGCATTCGCTTACACAGAACACTGTAGAATTTTATGAGGATTATTTCATTCCACTTCATATTGGGGTTACTTTCAATATTAAAGGACTTAGAAGCAATTTTGTGTGACTATGTGTAATTTCGTAAAACGACTCTTAATGGCGGATTTTAAAACAACCAATCAGAAACAGGACCAAAACTGACCACACTGTCCTTATATAGCCACTGTAGTGAACACTACAGTGGCTATATACAAGACAGTGTGGCCATAGGGATGTCTTCGCCGCTATTGGTCGACGCGAATATCCGCCATTAACAGGCAAAATATTTAGTTACTTTTAAGTTGTTCTCAAAGAGGTTGGTAAAACCTGTTCATTTGGTTATGGAAGAAAATAAAACCTTTCAAATCTGACAATTGTAAATTGTCAGTGTCAAATAATTCATTAGCGTCGCAAGCGGGTCAAATTTTATCATCTATTGCCCTGAAAAACTGATATTCTGCACAGTATTTAAATGTGACAATTTATAATTATGCTATTGTTGTAATAGCACAAGACGCGTTCGACTTGGAATATATGATAAAGAGATTACATCGGTGCTACGATAAATGGGGCCTTAGCATAAGTTTAGGGGAAACGGAGTATTTAGTAATCAACTCGAAAGCACAATATGAAGTCTTAATAAATGAAGATGTCGCAGTAAGACAAGTAGAAAGGTTTAAATACCTCGGTGCTACAATACAATCGATGAAAAAGGTTTGGGAACAAAAGAGATCAGAACTCGAATAGTACAAAGTACTTAAAATCAATTTGATGGGACAAAACTATCTCTAACAAAAACAAAAAAAGAATAGGTAAAGTAATGGTAGAGACGGTGCTGTTATGGCAGTGAGGTATGGACTGTAACAGCGGAAATGAAACGAAGACTAAACACAGTTCAAATGGACGAAAAAGCGGAAAGGTATCGAGACGAGATAGAGTAACGAACGAGAAAATAAGACGCAGAATGGAGGCACCAGAATCAGTTGTGGACAGAATTGGAGAATGGAGGAGACGACGTGGCGTATGAAGATCTTTAAATGGTCGCAGCCGGTTAAGAAAAAAAGAGGTAGACCACGCAAACCGTGGAATGAGGGTATTCGGAGAGCCATGGAGGAACCTGGAAGAAGACCAAGCACAGAACAGGGAGGTTTGGAGACAGGGAACAGGAAGACGGCATTAAGCTGTATTGTAAACTAGCATGACTGAAACCGGTTGTAAACTTCATGTAACACCTTAAAAGCACTACGAACGAACGCCAATGAGAAATGTCAATGTCCAAAAATAACACTGCACGTGTAACTAACATCAACTAGTTAAAATAACTAGCGCCAAAATAATGACCACTCAAAAACGTTCGATTATTTCGAAAGGCACTGTATATCTCTAGGCTGAAATTTGCCTGTTAATGGCGGCCAACAATCGTATGGCCACACTGTCTTGTATATAGTCACTGTAGTGAACACTAGCATACAGCGCTTGAATAGGAATACGCCATATAGAAGTATTACATACAGTGAATTTATTATAACGCGCAATGTAGCATTCCCGTTGCCATAAGGACTTGATTGTTACTATTGGTTTCTAAGAGTACGCCACGCCATGTGTTTATGCGTTTATTTTAAAATGCAATATCTAAACCGTAATTTGATTGAAAAAGAAGCATCAGAAAGAACAACAGGGCATGTAATAACTCACATACTTGCTGTAAACTAAAGTCTTTATACTATTTGAACAACAGAATTCCTTCCCCCGTACAATATATTATGTTTTTACATACTCGGTAACGTTTCCATATTGCATTTTAAAATAAACGCATTTACACATATTGTGCGTTATAATAAACTCCCTGTATATGGTCACTGTACTAGCTATTAGAGTCCCTGTATACAAAAGAGTTGGGACATGTAGGGTGACTTGTTTTGGATCCACAAACCATGGAGTATCTGATTTTTGCCGATTTTAAACTTTATGCATACTTCTTTCAACTAAAACAACTGAAATATATCTTTGCTACATCACATGGTCCTTGATTTGTGGATCCAATGGCTCAACTCTTAGTAAATATAGGAACTCTACTAGCTATATTCACAACCTGACATCTGTTTTACAATGCCTGAACTGTATGTGCGCTACTTGTATGGACATTTTATCAGGTGTCTACAAAACCTGCACGCATCTCTAACATATGCCATTGGAAATTTCGCCCTAAATAACAAGCGCTTGAAATTTTTTAGAAAACACTTATTCTCAAAAAGCAAACTGCAGCAATAGCTCAATGAGGTGTTAAATGAAAGATCAAAAATCGTATCTTTCTGTATGCTGTTTTAAAGTTTCTGTTTTCTATTTTGCACATGTAGATTTTATTGTTGAATGGCAAAAATACAAATGAAAAATGACTACAAAAGCATCGGTATTTTAAAAACAAATTTACAAAGCGAATCTTTTACCATTTATAAAATAGCTTACGATAATCAGCCAACATTTGTCTTTTAAATGCGGTCTTGATTATGTCTCTACGACGCGTATAACTGGTTAATAAGTGTTTTCTTGTAGCAATCTGTCTCTATTATTTCAGCATAAGCCAGACGCTAACCTTAAAGCGTTTTATAACTGGAGCGAAATAAATCTTTTATATTTAAACATATTCAAATGTTGTAGTACATCCTTCACACGTGATATGAAATCACTAAATTTTGAATATAGTATGAAAGGGGAATTAAATGAAATTACTTTTCACGGCTGTATATGTATTAAAAAAATTCTTAAGAAATGTAGTACCTAGTCAATTAATTAATAAATAAAAATGACCATATCTAGATAATTTTATTAGTAAAGGTTAACATATGTAAAACTTTATTGTCTTGCAACGTTTAGATATTTTAAATAGCTTTCTCAAGCATTTTGAAAATTGTATTAATCAATGTTTCGAAATTACATCGTTGTTCCAAATAGGTTTAAATTTATTATTTTAAATTCAATTTGAATGTGTCAGGATACTTTAAAGTTTCGACAAGTAGTAGCATTCATTGTAACACTTTCAATTTAATATTTGATTTATTAAATTGAAAGTGCTACAATGAATGCTACTACTTTTGGAATTTTTAAAGTCTCCTTTCGCCTTAACAATGAATTTAAAATAATAAATATAAACCTACTTGGATAAACGATGTAATTTTAAAAAATATATCAATATAACTTTCAAAATGCTTGAGAAAGTTATTTAAAATAGCGAAACGTTACAAGACAACGACACATTACCTATGTTAACCTTGACTAATAAAATTATCCAGATATGGTAATTTATGTTTATTAACTAATTGGCTGTTAAATTTCTTAACAAATATATGTGAACCGGGAACCACTAGTTCAGAGATATGGAATAATTGATTTAGGTATTGTGCTTGATAGGAAATTACGCTAAAATTGCTATAGAAGCCTTAAAACTGGTTGATTTTATATTAAGCCCCATATATGGATTTAAAAATTCTGAATCAACGTTGAAAATATAATTTAATGCATATATATGTAAGTACATAGCAAATTAGAGTCTTTATCTGTAATTTTGAATCCTTTGTTACAATATTCAATTATACATATACTAGATATGCATCATGCATCTGCTGTAAAGTTGAAAATAATCACTGTTTATTAATTAGATGATAACCATTGTTTTAAAATTTTTATATAAGATTAATTTCTTATTCCTTTAATTTTTCTCTTTCGTCTATAAGACTTGTGCTAAATATACATGTTTTGTTCTCTTACTCTTTCACTGAAAGTATGTAATTATATATTTATTTGTGTATAGGATTTTCATGTTCATGTATAAATTTAGGTGTTTACCACTGCAACACGTTAGTTACCCTTCAATCATTATATTTAAAGTTTGTAAATTATTGTGAGTTAATTGAGTAAGCAAGTCTAAGTTTGTACTGTGGCCTATTTTAGGTTTGTAATGCTGATCGCAGTATAAACGCTCTAAAATAAATAAATACAATAAACAAAGTCACTGTAAAAAAAAGACACGCAGCAAATGTACTACAAGTAACGGAAAGCTAGATGATTATTCCTTTATTTTTCCACGAAAGAATAATTTAACGGATACTTGAGACAGGAATTAACTAGTAGTAATATTTCCTAACATATACTAAACAATATTGTGCAACCTAAAGCATATTACTCAGACACTAAGTCAACGTTTTGGTATTCCCAATATGGCTGGCTTTAAAAGGCTGCTTCTGGGCGAGGTTGCCTGAGAACTATTATAACCGGCAAGAAGATTCAAGTTCAAGTGTGGTCAAAGCTGTGAGAAATATAACAGAATAATTTTCAATAATGGAAATAGAAAACAGGTAAGTACTTTAAAATAAGTATATCCGTTACAAGATTAGATTAATTACAACGAAACACGGTGTCCCAAGAACATACCGACAAACTTCGGAGGGTTATAGAGGATGCTGAAACATAAACATTTTGCATTTACACTTTTTGTTTTAAATTCTCCCCGTTGAGTTATTCTCTTCTAAAGCGGGGGTTAAAATTCCGAATAGGGTATTAAAGTAAAAATTGGAAAACATGTTTTATCAATGGCAAACTTGTTTATAATTTGTTTTTTAAGTTTTACGTGTGATTTTAAAGGACTGAAATTAACACTGTTCCACGCATCAAAAATATTTTATTTTTGCACAAAAAAGATAAAAATGTTTTTAAATGCACTAGGCTTTTTCGTACTATTGCTATAAAAAAATTAGATAAAGGTTTTTACCTGTAAAAATTTCAATTGTTCTTTGGCAACTGGGATGTGAATAAATTGACAATTATTTCAAAACGTCACTGCTACTTATGACTAGCGTAAGTTTAATTTCAGGAGCTAGGATTAATTATTTTTGCTTAGATAACGATATAACTACTCGGTAAATTGAACAGAATTTCGATTTCAACAAAAATACAAATCTTTCAATCAAAAGATATTCAAACTTGATATGACATCATATAGCAGGTTAGATTTATTCGCAAGACAGTCAAGCTCATTTACTCGATTAAAATAGTAAAATTTTATGTCTAATTGATTTATAAATTGTCTTAGTTTTTTTCGGTATCAATAGTGCACATTTCTATATAATCAAATTCGTTTGTCGGTATATTTTTGGCACACCCTGTATATGAAAGCAAAACATGATAAACTTTGGCAGAATTAGTCTATTCAACGAAAAATTAATAAGAATTGTCGAGTGCAGTTCTTAATATTTCTCCTTTATATTAATTTATTGCACATTAATTGTACATTATTGTATAAGTATACTTTGGAACTTCTTCTTGAACTGCAGTTTGTAGTTGGTCTGTATGTTGATTTCATTTTGTTGCGTAATCCTGACTGCAGCTTACAGTTGGTCTGCATTTCAATGTTGTCTTGTGTGTAAAGTATTTTTTATCGAAATCAATTCTTGAACTGCAGTTGGTTATTTGATAATTTCATCTTGTTGCGCAATATTGACTGTAGTTTATTTTATTTTTCCTCGTAACGACTACTGTTGCCCCCCGGAACCGCGTATGCATTACTTCGGGGGGTGCGAGCGTCACTTAAATCTAAACCTTAACTAAGTGAAAATCCAGACCGCCATCGCCGGAAGTCGAACTCTCGCTCCCTCCGGCTCGAACGATCCATCTTTTCACTGTGACCCCGGCTGCAGCGGCCTGAACTGTAGATCTTGAACTGTAGTTTATTGCTGGTCTTCATGCTAATTTCATCTTGTTGCGCAATCTTGATAGTAGTTTATAATGGTCTGCATTTTAGCATCGTCTTGCTGCGTAATGTGTTATCATCAGAAACAATTTTTGAGTTCTAGTTTATAAGTGATGTGGATGTTAATTTTATTTCATATTATTGCTCAATGTCTCTCTATCCTTAGACGCAGTCAGGTAACACATATCGAAAATCGTTCGACACAGTACGCAGTATTCTAAACAAATTTACAAAAATGTTAAAGTTGTTAATAATGATTTGCTCAAAGTGCAAGGATGACCTTCTCCCTGGTGGTAATTATGTAAAGTGCAATGACTGTGACGCAAAACTGCATTATCTATTTGCGGGTGTGAGGGAATCTAAAGGGCGTACAAACTCCGCAGGAGTAAAATCCTCATGGAGATGTGTTGAATGCAAAACAAGTAAAATAAAACCTTCTACTGAAAGATTGTATCATTCATCACATAGAACTACCGGTGGAGACTATGAAAGCATTTGGCGATATGATTAGGAAAATAGTTAAAGAGGAAAACTAGTAAGTTATCACAAAGTTCGCAAATTTCCAGCAGTTTTTTATAGTGCACAGATCGACGATTTCACTAAACTGTTTAAAACATTCACTGAAGTAAACGTTGAGCTGAAAGAAAGATGTGGAAATCTAGAAAAACAACATAAAGAAATACATACAAAACTGGCTGAAGCAATCCCAACTTTAGAATTGGATAGGCAGTATGCCAGAAATCGTAATTTAATAATTGATGGCATACTTGGTTCGCAAAGAAATAGAGAGGATATATTTTCCAGCGGCACATCGCCTTAACTTAAGCAAAACAAGTAAGAAACCAATAATTATGCAGTTTAATCACCGTTACGTGCGCGATGAATGTTTAACTAAATGCAATATTAGTGATAATATAGAACAACAATGAAAACTATTGAAGTAATTAATAGTAGAACCAATTAAAGCATTACTGAAAAAACAAGATCTAAGAGACAAGATAGAATAACAGATGAAATACTAAAAATTAATGGATCAAAGGAGAATGTACAAAAATAAAACCAAGACAAATACAAAAATATATTCGAAGAAAAATAACAAAAGTAAAGGAGCTGTATTATTTTGAAGAATGCAAGGAAATAGAATATCTCCCAAATACACAAGACACCTTCAATCTACATAAAAAAGTAAAGGAATTAGCTGGTACACTCAGGGCCCCCGCAAGGGTTATCGTCACCCGCGTGCGGGAAATATTTTGGCGCCCTTTGAATATATATAGTACTTATATAATAGTAATTTACGATACAAGATACTCTTTAGGCACGAGTGGGGTACAGTTAAAACACGAGTGAGCGAGCGTTTTAAGCCCCACGAGTGACTAAAGATGCTTTACGCATGTGTATCATACAATATTATATCCACGATAGAATCTAGAAAACACGGTAAATATAATTTTTTTTAATGAAAATTACGATTACCGGCAACCGGTCGTAAATTTGCGTGTTTTAAAAATGTTAAAACACGTTGGTACTGACAACGTGCCTAATGAAATCTTTTAAACACGTTACTGCTGACGACGTAAACTAATGAAAACATGTTATTAAACAGTCGATTTACAAACTTAAAACTGCCAACTAAAAGGCAATTTTACACACTGTCGTAGATAAATAATATTTGAAGCATAAGAACTGTTACATATGTTTTTTAAATTTCCTGGTTTGCTGTAATATTCCTGTAGTTGTTTAAACATTTGAGCGAAATGTGAAAACACATTTTATTTTTATTTTGTAATGAAACAAAAGAGATTTCAAAAACTAAAATGTTATTCTTCTTTAAATTTGTTACAAAGGAAAAACCAAACAAAACAATAAACAACTAAACATTCAATCATCCAAAAATTAAATAGGTTTTTTTCTGGATTGGGCTGCTGCAAATTCTTATATAATATTGTCAGAATCAATTTTATCGAGGATCTCTTGCTCTATAGCTAAGATTGCCAAATCAGATAATCTTTTTTGTAACATGGTAGGCCTCAAATAATTTTTAATTTTGAGAAGGATCTCTCACCAGAAGCTACAGACACAGGTAAAGTAGGAAGGATTTTTAATGAAATGGTAATATTTGGTAGAGATGAAGTTAGATTGTTTTCAAAGATATATTGAAGAATGTCGAAGGGATTTGACGCTTCAGGTAATAAAAAACAATCTTAGGGCTTTTATCCCGTTAAACAAATCATTTTCTTCTACGCAAGCCTCCTTTTTCTGATCAGTTAGCTTTTGTTGTAGAGCACGGCAGCTTTTTAAAAGATTCTCGTCAATTAATTTAAAACTATAACTAAAAACCAAAAACGTTTTCGTAATCAGATATCATTTCAAATCAGTGAACTCAATAAAGAATTGGAAGGGACCCGACAATGCGCGAAGGAAAGCAAAACTGTGTCCAAATTGTAAGAGAGAGACGAAACGTGCTTGTAGGATCCCCGTCTTTCTCTTGAGCGTAGTAGGGAATGGCGTTATTCTGCGATTACTGCATTTAATTTAGAATTGTGGAGAATTTTTATGTATTTTTAATAAAAACTTAGTGAATTAAGTGTAAAGGATGTTTGCCTTATACTAACGGGTGTTCATAAACAGTCGTCATCCCAGTTGCTTTGAAAAACAAAATGTTATATCTTTGATTAATTCGTGCAACACAATGAAACGTCATTGAGTACTGTCATAGCGCAGTTTTTCTCAATTATAATAGACATACGTTTTTGAAGTCAAAACCTACTGGGATGACGACTGTTTATGAACACCCGTTATTAGCACGTTTGCTGAAGTTAAAAACACGGAATAGTGCTATTTAAAGCTAAACTAAAGGCAAATATTATTTCGTAATTCTATAAAAGCAAGTTTAAGTGCCAATTCTTGCGAGTTTGGAGAATATTGCACTCCTGCATTTGAATTTAGATCAATTAAAAGAACCCAAATACAAAAAAATGACGATTTTGAACGAACAGAGGATATAGGTAAATAATATAATTAAATATTTGGAGGAAAAAAATCTCTCCAAATTCCAGGAAAATATTTTATATTATATTTCAGGATATGTTATTCGTAATTTGATAGAAACATCCACTTGCAATGACTGTGTTGCTATTTTTTTACATAGAAATAGTCAACATTTTACCGACCATGAGTATAGTTCCTCTAAAGAAAATTATAAAAAATGTACAAGTTTTGTAAGTCGGGGGTGGTTTACTTCAAGCTTCAAACATTATTTCTAATATTGTTACTTTTTTGGAAAAACAATTTAGATCGTTGATAAATGAGGGAGAGGTATTAAAAAAAGGTCTAAATGTTAAAAAAATCTTAGTAAATAGAGCTATAAAATATTTTTCCGAGAAAATCAACCTTTTTATTCCTATACACCCCATAGCTCATGAATTTCTTGTAGAGGAATTACACGAAATTCAAATTGTTAGAAAAGTTACAAATATTTTTTTTAAATGTAGAATGCACCATTATTCCAAATTAGTAAATAATGAAATTCATGGTAAAACTTCTACGATTAGGCAGAAAATGACAAAACTAATTTTATTTCAAAATTGTTAAAACTTGTAAAAAACGCATATAGCTACGTATACGTATACCTTCATAATTCTTATTGTTAATTGTATATTTGTTTGTTCTTGTAAACCCACACTCTCTATGTCGTGTTTAGTTTAATTTTTTTTTGTTTTTTATTAAATATATGCACTAATTTACCTGCTATTTATATTTTGTTTACATACCTATTAATATTTTACCTATGTATGATATTTGTCACAAATATATTTTAAAAAAAAATTAACATTATAGTTTTTATTAAAGTAACGATGTACCCACTAAAACAGGAATTACCGTAAAGCTTAAAATGTGTTCAAACAATATTAAGTGAATAATAGTTAATTATTAATAATAAAAATATTACTAGTTGGTCATAGTGCTCATACCTATTTTCAATGTGCACTTTATTATTTAATTTTTGTCCATTTTATAATTAATAGAAGGTCCAATAGGTTTTCTAGAGTTTAAATAATCATTTCTCGTTAATAAATCATGAAGAAAATAAATAAATAATTCATAATATCAAAGATATAATAAAAAATTTAAAACATGTTTAATTTTCGCCTTGTGCGCCGTGTGTAAGAGTGCAATGGGGATACTACAATATACCTATTTCACTCGGCCTCACTTTCGCGGCGCTACGAGCCCGTTCCAATTCTTTATTGAGTTCACTGTTTCAAATCTACTACTTAAAGAACTTAGTGTTTGATCAATTATTTTTAAAATAGTAAATTATTATACAAGACGATAAAGTTAAATTTTATCCACGAGTGAATCGTTTAACGTCGAGACGAAGTCGAAACGTTAATGATTCAAGAGTGGATAGTAATAACTTTATCGTAGTGTATAATACATTTTTTTTTCTATAGGAAGAACTTTAACAATTTCAAAAGAAAATAAGGAAAGTCAATCACATTTTAAAATCTCAGAAGCTATAGTCTGTTTTTTTTGCTTTATGATTCAGAGCAGGCTTTGCTTTTGCATTTTTGTAACAGTGTAGGTAGTTGGTTACAAAGAAAAAACACTAGTAATGTCAAAAACTTATTACAACTGTCAATGTGTTATCTTATAAGCACTATTATACATAACTAGCAGTCCAGTGAGACAAATGTCTCATTTAAAAAGACCGTTTTTCAAATAGAACGAGTATTAAATAAAAACTGTACCCAGACCTGGAAGGTGTCAAAGTGGTTGCCTAACCGATCGAGGTTTTAAGGCGCAGAGGGCATCGGAACATTCTGGAAGCTGTCAAAGTGTTTGAAAAACGGTCTTTTTTGTGATTTCTCGAAAACCGGAAGTGTCACGTGACTGAAATTCGGTTCCTGACCTGACATGACTATTGCAAACATATAACTTTCATAACTTTTTTCTCTATCTCTTACGGTTTGGCTGCTGAAACAGCGTCCCAGACAGACAAAACAGCGTCCCAGACGGACCAGCGTCCCGGACAGACACGTCTATTAGATAAATGATGAAAGCTATAATTACTGAACCACTGACATTAATAAGCTATTGCTTTATTTTAAGAAATTTTATTTAAACATGGTTGTTATCTAACTGTACAGAAACGTCATAGAATTTCTATATGTTCTAATGTGAAAATATATTATTAAAAACTTGCTGATGACTTCTATTTGCAAATCTGTGTTGTAGAAGTTAGTATTTATGCTAAACATATAAGAGGGATTAACTGTTTTTTCAACATTGTCTAGAAAGGCCACCGTTCATACACTTATGATAGTACGTGCCAAACAGTGCCACACCGTGGTAAAAATCCTGATGTGCATCCTGCATGCAAAATAGTATATATGTTTCCCTCCGCCTTAACTTTAGATGGATTACTTTTCATGTCTGTGTCGTGGGTCTACCTATGCAGACTGGTTCCATTGCGAAATATCTAGTTTCATACAAAAACCGGAACATACATTTTTCACTAAAATTTCGAAATTGTAAATATTTCTTTAAAGAAGCAATCTTCGCCGAAATGACATGATTCTTCTCACAAACCAATTTTATTCCATTCACAATTTTGTATTTATATCCATATTTTTTAATATGTAGTATAATTTTGAACAAGTCCTGATATAATTTAGTTTCTCTCTTGTACATCGCAATAAATTATCCACAACAAATTACAAAGTTTCTTAATATCCTTCCTGAAACTATAGCCCTAACAAGTTAATTTTTTTTCCTTTTTCGTATTGTCATTCGGTTGTTGCTGGAGTTGTGATTTTGCTTCATTTAGACTATTAAACAGAGTTGCATTCAAAATCTAACATAATAACAAATTGTAAGAAATTTTATAATGGTTTAAGTCTTAATACTTACATCAAAGATTTGACCAACTCTTCCAATGATGGCTGTTTTACTTAATTTACCATTGATATCTTTTATATTAGTAAAGCAGCGTTTTATAGCCACTTTAGTTTTACTATTAATACTGCTTTTTTGTGGCTTTTTATTAAACGTTATTGAAGTGTCAACGTGACAATCTCGGGGATCTTGATTTTGAAGTTAGGTATATTTAGAGATCCTGTATGTAGTTTACCTAGATACAGGGACTCTAGGTATATTTTGTAACTAAATTGTTGTACACTGCTAAAATAATATAAATGCAAGGCCTGCTCTGAATCATAAAGCAAAAAAAAAGCAGACTATAGATTGGGTTGCTAGAATAATACGAAGCTGTAATATTTAATTTAAATAAAAGTTAGAAAATTAAATTACTTTATTTACCCTCGATGTTAAAGTGCTACCTTATTTACCCTTGTTGTTAAACACTTGACCTTTTGTTTTGAGTCGATTAAAGAGCACTTTAACATTTTCTATAGAAAAACAATTATTATAAACTCGGATCTTGAGGTGTCTCATCCCTCTGTTCGTAATCGAACAATTTTGGTTTATACTTTCGTCTAACAGTTTGGCGCCCCTTTAGAGTGGCGCCCGCGTGCGGTGCACGCGTTGCACGCGTCGTTGCGGGGGCCCTGGGTACACTCAACACCAACTAATAACATTTTACTCAATAAAGAGGGAAACATTATAACAGAGAACTCAAAGAAGCTGTGCAGATGGAAGGAATACAAAGGAGAACTGTTTCAAGACCAAATGACCTGAAATAATAAATAGCGAAGTAATATACGCACTAACAACAATGAAAAATGGCAAATCGCCGGGTCCAGATGAAATAACAAGCCAACTACTGCAACTAATTGATGAAAACTCTATAGATGTATGGGTAAGCTTTTTAAATACAATATATGAAACAGGAATTATGCCGAAAGAAATGTTAACATCAACGTTTATATGTCTACCAAATAAAGCAAATACCAGAGAATGTAATTACCATTGCGCAAGTCTCATGCCTCATACACTGAAATATATTTTAAAAATTTATTCACAGAATAAGATATCCAAAACTATAAATAGATATTAGTGATTCAAATTCGGTTTCCGCGGTAACGTAGGAACAAAAGAAGTATTGTTTGCATTCAATGCCCTTACCCAGAGATGCTTAGATGTCAATCAGAGTCTCTACGTATGTTTCACTATAACAAGGCCTTCGACCAAGTGCGACACGATCTACTAATCAAAATCCTCAAAAGGAAGAAACTAGATTATCGAGATATAAGATTAATATCCAATCTATATTATAAGCAAAAGGCAGTACTAGGAGCAAGAACTGAAACTTAGACAGATTATTCAGAGGAAATAATGAAAAGAGCCTTAGAATCTGAAATAGCAGGGATAAAACTTAATGGCACATCAATAAACAACATGAGTTATGATGACGGCATCGTAGTAATCACAGAAAACTTAAAAGATCTAGAGAGAATAATGAACAAAATATCTGACTATAGTGAAGAATACGGCCTATCCCTCAATATCAGACAAATAAAATTTATGAAGATCAGCAAAAACAACAATACCAATGACATCTGAAGAATTAAAGACGAACAGATCGAAAGAATTACAAAATACACTTATTTATGAAGTTTAATAACAGACACTACCGACTACACAGCAGAAAAAGCGCAACTTCAGTAAAATGAAGAGAGCCTTTGTCAGTAAAGATCTGCCCCTGTCACTGAAAATACGACTGGTGAGATGTTATGTATTCAGTTTTCTTTTATACGCAATGGAAACTTGGAAGCTAAACCACACCGCAATGAATAAACTTGACACTTTCGAGATGTGGATTTATCTTAGAACAGAAAATAGACAGGAAGGCGCATTTCATTTAACTTGGCTGTAACATCTAGGCGACGGAAACGGCCATTTTGAAAACCCATGTATGACTAATGAAGTGTGATACCGGTGTGACAGTTGTGGGTTTTAGTTGGTTTGAGAATAATTTTGGCTGTTCTCAGACCTCAAATACCAGAACTTAGGGCATTATATTCCATCAGTAAGTATTAATATTACTTTTCACTTCAAATAGAGAGATGATTTCTCTGAACATGTCACTTGTCATACGTACTTGTACACAACAATAGTCATGGGCATAGAAGGGAAAGTATAATGGGGTCATTATTTGTAATCACACAATCTGAGGAAGCAATTTAAATTACAGACAGTGACTGAAGTCACACAAACTCACATGTAGTCATAAATCACATAGTGTAAAGTGCACTTAATAAAACTGTTGAAATTGTTTGCTGCACATGCACCCTCTCGATATGATACGCCACTGCCAAAAGGAAACAACCATCCGCCATTTTGAAAACCCATCGCGGTTGCACGGATTTCTTACAAATGCGGCTTCCTGTTTATTTTCTGTTCTAAGGGATTTATAGAAGAATTTTGATTATATCTTGGATGGACAACAAAGAGACAGAAATATTAAATAGTGTCAAGGCCAGGAAGCTTCAATATCTGGGCCACGTAATACGTGGAGAAAGATAGATCATACTACAACTTATAATACAGGGAAAGATTGCGGGTAGGAGAAGTGTTGGCAGAAAAAGAATCTTGGCTGCGCAATCTGAAAGAATGGTTTGACTGCAGATCCAATCTATTATTCAGAGCAGTTGCATTTAAAATTCGAATAGCCATTATGATAACTAACCTCCGTAACGGAGACGGTACTTAAAGAAGAAGAAGAAGAGATAAGTTAAAACAACAATTGTTGAAGGCTAAAAATAGAAAACACATTTTTGGAAAATGGTTTCTTCCCCTAACAGCCATCAAAGCCAAAGCAAGTACCAAGTTTGTACGTTGAACATCAGATTTTAAATATAGATAAGTACGCTCTCTGCAGTTTTATATTGTGCTGTAACTGCTTGTGGACAATTTTGGCTACGTTATTTATGGAGGGGAAACCATTAATTTCGCAAATTTGCAGAATCAAATAATGTTGTCGTCTAAAAACAACCTTTTCCAACCTGAAAGCTAGGGTGGATTAAAAACCCTTCTTAAGCTTACGACATCACTGAAAAGAAGACTGCGGTTTCATCGTGGAGATAAAACATATTTCCCGTACAATCGTGAAGTGTGGTGTCTACCACCTACAGCGTTCAGTTTAATTTGGTACCTGGGCAAGTTTATCGTATAATCCACTTGTATCTAGCGACCCTACATCTTCGCCCGTACGAGGCCAGCTAGTGAGGTGTATGTGTATATACTTCCGCTTAGGGACCCTTCGTTGTTGAAAATATGCATCCCGAACTATTGTCTTGATTGATTGTTACATCTTTTCGCTTTTTCGAGAACTTGTGGGTAGCTGTGGGAGCCGTCCATACTGGGGCATCAGCTTTTTTGTGTGCTGCTGAAGGTTTTGGTTGCCGTTCACCAACATTTCGTTATTTTCAGTTTGGATGAGCTACTTTTGGAAGTGTACCTACTAAGCTCAGATCAGTATATTCTGTTGTTGAATTGTCGCATGTCCTTTCTGTTTTAATGCACCACACGTTGTAATTGTGTGTGTCAGCCTAAAACTTGCTGTAATCATTGATCATTGTTTATTTCAATTTGGAGGTTATAAAACAATTATTGCTATTGATTCTGTTGTACGACTTAAATAACTCAGTCACTTGATGGTGGATTTTCGAATTGTGAATATTCCCCCAAATTTCAGTTGTATCACGAATCAGTATACGTAATTACAGCATTTTAAATACACTTTTCAATTGGAAATTTCTTGTAGTGTCACTATATTTTAAAGTAATCTTTTGTTGCTTTAAGTTATATAACGTTGAATTTTGAATGATTTAAAATATGCAGCTAATGTGTGAACGATTCACAAGCACATGTTTACTGTAGCTTCATTATTATGTATTCATTTGAATTGCGCTCTGGTTATTGAATGTCTTTAATTATAATCCGTCAGGCGTTACCACACCCCAAAATGTTTTCTAATTTATTTATTTACTTTACCTCATGAATAACTGTCAATACAGTTACCTGCGTTTTATGTTTCCCTTACAGGTTGTAAAGAGGTAACGACTTTATTTTTTTACACCAAACTTTTCGAAGTGATTTTTTTTGTGTTGTGGTATTAGGATGCTATTAATTTTTTATGCTATTAATTTTCTTTTATACCGTTTTGGTTAGCCAACTTTAATTGCCTTCTTGGGCTTATTTTGTAGTCATTTCAGCTTTTGGATAATCCGACAAAAGGAATTCAACTATTGTGTTAATCGTTGGGGACCATTGGATCTCGCGCCGTTTGTAAGTACATCCGATATTTTGACACCCAACCGCGGGAGAACCAGTTTGGAAAATTTATTTTTGATGTCGCAAAACCCGGATCCAATTAACAAGGTTAGACATTATTTAAGAATCGTT
>OW679200.1:121667487-122141319 GCA_940337035.1 Agriotes lineatus | reverse complement strand
CAACATTGCTGTGTAATTTTGGAACACCACACATTTGTAAATAAACAATCAGAAAAAAATATTTTTGTTACATGACCACTATGTACGTGTTCTGAAATATATCTTCTTACTAATGCCATTTATTGTTTCTTACCAAAAAAATTTACTGCAAAATTAAAAAGGAAAAACTAAAAAAATCGTCTTACGGTAACAAGTGCAATGCACCCTGTATTTGGTGAAAATATTCATGATTTTAATTTACCACAAATTGTTGCAGTACCTTATCGTAAGAACAAATATAGCCTTTATCATGTGATTCCATCAAGTTGGAATTGCGATATTTAAATGGACATTTAACTTCCACGAGCTCTTCCTCGCCTACAAGGCCATCTGGGATGGCCCCAAGGTATCCAAACTGATGGAGCCATAGTCCAGCAGATGTCACAGAAAGTCCAGTTGCTGCCCCAAATGTTTCAATTGCATTATTTTCATGTTCTCGGCCCCCACCGAATGGCCTTTACTCCATCTAAGTTATATGTTCCTGCATAATAATAGAACTTTATGAAAAAATGTGAAAAATACTTTGCAAAGTAAACCTGTTAGTTTTTTGAAAAGCGATGCAGGGTAACGATTTCTTTTGCAAGCTGCTAGCACCGTACCGAACGAACTGGCTGTTAAACGAAACCTGCGAATAATTAACCACAAGGGATTTTTTTACTGCCCTATGGTTTTCTCAAATATAGTTATTACTTGCTCAGGAGAAATATTCACTTTTTGTTCAAAATAACTAATTTTTTCAGATATATTTTGATATTCTGCGGAGAAAATTATATAACTAATCTGTGGAACAATATTATCTTCCTGTGCAGTAAGTCTGGGTGCTAGAAGCCAACTGAATCCTACCACCCCTCCAAACGAAACCAATTTTTCTCTAAGCGTTTCGATCTCTTCCTTGGTAACACTTCTCTTTGAAGCTCGATATTCCTTAGACGGCAAAAACAATTCATCGATTGTTATCAAGTGCTTTAGATTGTTTAGGCACTGACCAGCTACATGACTGGTCTGTAACTAGGGTTGCCAGACCTTCTATATTTAATAGAAGTCTTCTATATTCAACGAAAATCTTCTATCTTCTATGTTCCTAAAATATAGAAGCAAAATTCTATATTTCGGCGTTTCAGAATAATATTATAATATAATAATAAATACATAATTTGTAACCACCTCTTATACCGTTTACACAGTGTCAATATTTTGATTTTTGGCACCACGTGGCAACACTGCTGATATCATACTTACGTCACAGCATAGGGGGACCCCCTATGCTGTGCTTATGTAGTAAATTTAGAAGGCCAGTTCGGTAATCGTGGTGTCTCGTCTCGGTCTCGGTTTTATCCGTCTGAATCCTAGCCGAACGTAACAAATTGTTACTGCCATAACAACGCTAAATAATAACATAACCTAAAATTTCGAGCCGGCTCGTTCTTTGCGGGTTTATTTTATTTCCATAGTGTAAGTGTAAATACTCTACTTATTGATATTCATAACAAGAATATGGCTTATTGTGATATGCACATTAGTAGTGATAGTGGTGGTGCTGACACCGACACCGACAAAGGTCTCGGTCAAAAAAGAAAACAAGCAAAATACACTTCTTCATACAAAAAAGAATGGGAACAAAAATTCAGTTTTTTAAAAAATTTACCGAATGACAAAACTAAAGCAAGGTGCATCTTGTGCCACAAGGATTTTTCCATTAAAAATCAAGGAGTAGGACAGGTAGTAACTTCACTTGATTAGTGACTCAAACATTAAAATTAACCATATTTTATTTATTTTTAGATTTCTCAACATCAGAATACGAAGGCTCATCAACTCGCCGTGGCTTCAGCAGAGAATAATAATGTTCTTAATAATTTTGTATTCAAAAAAGAGAACACTTCTGAAAATGATCTAATTAGTGCAGCAGAACTGAGCATTATTTACCACAATGTTAAACACAATCTTTCGTACAATAGTCTTGATTGTTCAACCAAATTGTTTAAACACATTTTTAGTCAAGACGATCAAATTTAAAAAATACATTTACGGAGAACTAAAGCGGAAGCAGCAGTTTGTAATGCATTAGCCCCAGCTGCCTTAAAATTGGCCATTAAAAATGTAATTCATGAAAATACATTTTATGCAGTACAAATTGATGCATCCAACCGAAAAAATAGGAATTTTTTTCCTATTGTCATACAGTTTTTTACATCAGAATTTGGAGTACAAAATAAATTAGTAGATTTCGTCGAAAATTCTGATGAAAGTGCCAATGGAATGTTTCACATTGTGATGAACTCTTTGCAAACTTTGAATTTGTCAATTGATCACCTTACTTGTTTAAGCGCGGACAATTGCAATGCCAATTTTGGTGTGCATAATTCACTATATACGAGACTCAAGGAGAAAAATGAAGATATTTTTAAAGCTAACTGTCACGCGCATATACTTCACAACGATGTCAAACACTCACTAGATAAACTAGAATTATATGTAGAGAATTTAATTTTAAAAATATATTCTCATTTTTCTCTTTCAGCGAAACGCAGAGATGCCCTTAAGGGATTTTTTGACTTTGTTGAGCAGGATTTCAAAGATGTGTTACATCATGTTACAACAAGGTGGCTATCTTTGAATCCGTGTATTGGAAGGCTGCTTCAAAATTGGGCACCTATTGTTTCATATTTCCAAAGCATAAATGATTGCCCTATTCATATTAAAAAATTATTAGATTTAAGTATTTAAGAGAGTATGAACATGAAAATCCATGTGAAATTCCTGAAATTAATTTATTATTTTGTAATAATTTTTTAACTATCTTTGAAGATGCCATTAAACTTCTTGAAGGTTCCAAAATATCTGTTATAGATGTTTATGAAATAATGGATAATTTGCGTACGAAATTACAAAAAAGAATGGACGAACATTTTTTTGGATTCTTGGTTAATTCAAAACTGAAAAAAATTGAGAATAAGACTGTATCGAATAACTTAGACTCACAGTTCTATCAAGTGTTGAATTCGGCCATTAATTACATAAATAAATGGTTTGATTTTCAAAAAAACACTTGGCTAGCAAAAGTTTCAATATTTAAAATTAATAAAGATACCGTTTTTAAGTATGATGATTTTAATACAATAGTTGAAGCAATTCCAGAAAAATTTGTCCATATAATGCAGTTAAATATGGATCAACTGTTTGATGAGATTGATTTGCTTAACAAGACGATAACATTTTTACATCAAAGTCATCAAACTGACGATAATAGTAATAGTAATAGTAATACTAATATTTCAACCAGTCAAAAGTGGCATATAATTTTTCAAAAGGCAGATTTGCCCAATATATTTATAATACTGTCTCTTATTTTAAGCATGCCGGCTACTTCCGCTTTTGTAGAACGGGTATTTTCTATTATGGGGAACAAGTGGAACGATTCCAGGAATCGATGTTCTACAGAATTAATTAGGGCAGAACTACTAATATCAATTAATTTTGAAAGGAATTGCTTAAATTTTTTTGATTTTGTCAAAGAAAATAAAATAGTTTTGGCAGACATGCGAAAAAATTCAAAGTATGGTTTTTAAAGCTTTTTATTTTACTGTATTTTTCGAGTTATTTTTATAGTTAGAGGAAGAGGATTGAGTTGTTCAGTTTAAAGTGATATTTTATGTTTTAATGTTTCATTTTTTGAGTTGAATTTAAAATAATGTTTAACGTTATAATTTTCATATATCTGAATATGTTTAATATGTGTTTATTTTTAATGCATTAGTAATTATACCTAATGTAATTCTAGTAATAAATGATTTATTTGAATCTTCTATATATTTTTTGAAACTTCTATATTTTCAAGTTAATTCTTCTATTTTTGACATTTTCATTTCTGGCAACCCTATCTGTAACTGATATATTATAATGGGCAAATAGTGCCAGTGCAGCAACATGGTGACATGAAACTTGTCCACGAGGACATGTGCAAGAAGTTGAGGTTATGTTTTTGTCTTCATCGAGGAAGATCTACAAAATAAAAATATATACTTAGTATTCGTTACTGCTTAGAATCCATCTGAAGCAGCAATCAGTATTTTAAATAATTATACTTTTTAAGCTAAAATTTATGTTACCTCAACATATGCTCTTTGGTATCGCTTATCTTTCATGCTTGCGTGTACTGTACCATTTACCATTTAATACTGAACAGAAAAAGAAGACACTATTCAATTCAGCAGTATTGGCCGTATCCAATATGAAAGAAAGTTGCCCGGAGGCTATCCAAGAATGTCCATAAAACGCTCTCCAGAGGCGAGCGTTTCCTTTCCAGAAACTTTCCATTTGAAAATATATTTTTTTGGAACTTTTCCTTATTGCCATTCTTTAGCATGGTTTTAAAACTTACTTTAGTGCAACAAAAGTTATTAAATTCGTCCTAGATTTTAAATGCGGCATTTGCCGCGGGTTTCAGCTAGTCCCGGTCATATTTTAGATCTAAGCCTGATCCCTTTCACCAGGGCTCAAATGTTCTTTACCAAGGCTCAGCTTTGCCCATCCCCTCTCTAGCTACGAACCTGATTCCTTTTTAGATCGAAATTCATCAAAAGGATCAAATAAGATAATGTGGTGGGACAACAAAATCTGATTAAATCAATACTAAGGCCATCGGATTTACTTTTAATCTTGTTTATAATGCCCATTATATTAGCAATATTAAGACTGTGAAAATTGAATTCTTCTGCCAGTTCATTTAGTTGGTTGTTTTTATAAAAATCTAGCAAATTATTGTTATTATTGTTAATGTATGGTACAATATTTATGAAGAAATTATTAATTAAATCAAGATTATTTAAGTGTTCTCGTATGGCATTGTTGTGTATGAATTATTCATACCCAAGTATTTAATCTGCCTCCATACGGTTTTTGCATCATAGGTATTAGATACGAAGTTAAAATTATCTTCTTTCTTCTTCTTTATAGGTAAAATAACAAAATTTCTTATATATTTGTAATATTCTATGTGTTAATAATTTGGAATATTTATACTAATTATATGCCTTATTCTTTAAGTTTACCATAAATTTGGATAATGTTAGTTATCCATGAATCCATGGCTTTCCTATATTGGCAAGGCAAATCAACGGGAGACAATGATAGATCGCCTCCACGTGGTGTCTCCTGGGTAACGTCTCTGACGGCTAAAGACCTATCACAGCAGGCTGCCAAACTGTTCGAAGCATTCGGATCTCCTGACAATACATATACACGCACATACATACGACACGGCTATGCCAAACACGACAAACGGCACTTATCAGAGCCATCAGACAAGGATTCTGGGAACTACCCTACGAATCTGCCAAATAAATGTGGAAGGTATTAGCAGAGCTAAAAGCGAATGCCTTACCAGACTCCTCATTGATAATAAAATTGACATTGCTTTGATACCAGAAACGCATACACTTGACGAAGCTCAATTGCGTACAAGAGGAACGCTCCACGGATATAGTCTAATAGGAGCCACCCACCATCACGCCCATGGGATAGCAACGTATGCCAGGAATAACCTAAATGATGTCCACCTCGTGGCCAATTCCATTGAAGATGGAGTACACACAGTAATAATTGCTGTCAATGACATTAAAATAATAAACATATACAAACCCCCATCAGTTCAATGGCCAACCAACGTCATACGAGCAATTCCCCACCCTGCGTTATATGCTGGCGATTTTAACAGCCACCACGTTCAGTGGAGATATAACAAAAACGATGGAAACGGGCTCAGACTAGCTGAATGGGCAGAAACTCACAACATGTTTCTTGTGTTTAACGCAAAAAATAAAGGCACTTTTAAGTCCGCAAGATGGAACACCGAAACTAACCCTGATCTGAGCTACGTAACTACTGATGATAACGGAAACCACCTTCCAACGACTCGCTACGTATTAAAAAAGTTTCCACATAGCCAACACCGCCCTGTCCTTCTTGAAATCGGAATACAAATCCCACTTGTTAATTCCACACCACTGCCCCGTTGGAACCTTAGCAACGCAAAATGGGAAGAATTTAAATCTGATTTGGATGTCAACATAAGATGGATATCACCCCGTGCTGATAATTATCACAGATTTCAAAAACTAGTAATTGAAACAGCTAAAAGACACATACCAAGAGGACTGAGGAAAGAGTACATCCCGGGCTGGAATGAAACCAGCGATCAATTGTACAAGAGCTTTCTAGAAAACGGCAGGAGTGAAGTAGCAGATGAATTACTGCAAATCCTCAACGAAAACAGAAGAGCCAAATGGGTCAACACCGTCCAGAATATGGACTTTAAACGCTCTAGTCGAAAGGCATGGAACTTACTTAAAAAGCTGGGAGGCAGCGCACATGCCCCCGCAAACAAGACAGAGATAACGCCTAACCAGATCGTAAATCAGATAGTGAACACGTCCCGATCAACCGTAGACAAAACTTACTCTAAAAAGATTCGAAAAGAACTAGCAGAACTCAAAAGACAGTACACTAAATACAATAATCTATCAAGACCGTTTACCGTAGATGAAGTCACCGAGGCTCTGTCATTAGTAAAAACTGGAAAATCTCCCGGAACTGACGATATACATGCAGAATTTCTTAAGTATGCAGGAGAACGAACCAAAAAATGGCTAGCTGAGTTCTACTCTGATATCTTACAAAGAAACCAACTCCCTCGAGAGTTCAAAAGATCTAAGATTATTGCAGTTCTAAAACCTGGAAAATCACCCGATCGCCCCGAAAACTATAGACCCATAGCTTTGTTAAGTGCTTCGTACAAACTCCTTGAACGGCTAATCCACAACAGAATCAGTGACTGGGTCTTGGAGCAAGTTCCAATAGCACAAGCTGGTTTCAGACCCAGACGAAGCTGCACCGACCAAGTGCTAGCCCTAACCACTCACATCGAGGCTGGATTTAAGAAAAAACTTAAAACTAGAGCGGTCTTTATAGACTTAACAGCCGCATATGACACAGTCTGGAGGGCTGGAGTTATATACAAACTACTTAGGACTATAAAGTGCACACAAATGACGTCGCTTATTAATAACCTCCTGACAAACAGGACTTTCCACGTGGTACTAGGCAATAAGAAAAGCGACACCAGAATGCTAAATAATGGTCTCCCGCAGGGATCGGTTCTGGCCCCGCTCCTCTTCAATCTGTATATTGCAGACATACCACCTACCATCTCTAGACAATTTGCATATGCTGACGACCTGGCTATAAGTGTACAACACACTAGCATGGCTGCCATAGAGGATACCTTAACTCAAGACATGAAAACAGTATATCAATACTTTCGACAATGGAGACTAACACTAAGCACTACTAAAACAGAAACAAGCTGCTTCCATCTAAACAATAAGCTCGCAAAACATACTTTGAAGGTGACTCTAAACGAAGACACACTCCCATTCAACCCAAACCCAAAGTACCTGGGAGTTACTCTGGACAGGACCTTGTCATATAACAAGCATTTAAGTAATACTGCTGCCAAACTAAAAACACGGAACAATATTCTACATAAACTTGCTGGTACATCTTGGGGAGCTTCCGCAACAACCCTACGGATCACGGCGCTTGGATTGGTATATTCCGTTGCTGAATACTGCTCCGCAGTTTGGTTAAACAGCCCACACACCAGAAAAGTTGATACAGTCCTAAATCAAACAATGCGTACGATATCAGGAACGCTAAGGTGCACTCCCACTTATTGGCTACCAACCTTAAGCCACATAGCACCGCCTAGAATCCGTCGAAACAAATTGCTCCTACACGAATACAAAAGAATTAACGGTAATCCTGATCTGCCAATACACGATGATATCAACAGCACTCAGTTCCACCGTCTCAAATCTAGACTACCAGCTGTAAAAATCGCGAATATTCTCCTATAAACTGCCTATAACTGGGAGATATCATGGGAAAACGAGTGGAACTCGCTTGCTCCACACGAATGGCAACCCCTCCTGGATACAAGACAGCCACCCCACGGATTCAACCTGCCACGCCAAACCTGGGCTGCGCTTAACAGATTCCGAACAAACCATGGAAGGTGTGCAGACTCCTATCACAAGTGGGGCTTAACTCCAACACCAGAGTGCGACTGCGGTGTAGAGAGACAAACGGTTCAGCACATCGCATTCGAATGCAGACGAAGAGCCTTCACTGGCACTAGAGAGGATATTCTCAATGCTACACCAGACGCTATTGACTGGATAAACAACCTGGACATTCAACTTTAAACGATAATTACCTTTAGTATCATATGTTTTCTGTAAAACTGCATAACTATTATGTTGTCTAGTTATACATGAAATTTTATATATTTTATTATGACTGAAATTTATATATGTTATAATCTTATAATTATCTGTGTGTGTAGCCATACGCTAAATAAAAAATGCAAATCAACGAAAACTGCAAGGATGCATGAATATAGTACATAATTGTGATTCCTTCTTCAAGGCAGCAACTCAAAAGAAAACTCTTGTTACCAAAGTCAATAAAAGCTTTATCCCTTTGGCAAGGCAAAAAGTAACTACTGTAAGTATTGTTTTAAAATCTTTCATTGGATGTACTGTAATGACACCCCAACGCTTGAATTGGGTGTTGATATGAGTGTCTAAGTATAATTAAAAGTGTGGGAATATCACACAAATTAACAGTTTCAATAAGAATTTATACATTGTTATCTCAGGGCTTATTAAGAACTATGCTTTGCATTAATTATTGCAAAATAAATAGTTTATTGCCTATCCTATTTTATTTATTGGCAACCAAATGTAAAATAATTCTTCGGCTTAGCATGAGAAAACTCAAAATCCCAGGGTTAGGTTGTAACATCCAGTATAAAATTTACTGTTAAGTATGACTTTTCCACAAGTATAACAAATGTCCAACTTTTCTGCTAGTGACAGTTTAACCTCTAAATGACGGACAAACAGAAATGATTGAAACACAACAAAAATCCAACGTAAATGACCAACAAGCAACCATTTCACCTCAGGTAATTATTACCAATGCAATTAATGACTCAAGTAGTTTGGCTAACCTGTTTTGTTTTCTCTGTGGCGTCAGCAAGGGACGCGGACGGGCAAATGTTTTACTTTCTGCTTTCCGGATCCAATTCCGACGACCTCAAAATCAAAGGACGCCAAGCTTGTAAGTATTCTTTGGAATTCTCCCGGCGACTGGAACCTTTTTCTGGACCTCGTACGATGTCTGGTCTAGCTGCTACATGATGCTGAAGGACCCTCGGAACCCTTTTATTGGCCTCTGGAAATGGGTTTGGGATCTGGAGAACACTTCAAAGGGGCACCACGGCTCTAATTTATCTCTACAATGTTTCCGGCTGCTCTTGTCTGGTTGTAGGCATCAAGGAAGGACCAATCTACACTCTGCACACAAATGTCAGCTTTCTGATGCCTCAAAATTGGTCGAAAACAAGCCTCGAAGTTGGACTCCAGTGGACTTTTAGGACTTTTAGGATCACTTCCCTCTTAAATGTTAGTTTATAGCTTGATGCAAATTCGTACAAAAGAACTATGCACACTGGAGATCAACAAAAACCTACACTTGACACAAAATAATAACTTTTAATATTCAAAATTTATCAATTTTTGCCAGCCAATCTTTAAAAAAAAGCTCTCGCTTGGCTTCGCTTATACATGTTACATAACATGTTACCAATTGTTTTTACGTAGGTTTATACAATGTTTTCTTGATAATTAAAATGTCTTTGGAAATGTCATTTTTGGAGCGCGCTAACCTCACTTTGTTTGTATTTTACTTTATTTTTAATTTAAACACTGGTTTCACAAGTTTATTTAGCACTGTACTGTTGTCCTTTTCACTTCTCAGGTAGCCTTTCAATGCTCTTTGCATTCTTTTCCTCTTTACACCGCTCTTCTTACCCTTTAGCTGCGTTACCGAGTGTTGTCATTACAATGTTACTACTAACCGCTGCATACAACTTTTGTAACGCCTCAAAATATCTCTGTATTTAAGCAAAATCATGTTCTTGTCTTGACGTAAAAATATTTCATTTGTCAGTCACCATAAATTAGATGCATCTGCTATAACGAACACAAATATTGAATTATAAGGTGAAAGCAGCCCTCCGATACTGTTTTATTCAAATGCTAACCTCTACTAATTAAATTACAGTTGCTGCTGATCATATCTTGTATAATTACTAATGTTTAATAGTTACTTATAGTTGCAATAAATATAATAGCAATTCTGGGCCAATTTGAATCCTTATTTCATTTTAGTGTGTTAGTTATGCAACCAGAATTGCTGTAAGCAATATGCTATTACAGTACCAAATAAGATATGCCTGTTTATGTTCTTTGTTGGCAATTATGAAGTACTAACCTCACTTTTCTTGCCGTAAGAAAGAAATAAAGCTTTCCTAAATATTGGCTTGAATAAAATTAGTTTCCTTTTGAATTACTGCTTGAAAAACGAATCTCAATTATTTACTATATTGATACTGATAATGTTATTTGTAAGAAAAGCTATGTTTAAATGTGTATCATTTAAATAAAATATATTTTACCACGGAGCTAAGGATAGGTCATTATGAAAACGTCCCAAATCGATATTCTGTCCCAAAGGCATTATGAAGATGTTTATGCTCTTTCGAGGGCGACAAGTTTACAAGCCTGAGAGCTTCTGGCCGAAGGCCATGGACTTCAAGGAATACCCCTGGTGCATACAACGTTTTATTTTCCACTTTGAATACGCAAATAACTTGAAAATCTTGAGAGAGAATAATGAGTGGGCTCTTGACGCTCTAGGGCGTTATGGACTGCTTTATATACCTCGTATCACACATATAAACAACAAATAATAGATCAGTGAAATATAAAGAATTTAATAGATTTGGAAAATATATTTTTAAGCTGTTAATATTAGACTACAATAGATAGTATCTAATAAGGAAAGTTTTATCTGCTGCCTACTATCACTTACTAGCTTGGAATTTGAAACTAAATTAATATCTATGAGAGTTTGCAAATTGTCTGTTGGTCGTGTAGAAAATCAATAATTTGACTTAAATTGATAGGATCTACGATCAAATGAAAATAAGCACTGCCATTTGCATATATTTTTTATTAAAGTAATATTAGTATCACTAGAAGAACATAAAAAGGCACTCGCAATTGAAATCGTGGAACAAGTCTTATCAATTCGTCACAAAATAATTTGTAATCTATTGTAGGTGGTCGATATATAATTCACTACAATCGATATTTTATTAATTTTTAAAAGCAACAATATCTTCTCTATATTATCATTCGTAAATTTATATGAATGTTTGAAATATAACGCCATGCCACCACTAACTCGTCTTTGCCTGTCATATCTAACAATAGAAGAACCTTGTAAATCTATAAGTGCCTTATTTGCAATATTATTTAACAGTAACAGCTGTACGATCAAAATTTGATTCATTAGCATAATCTCTGACTAAATTTTTGACAATAAGGATCTAGTATAGAGGGGCGCTATCTTAAATACGTTTTGAGCTATTAATAATAATACAACAATTCCTAAGACATTTTAAAAAGAAACATAGATTAATGTAAATACTCAGCTTAGTTGCTATCTTTGATAATTTTTGCATTATTAATAATAATACCACAATTCCTAAGGAATTTTAAAAATAAAAATTACATAGATAAATGTAAATACAGGTTAGTTGCAATGTTTTAATGCCAAATATTAAAAATATTAACCGCAGCATATCAGTGTAACTAAAATATTCACAATTTTGTGTTTTCGGTGTGATAATTAAAATTTGTATATGTATGCCAATAATAGAACCAATTAAAATGCTAAGCGGGAGGTTCTTCCAAGTACAAATGAAATGCATGGTAACCTTTTTAAAAACTTCGTTAAAAAACTAGGAATCATTCAAACATTTGATATGTCCAAATACATCGTTCATTTTAACTAATATCTTGCCTTAGTTAGTTCACACTGATTTTTGTATATTTCTTAGATGCTTTCTTGTACAGTTGATATCGGTGTTTAGTTAAATCCTCCTTGATTACGATGCGTGCCCTTTTGAGTTTGCTTTTATTACTTCTCTCGTCTAAAAGTCGAAGAAAGTTTTATAATCGCGAAAAAATCACCTTCCGAGATTTCTTCAGATCTTCACGTTTCAGGTTCCCTAGATGACGAAAAAGAGGTTTTTTCAATTCTGTTTGTTTGTCTGTCTGTCTGCCTGTCTGTCGGTCTATCTGCTGCGCAGTATAAGTCAAACAGTATTTCTTGGAGGAAGATGATATTTTGCATGCGGATTATATGCTTTCCTGGCATAAAACCGAGAAAATTTCGGTCAAATATATTGCTATAACATACGCCTATAACGTGGTTTATTTATTTAATGTTACATCCCACAATTATTATTTACCCACGTTACAGCAATATTTGTTAGGCTTTAGCTTTTTCGTTTAACTTTACTGATACTATTTAGTTTTTAACAAATTCTGTTTTAAGATGAATTTATGTAAGTATGCTCTTTGATGTAAATGATTAATTATTAGTTTTATTAGATATTCTTAGCTCCAGCAGAAAAAAATACTCTTAAATCAGGTCGGTTCATGCATTATAAGGTTTATTATTATACTTGAAAAATTGTTTTGTTCAATTAAAGCTTACTTTAAAAATCATATGACATTTTCTACAATTGCCAATGTCATATAAAACACAGTGGAAAATTAGTGAAACGTAACAAAATTGTTCCTTTTTAATTATCTTATTCACTTTATTATAAGCTTTACCTTTAGCTTTTTCAACAAATACCTGAAGTTGCATCCTCTCCAATCACTTCAATCAAGCCCCTTCACCTAACTATGTGGATTCCATCCGCTCACAGAAGCTCTGGGACACCCATGCAAACACAGTTCCCAACTCAACACTGCAAACTCCCGTTCAGCAGCAAAAGCCTTCCTTTCCACTGCACGTCAATCCAAGTATAGATGCAATCCAATACCAGTAACAGTAACTGTAATGCCTTTTTTTCCAAATATTATAAGATGTTCGCAACCTTCTACAAGTTGCTAGATGCCGTCCACCACCAGTGGCGGAAAACACCTCCTATCCAATTCACAAGATGTTTTCTTCTATAAGAAGCTTGACAATGTCCACTACTACTAGTGACTGAAATGCTTTTATCCAGTTCACATAACGTTTCCTTTAATAAGAAGCCTGGCGATGTCCACTACGAGCAAATTAAATACCTTTTATCCAATTCACATGATGTAGCTAACGAATAATAAACTTGATATTGCACCCAATTCCAGACAAGACCATTTAATATATTACTACAGTTTAATTTCTTATGGTTTTTCTACCATACACTTCATTCTGCATTTTATCCATATTCGATTTATTTAAAAATTCATTTTAATTTCATCACGTTAATTTAGTATTACCCTTTCATACACCAACCAGATTAAAAAATCATTTCATAAAAAGGTATTTTATTTTAAAAATTTTCACTTTTTACAAATTAGGTTTACATTTTTCGAGTCTAAATTTTGTTATAATCTTTATCAATTAAGTTATCCATAGTAATCTATTTCATGCAATTTTTAAATTTTTAACCCTCCTAGATAATCGAGGAAATCTTCAATCTCCTAGATAATATTACATTTATTTATACCTGACATATTGAATGACTTTCAAAAAAGTATTCGACATTAACTTTCCACTTTATTTCAAGTAATATTTAAATCATATGTTAGAACTTTTCTTTTCCTTAATTTGAATTGTTTGACTGGATTTAAATTGTAATCCGTTAATTTCCTATAAATTCACATGTGAATAAGTATGATGTTCTTTCTAATACTTAAATTCATCTTTGTATTTTAATAATGAAATATTTTAATCATTCTATACACAATGTCACACCCGTGAACTATTTTTTCCCAAATAAACTAGCAGTCTTAAATGCAACCATTACAATATATAGTTTGATCACCTTAAAAAAAGTCTGCCTATTTTTGTTTTAACTCAGGAAGTATTACTTAAATGAAAGTAATATTTTGCACATATCTCAAGTTTTTAATCTTTACGAAAAAAGGTATATTTTAGACCCAACATAGAGGACAGGGTGAGCACCATAAAAGTATAAAATTTTGTTTACTTTTGCTTTAACTGAGAAATAAATAAAAGTAATAGTTTTTACCTAATTCGGGCTTGACCCTTTATGAAAATGAATCCCAACAGATTCAGGATAAATGTTGTAAGACACAAAAAGGGCAACGAATAAGTGCGGTGCAAACAGTCCTGTGTAGTAACGTGGGTCGAGCGTTTAGTTCGCATTCGCAGGCGCTGAAGTTCGAATCCCATCTCCAGTAATATCTTTTATTTGAAAATTGATGTAATTCGCATTAACAAGTGTTTCCTTTTATTTTTTCATTATTATCAGAAACGTTGCGATATTTTTACCCCTAGTTCCTTTAGTTTTTAACATTGTTAAGTGTCGCAGCGACAACTTGCGAGGGAAGTACCGAGTAAAGCCATTCACAGATGTTTTTATATTCACGAGCATATAAGTGATGACTAAAGTCGATTGAATTGGCTGGGATGTCCAATCCAAGCTTATCTTTTAAGATATTCAAAACAATGCGATCGGCGTCTTCCTTGTTGTTCACCTGCGATACTCCATAGATAAGTAGACTGTTTCAAATATTCTTTGTTATAAACTTTGTTACAGCGTTTTGATTAAGTATTTGTTTACAAAATATCTCTATTTAGCAGGAAAAGATGGTTCAGCTAATTAACTTACCTTGATACTTCAACATTGCGTTAGTTGGTTGTGCTTACAATGGATAATTATTATTTAACAGCAATTTGGCAAGTGTGTTAGGAGAGGTACAGCAAACGCGCTTTTCAAATTAATACACTCGTATATTAATAACACAGTACATACAAAATCAGTCTCTAAATATATAAGTTGAAAACGTTACATCGTTAGACTCAATATAGTTTTGATACGGCGGATATATTGAAATTGTATTCTTTTGAACAAGGGAAGGCACATTTGAATAAACGAAACGACTTCATTAATAATTTGCTGTTGCATTAAGACTTTAAAATATTTACAAACAATTTCAAAATGGCTTTCCATTTGCTACAACTCCTTAGAAAAATGCAATGCGATTATGAATATAGATGCTTCTAGCGTTGCCGTATTAGGTATTGAGGTATTATTATTCTTAGCTTTTTCCTAACAATGTACAATTTTCCCTTAATTAGTATTATTGCAACTATTTAAATTACTTTTTTTCATCAAATATAACCTTAATTTGTACAGAATTTGGCTTGTCTAGAATATCGAAGTAATTTCCAATATTAATGTCGCGCATGTTTGGTACATCGAAAGCGTGAAAGAATGGTTCACAAACGTGTTTCTCTAAATTTACATATAAGTCGTTCTTTTTATCGCTTATAATTTGAAAGTTGCAAGAAATGTCTTTATTGGCACCAATAGGAAAATACGAGATTGCTAGGTACAGCAATTTTTTCGGTGAAGTGAAAATATATTGAAACAGTAGTACATCTTCACCTTTTTTATACATTATATTATCTTTGCGATCCTTACTAAGATCTATTCTAAAGATTGGATTTACTAAAACCCTGTGGTTCTTCGAAAAGTGCAGGTGCAAGTCAGTAGTTGGCCCTATCCACTTGCAGCTAGCTATTGACGGACAAGGGTACGTACGATAACTGCAGACCTTTTCGTGCTGAACGGTCTCACCAAATTTTATTAATGACTTACAACCTGTGGTTTTAAAGCAGCAGGGAAATGAAATCTTCTGTAAAACATACTCGTACGCAACGTTTGGTATACCACTGGATGGTCTACAACGACCACAAACGTTAGTGCCATCTGGTTGAATTTTTATTGGACCACAGGAAAGATAGAGCTTGCATTTCGTGCATTTCGCCTTTTCAATAACATCCTCGATTTCTAGGTAAATAAAGATTTAGTACCAAATAAATTTTTTTTAAGTACTTACCTATTTTTGAATTTTCACCGCCCATTATTTTTAGAATTTCTCGAAAGATTAAAGTCTGTGTTCGAAACGCCAGTCCCAGTGCTGGATGTTTAATATACGGATACTGAATGACACATTATTTTGTTCGACCTGTCATATCATTACGGTGATTAGATTAGCTTCTCTGAAATACTGAACCTATAACGTATCTCTTCATGTAATTCCCCGGTCAAGAGTGATATTCATTTATACTTATAGATAACACAGTTCCACTTAACCTTCTGTGCATTTATTGCGATATTTATCTCGTCGTGAAGATAAAAACTTCATAAACCAGTGAAACAACTTCTTTTGTCGAAAAATAATAACACAATAGTTATTTGTATATCAAATTAGCTTGATATTTTAAGTGCAACAAATATATCTATCCGAGGAGGTGCATACACCATTTTTTCGACAATAAACGGAATAATATTCAGTCTGTAAAATCATTTTTTTAGGCACCCTTCCTGAAAATCATACATTAGTGTACCTACAATTTTTAGGCAGGGAAGTACTTCTGTACAGGACTAGTTCGGAAAGTTATTCTTTATAAGACTATTTTGGAAAATTAACGTTCTGATTGGTTTGACTGTGGTTACTAAAGAAATCAACTACAGATATCTCTAGACTTTTTACGACGGTATAATGCTTGTTTGATATTGTAATCTTTCAATATTTAGGTAACAATAAAAATAAACACAGGTGCCTAAAAATGTCTACGTAACTCACTCGATACCGCCCTTTACAAAACTTGTAGCCTACGCGTCCTGTAAAGTGGGCATAGTTCCACAATCCATAGTGATGGAAATAAATCGAATGTTTTTTATTATAAAGTATTGGGTAATATGATGACTTGCTAAGAAGCTCGTTTCGATGGGATTGGATTCACTTGGCGGATTTTTGACGTTAATTATTGTAGCAGTTAACTTTAAAAATTCCATGTATAATCAGGGAAGTCGTATGTTGCTATGTCATTGGCGTAACCAGAATTTTTAGCTGGGGAGGGCCAGGACCCCCAACCAACTATCATCAATACTGATACCTATAAGACATGAATTTTCTGCTAGAAAATAACAATAAATTTGAGACAATAGATAATTTCATTTGCGAAAAAAACAATCAACTCTAAGAAAGTACAAATAATAGAATATGCTGATGATCAAGCAATAGTGGTAAGAAGGAGAAGAAACGGTCTGTCGAAAAGAAGAAGCAAGAAAACGCTGTCTACAAATAAACGAAAATAAAACAAAGTATGTGTGCTGTCAAAGAAAATATACACGGTACAGAATATACATTTGAGGAAGTAGAATCCTTCAATTAACTAGGAATAAATGTAAATAATAAAAATAACAGGAACATGGAAATAAAAGAAAGTATACTCGTACTAAATGGATATGAAGCCTACTACAGCAATGAGAAAATTTTAAAATGCAAGAGAGTAAGCAAAATAATAAAGATGAGAAACCTAGAGCCTAATACGACCGATAACAACAACGCAGCGAAAACTTTATGTTTCCCAAAAAGAAACGAAGAATAACTAAGAATGTGAGGTAGAAGAATGTTGAGAAACATATTAGGTCCAAAAAAGATAGGCAAAACGAATGTAGGATCAAAATGAATCACGAAATTCTTGAAGAAACAGGAGCAGAAAATATAGTGATACTAATAAAGGCGCAGAGAATTCGATGGCTGGGGCATATAATTAGAATTAAATAAGATAGTCCGATAATGATAATAACCAAATGGAGACCTATAGAAGACAGAAACAGAAGAAGACCGAAAATGGGAGGGATGAGCTGATGGAGGACTTGAGGAAGATGGGGATACAAAACCGGAGAAAGAAAGCAGTAAACAGAAAGGAATGGAAGAAGCTGGTAAACAAAACAAAAATACACAGAAAACGACAAAGAAGACAAAATATAGAAGATATGAGGACTAATCCATCCCAAATAAATGGCTCACATCCAAGCTTCATTAAAAAAGGAGAGATTCGAAATTCTGAAAAGAATTCGAAGGCTTTTATTATTAATATTATTATTACATACTTTAATATAGTTTGTAATGTGTACACCTATTTGACACATTCTCTTTTTTGAGTTAAATTTTGATTATTTAATAAAAAATGAATTTTTAGAATTCATTAAACTTCTATTTTTCTGGAGGGGGCTAAATTGCACTCTGGGGTGAGTTTCGAGTGGGTAATTACCCACACGGATATTTTCGAGTGGGTAGTGCTACCCATACTACCCACGTCAACCGCCGGCCCTGACTTGACCTGTTGTCCAACTAGACCTTTTGGTCTCTGTGGACAATTTTCATGTTGCGTGCAATAATACCTCACTTTTTGCAATTGTTGAATAAATAACCATTTTTGCAGTAGTGCAATAAAGTACAGTTTCACGCATAGTTTTGAATGCAACGAGTGTCACTTTAATGCACTCAGTGCAATAATAGCTATTTATATAACAAGTACAGTCGTGTTCAAAAATGTTGTACAACGACAGTTGTAAGTTTATTGGTGGTTGTGTTATTACTCAACAAGGGCGCACACAGTATCATTAACTAGGTAGACCTAGATGTATACTTTTAAAATATTTGTTTATATGTACATGAGCGTAACTTGGCACATCACTTTGGGGTAGGGGGGGGGGCTAAATTAAGACTTCACAAAATTTGTAAACCTAAATTGCAAGAAAATGCTGCACTGCACTTTTAAATCAATATTTTGTGGGGGCCACCGCCCCCCCCCCCTACCCCTTGCCCCTCCCAAGTTACGCCTATGTGTATATACAACACTTTTTTGAACTTTTTCTAAATAATTTATATTCACAAAGCACAAATGCTGTACAACACTTTAATGAACACGACTGTACGTAATGTAGGACTTTATTTGACGAGTCTCTTTTATAATCGAGCGAGTATTGCGAGCGAGGTAAATAAAGAAAACGAGTCTTTAAAGTCATATTATGTATGAGTTGTATAGAAAGCTTTATGTTCGACCGCCAAAATCGAAAAAAAACGAGTTTATAAATTAGACGTCTATTCTGTGACCCAAAGAAATGAACATGGAATCGAACCCGGACCACCTGCGTGGCAGGCGAACACTCTACCACTAAACCGTGCATTCTTCGTTTAATAAAGCGCTATTATCGTGTGTTCTAAAAAAAACTCATTTGCAGCATACCATGATCAAATTGAAGTTTGCCGTAACTTGATATTTACCCATTGATGCAAATGAACTACCAAGTCAGAGAGAACTGAATTACAACTTAATCTTGAATTATTGTCTTTAAAATATACAAAACACTTAAGAAAAACAATATTTATTGACTGTTATGATTATTACACCCGTTGTTGTTGTGCACAAGCCATCTTATTTCCCTTTTTGCTTGAAGAAATTAAACTTAATGCAGTGTAAACTTTTACCTGTCACAATGACGGATATGTTCATAAACAAATTGCAATATGACATTCACCTACAGACTTAAGTTAAGACGTGACTAGATTTTCTATCTTTCTTTCTAAGGCCTACCCTAAATGAGTTTTTTTTTTTTTGGAATACACGATATAATAATATATAGTGATTCACCCGAGCTAACAGGCCACGGCTTCACCGCTACTTAAGGATTTAATTAAATTAAAACGTTTTCGTCCTTTTTTTGAAAATAAAAATTGGCCTACGATCTAAGTCTCAAAATGAGCAAACTTTTAAGCCACCATACAACTTAATTGGTCCAGTATCTTCGGAGGAGATAGCCAACAAACATACAAAGAAAGAAAGAAAGAGAAAGACCACCGATTTTATGTTATAGGATGCGTGTAAACGTGCTCGCTTAACTAAACTACTAAATTTTAGCTACTTCGTTTAGTAACTTGCTTTAGCTACTATACAAATATAAAGCCGCCTTTAGAAGCGAATTTTAAACTTGACCATGATGTTCACTTTCCCCTCCTCGCTGGACGACGTTTGCGCACAGCCCACCAAGTACGTAAAAGAGTTTGTTGTCTGTCTCACTTATGCTGTGACCTCCGTACTCATAGCCGCTAGCAATATAGTAGTATTAAATATATGCGCAAAACATAACCTGCTAACCTCGAATTGGATATAGACTTACAGTCTTGCCAATTTCAAGTAAAATTTTAGATTGCATTATGGGAAATTCAAAGCATACTACTATCCATTCACAAAACTCGTGAACTGTCAAAACGCTGTCAAGTTGGTACCTTGTTTAAATTCAGTTTTGGAACTTCTGCTTGCTGATTTTGGCATCACTGAAATTTTTGAAATTTAAAAACTTGACTTATGTCACACTTTCTTGTAAGAAAATAATCTTCAAAATTCTTTAATTTTTGTGTATACACTTCAATTGTAATGGAACAGAAACGAAAGAGGGTTTTATTATTGGAAAGGGAAAAAAAGTCTATTGTTAATTATTACAAGGAAAAACTTGTGACACATGTAACATAACCTAACTTTAAATATTACCAGAAATCACTAGATTTGAAGTACATTCCGCAAAAAACTGTAACTTCCAGGTACACTCAGCAAATATTTAAAAAATTTGACATTGACAGTTCACGAGTTTTGTGAATGGATAATAGATGTAATTCATTTTAAGACACCCGGTATAAGAATTCATATTCTTATATGGGTATTTCGCCAAAATACCCATATAAGAATATGAATTGTGAATTCACGCCACAAAGAAGTTTCAGAATAACCCGGTATAAGAACACAAACCGCATTAAAAAAATGTAAATAAATTATTAGTAAAAAATACCTTTACGATTAAAGTAATAAATATTAAGTTTTATCGTCTAATAATGTATCAATCTTATTTCAATTCTAACAGAAGCTTGCATCAACAAATACTACACTTGACAGCTACATACGATATTGTTTTGTTTTAAAATAAACATGGTAGCATAATTTTTGTTCACTTCAATTGTTGAGTAGTTTATATAAAAATTGACAAACCTTAAATTCTAATAACTGTCTAGTAACGTTGACGAATTTACTCACGAGGATAATAATATCTATTAATTGGATAAATCATTAGGTATTTACAAAATTTCTTTGCAATATTAAGGTTGTAATGGGTATGCTCATGAATTGGAGCACGGTCGTTGCTGTAGCCGTGATTGGAGGCAAAACCGGACGCGTCATCTCCAGAGATATTTTGACCTTCTAGTTTTAAAAGATAATTATTTGAACATTATTTTGATACGTTTTTATTAATGTTTTATGTTTGTTTGATATGTCTAAATTTATACGCGAGTAGATCAAGCTATCGCCCGTAGTTTATTAGGATTGAATCCAGTGTTTATTTGATTTGATTTGTGCTCTTTACGTTGTTATATGTCTTTATTTGTGTTTTAAAATCAACAAATGATGTGAACCAATTGGATTTTCTTGTGCATTATTTAAAGTTAAGTTTCAGCGACAACACTACAAGGGAGAACCAGATTCTCGTCTTGGCGAATAGTAATATTTCGTAAGCCACTAACTGAGAGATTAAGAAGGTTTCATGTTCACTGGGCTAGCTAAGGGTTAAAAAGTGCAAATAATTATTCAATTATTAAGGCGTACGAAACGCATTTCAGTGTAATGGCTAACGAAGGGGTTGGATAGAAGTACCATAGCTACATTACACCTGCATGTTTTGGATGTGTCCGGAGATGACGCAATATGACTCATTTACGGTTAGCGACGTCCGGACTTATTGCGATTTATCCGATGTCCGGAGAAGTCGCGTCCGGAGCTGACGCAACACCCTTGTCCCTTGTCTGGTCATACACAAATTGTGGTGGCTGCTTCGGGGAAATGTCGGTGTTTTATTCTGTTTAACAAAAACTAGAATGGGAAGAAATCAAGCGAAATTATACACTCATACTTCTTCTTTTTATGATTGTGATCCTTCTTTTTTCTTTCCATAAAGAAAAATCCATCAGATCAGTTCGATACTCACGGCAGTTAAGACGAAGTTGGGTTGAATTCGAATGAAAATGTACCTATAAAGAGTGAAAATAAGTCCACAGGAGCCATGACGATGACTTCGTTAGTAATACAAGAAACATTAGTGACTGACATGTGGAGATTGGATATTGTTGGTATTATGAATTGCATGAGAAGATAAAATGCACGATTAAAATTTCTGCACAGAAAGACTTCATGACAATGAAAATTAATTCAGGGAAAAGGTGGAAAGTTGGTCTCCCATTTATCTAGAATTAGTTGGCAACAAGATTATAGGTGAGAAAAAGTTCCTGTATCTGCAACAAAGAAACCTGTTGAATATGAAAATGTGCTCGCTTACCAATCAGTCTTTGAAGATTAGATCAAGGAGGGCATTATAGAATTAGTTTCTGAGGATGACAGCTTGAATCTTGGAATATTCTTACTACACCGAGAAGTTTTCAAGGAGAAACGAAAATTCGTCCTGTCTTCTGCGCATCAGCTGGAACCAAGAATTGTCTCTCTCTCAATTATTATTTGGAAAAAGAACCCAATTTGATAGAACTGATTTCGTCCGTGTTGGAAAGATTCAAGGATTGAATTAGAGTAGTTTCTGTAAGAAACAGAGACAGCCATTATTTAAGATTTCTTTGGTGGAAATATGACAGTCGTGGGGAAATGCAGATTTTTCGTCATTGACGTGTCGTTTTTGGAGTCAACTGCAGTCCATTTCTTTGTAAGTACTTCCCATTTAGAAAATGTTCGCTTCAGAGCGTGTGACGTTCTTAAATTAAAAGGATGAGTTCGCTAAGTTCGTGTTGGATGCGAAGGCACTCATGACAGGTGGAAGTTTTGATTTAAGAAACAGCAGATGTCTTTGTTGGTGATCCGGTGAGTCAAGTACTTAGTGTTGAGTGGAATAGCAGTTTAGATGAACTTTGGTGTGGACCAATAGAAACCTTTAACCTGAATGGGATAATTGGTTGGCAAAATAATTTACCCGATTGGCTTTACCTAACAGTGCTTACTACTACAAAGTTTTGCAAATGAAAATCAAATGGATATACATTATACACGTACCCGATGAGATGGAAAACAAGTTTGACAACTGTTATAAGTATGTGTTTTATCAGACTTTTTCCACTGTCTAGGGTGTATTTCACACAACGTTTCGGAAGTTTTGATCTACTCCCGTCTTCAGGTGTTCCTGGTTAGTCCTGAGAAGGACTGATATTGTACGCTTTTATTCGTAAACTCTTGCCTCCCCCGGGGTTTAAACCCGGGACCGCTGATCGCTGTGATTACTAGTCTGTCACTCTTAGCACTAGGCCACCAGCTCGGTTATATATTTTAGTTATAAACTTATATATATCTTCCGCTGTATGCACAGTAGACTATTTTTGTAATTCTCTGCGCGGTAGTGCAATCCAAATGGGTTTTAGCTCTACGCTAGCGTGGCTAATTGGTTCTACTGCCAGCGCTATGTATGTAGCCTCTTTCAGCTTCCTACGGAACCTGTTTTCCTCTTTAGCTACAATTGATGCGTTATTCCATTGTATGTGGTGGTCTTCGTTCCAGACGTGTTCTGCGATCTTGGATTTGATGGTTTCGCCCTGTCTAATATTTTTGCAGTGTTCCGATAATCTCACTCGTACAGGTCGTTGTGTTTCCCCTATGTATTGTCTTCCACACTCGCACGGTACGCTGTAGATGCAGTTCTTTGAACTCTGATCTTTGTTCTGAGGCTTGGTATGCGTCAGCATGCCTCTTAAAGTTGTTGTGGACTTGAAGGCAGTTCTTATATTGAATCTGTTTCCGACTCTTCTCAGTTTGTCGGAAACTCCTCGGATGTATGGTATTACGGCCGTGGTTGTTGGCTCCGTTTTCTCATCCCCTGCCGGTGTTGTATTTCTGTCCATCTCTTTTAACGTTTGTTTTAGAGTTCTTTTTGGGTAGCCATTAACTTGCAGCATTTCTGTGATTATCTCAATTTCTCGTTTAAGGTCTTCCTCCGAGCGTATGGTCTTGGCTCGGCTATATAGGCATCTCGCGACGCCACGCTTCACGCTATTGTGGTGGTTAGAATCGTAGTGTAGGTATCTCCCCGTATGGGTTGGTTTTCGATATACCTTTGTTTGTACCGTGTCACCATTTTTCTGAACTAGTACGGCTAGGTATGGGAGTTTGCCTTCCGATTCTATTTCCATCGTGAAGTTAATTGATCGGGCTTGATTACTGAGATGTTCCAGGAAGCCGTCTAGTGTCTCTTTTCCATGAAGCCAGATTACGAACGTATCATCTACGTATCGCAGCCATAGACTAGGCTTGTTCTCATATTGAGATATAGCTCGTTCTTCAAAGTCTAGGAGATATAAACTAAAAGGCACAAGAACATACATAGAAGAAGATTACTCTAAGGAGCCTCAAGAAACAAGAAAAGAGTTGATAAAACATAGGAATAGAATAAGGGCAGAGGGACATCACGCAACGATTAGATACAATAAACTAATAGTAAATGGAAATGTCTACTACTTAGAACAATTAAACGAAATAGAAAAGAACAAGAAGAGTATAGAACATGATGAAACACCTAAAGGAAAAACGGGAGGAAGAACAATCAGTGAAAGATCTCCAGAGGAAGAACTGCAAGAACAATTGAGCAAAATAACCAGAACTAGCAGTAACACTGGTACGATCCCAAAAAACGTAAATATGATCTAACTTCGCATAACGAAAAATTCAAAACGGTATAAGCAAAGAAACAGGCTATGAAAAAGGACACGAAAAAAGGAAAAGAAATAGGAAATGAAGAGATAGGGTTAGGAATTTGGAACATAAACACACTAACAGGGAAGGAGATAGAAATAACGGAAGAAATGGACAGTAATAACATACAAATCTTGGGGCTAAGCGAAACTAAGAAAAAGGGCGAGGGAAGTACGTACTTATCAAACAAACACATACTATACTACTCGGGAGTGAAACCGGAACAAAGAGCAAAGGAAAGAGTAGGAATAATAGTCACAGAGGAGATAAACAAAAGAATAACGGATTTTAAGGCAATCAACTCGAGAATAATAGCAATTAGTATAAAAATGGAAGAAACAATTAACATCATACAAATCTATGGGCCAGTAGAAGGAACAGCAGAGGAAGAAATGATAGAGTTCTACACAAATCTACAACAAATACTAGATGAAATGAAAGAAGAAAATGAGAAGACAATAATAATGGGAGACTGGAACAGTAGAGTAGGGTAGGACTATAACAGAGGAATGGGATGTATGGGAATATATGGAGAAGATACACTAAATATAAATGGAATAAAAATGATAGACTTCTGTAAAGGGAACGACCTAATAATAGGAAACACAATGTGGGGACAAGCAATCGAAGACAAATACACGTTTGTGGCTGAAGAACGAAACGCTAAAAGCCTGATAGACTATATAACATATACACAAGAATTAACAGAAACAGTACAAAGAATTGAAACGATAAAAGAAGCGGAATTAGGAACACAACACAGATTAGTAAGAGCAAGTTACCAAGTAAGACTGAGCAACAACGGAGAAATAAGGAAATATAGTAGTTTAGCGATATATAAGCTAAAAAATATGGAAAACAAAGAAAAATACCAGAAGGAGACAGATTCAGAATTCCAAAAACTGGGGAACAGAAAAACAGACTGGACTTTAGAAGAAAGATGGATAACATTCAAAGAGACACTGCTGAAGATAACACAGAAAATATGTGGGAAGAGAAAATATAATAATCACGTCAAAAGGACGAGGTGGTGGAATAGCGACATACAAAGACTGACAAAAGAAAAGAAAACAGCATGGAAGCAATATATACAAACAAAAACACAGAAGGACAAAGAGGAATATAACCGAAAGAGAAACATAGTGAAAAACGCAGTCAAAAGAGCAAAAAAGGAATCCTGGAAGAAGTTTGGAGAAGAAATAACAGAAGTACACAAAACAGACTATAGAAAATTCTGGACGAGAATAAAAAGATTAAGAGGGGATAAAAGGAAAGAAATAAAAGCAATTAAAAACATGCAGGGGCAAACACTAACAGACACAAAAGAAATACTTGAAACTTGGAAAGAACACTACAGAAATAAATATAACACGACAGTGCCAGATGATGAAATAACAAGAGTAGAACAAGCGGAACAGCAACAAAAAATTAAGAGAGAAGAAGTCGAAGAGGCAATACAAAAAATCAAAATTGGAAAAGCAAGTGGAGAAGACGGCATAGCACCGGAGATGATTAAATGGCTGGGAGAAAAAGGAATAAACTGGATATGGGATATCTGTAAAGAAGCGTGGGAAAAACAAAAAATCCCGAGGGATTGGGAAAATAACCTTATAATTCCGATATACAAGAAAGGAATACAGACGCAGTGCGAAAACTACAGACCAATCTGCTTAGCCCAAACCAGCTATAAACTATATACAAAAATCTTGGAAAAAAGATTAAGAGAACATGTGGAATCGAAATTGGGAGAGGAACAGGCAGCATTCAGACCGAACAGACAGACAAACGATAACATATATATATTAAGAAATATAATAGAGAGAAAGATAGAAGCAGGAGAGGAAGTATACCTAACATTCATCGATCTAAAAGCAGCTTTCGATACGGTAGATAGAAGGGAAATATGGAAAACTCTGGGAGAACTGGAAGTACCTAGCAGGCTGATAAACACAGTAAGAAGTACATATGAAACAGTAAGAGCAAGAGTGCAAATGGTGGGACAAAGATCAGATTAATTCAAAATGAGTAAAGGAATAAAACAAGGAGACAGCTTAAGCCCTTTACTATTTATCATTATTATGGACAAAATTTCTAAACAAATTAAAAAAATATATAACCGAATAGATACAGTTATAGGGTACAGGAACCTAGAAGCAGTTAAAGTGATCAGTCTGCTATACGCAGACGATGTGTTACTGACTGCAAATAAGAAGACCAAATTGCAAAATTTAGTAAACGCCTGGACTAAAGAAATTGAAAACATGAAAATGGAAATAAATACAAACAAAACAAAAACAATGATTGTAAATGAAAAAGAAACAGACACCCAGATTGACAAAGAAATCAAATGCAAGAATAAATTATTGGAAAGAGTAACAACATACGAATTTTTGGGAAGTATAATAACGGAGGATGGGAAAATAGATGCTGAGTTAACAAACAGAGCTAATAAATCTACAAGATTATATTACTCAATAAATAAAACAATACTAGGCCATAAAGACATAGACATAGAGGTGAAAAGAAAAATACATAATGTAATAACAATACCAACAATTACATACGCTTGTGAAAACTGGACTTTAAGAAAAAAAGACGAAAGCAAGAAATGAAACACCTTAGAAGAATTGCTGGAAAATCTAAATGGGACAGGGTAAGAAACGACATGATCAGAGAAATAACAGAACAGCCAATAATGGAAAAAATAAAAGCGAAACAACTGAACTGGTATGCGCATATAGTAAGAATGCAACCGGACAGAATTACAAGAAAAATAATGGAGATGGGAAAACCAAGGAAGAGGCAAAGGGAAAGACCAAGAAGAAAATGGATGAACCAAATTCGAGAATTTGGAATGGATAGAGGAAAGACGGTAGAGGAAATGAAAATCCTAGCAAGAGACAGGAAATAATGGAGGAAATGGATACAGGACAAGGAACCCACATCCGACGCCTGAAAGGGCATAAGGATTAGCGAAGAAGAAGAAGAAGATAAACCTGTGATCTGTGATATACTTGTGATACTTGTTGGACTGTTTTGTTTTATATTGTTGGTATGTGTTTATATGTGTTTTTATGCTACAGTATTTTGGCCATGTAACACGAGACAACAATAACATGCAAAAACTAATAGTACAAGGAAAAGTAGAAGGAAAACGATTACGTGGCAGATCACCAAAACGATGGATTGATCAGATAGCACATGCCACAGGAGCTGCTTTAGAACAGAACATAAGAAATGCAGAAGACCGAACGAAATGGAAGGATATGATCAAAAGAACCAACTAATTAAAAGAGTAATAACTGCTATATAAATCACGACTTCTCGACTACGAGGAAAGCGACCAGAGAGAGAGAGAGAGAGATGCATTGTTTATTGGCATGCACTATAGAACCAGTCATGAATAAATCTCGTTACTAGTTATTGGTTATTTATTGTGTATACACTACCCAAACCAACAGATAGGCAGCCGAGGCAGTCGCCCAATAATAGGTTTGGAGATATAAACTACAGAAAAAACAACGTATAATCCATGAGAAAACTAATTACACAAAAGTGCATTTTGAATCAAGGTAAAAAATATATAACAAGTAGGTAAAACGAACATTACAATATTACGAGTAATATTATTTAAGCAAAAAATATCAGACCAAAACTGTACATGTCAGAACCAGACGAATTTTGTTTTAAATTGAAGTTATATCCTTTGAAAAATAGGCAAAAACTAAAAACTAAAAGAAAAGTAAAAGAAAAAATTTTTTTGATGCTTTTCTGATGTTACAACGCATGTCTAATCGTGTGGACTTTTACACATTTTATACACTACGGAGCCACAAACTATCCTAAAAGTGAATATGAATTTTGATACAATAGTCATCCAAAAAGTACTGTGATACAGAACAGATTTAGTAAAGCTAGATAAAGATTCAGAAAAATGCTATTATTTTGGTTTGCTTGGTATATCTCTAACCTTGGGGAGGTTCGACCCAAGGATTTGTCTACGTCGAGGACCTGGCGCCCTCTCCCTTAGTTTCTCTTTCAGCTCTGCTGGAACCCCGACCCTCTCGGCTAGTTAGCCAACCTAGGCTGATATTTACCTGCTGGCAAAACACCAAATACAACTTTCGCCAACAGGTAAGGGCCGCCCTTCGCCATCCTTTGTTACAAAGTATTATAGATTAATGTAAATACTCGGCTTACTTGCTATCTAAATAGCTTTTGAGTTATTAATAATAATAATAATACAATTCCTACGAGATTTTGAAAATAAACGTTATAGATGAATGTAAATACTCAGATCAGTTGTTATCTTAAATAGTTTTTGAGTTACTAATAATAATAATACAACAATTCCTAATAGATTATCAAAATAAACATTATACAGGGTGATTCATTACTGGTTGAACAAAATGAAGAGCCGTTTATAGCATGATGTTCTGGTTAAAAAATGTGAAACAAAATTTTTGTCGATCTGGCTTTGTTTCCGAGTTATTGGACCTGAAAGTTAAATATCATGTTACATATTTTAATTATTTATTTGTTGAACAATACGAATTACATTAAAACAACAGGAACGATAAAAATAAAATAAATGTTCAAAACGACTACCTTGAGCGCGGACGCCATCTCGGCAGCGCTTAATCAGCGAATTATACACATATAGAAAGTCCTGACTATTCTGAACCTTTTCGACTGCATTCCGTATTCGCTGCATTAGTTGCCCATAGTTATCAATTTTTACCGCATAAACCAATTGTTTTAAATGTCCCCATAGATAAAAATCTAGAGGATTTAAATCAAGGGACCTTGGAGGCCACATGACCATGCCGACCAATCCATCTTCTATTAAAATTTGCATTGAGCCAAGCTACAACATTTTGACCAATATGCGGTGCTGCTCCATCATGCTGGTACCACATGCGATTTACTAAAGTAACAGGAAAATCTTCCAGCACCTCGGAGAGGTCATTTTGTAAAAAATTTAAGTAATTCCCAGCACGTAATCAATTAGGAAGGACTTAAATTGGAAGTAGTTGTCTGTTAAAGATTCCGCTCCACAAATTACCAAAGCACTTCGCTAATAAAATTTTCATTTCGTTCATGATTTTGAAGCAACTATTGACAAAGTTAGAGTCGTTGCAGGTTATCGCCTTGTTGCAAATGATGTACTTTTTGGTACCTAATGAAATGGATGTAAAACTTCTTGATTTTAAGGTTCTCCAAACAAAACTTTGCGACACATCTAGACGTGTAGCAATGCGCCTAGTACTAGTCCCAAGAGTTTCAAGCACACAATCTATCACTTCTTCTTCTGCTGCAACACCATAATTGTGGTTTGAACGACCAGCATAAGAATTACCAATACCAAACTCCCGCAACCTTCGAAAAGTGTTAGCAAACACTTGGTGAGATGGCTGTCTCCTGTTCGGAAATCAAGGTCAGTTACGAAATGTAATTATTAATACTCCACATCTGACTGTATTCATTACATAACGCTTTAATTATTTCAAAAACACTTTACCTGTAACGCAAGAAGCAACTAGAATAACTTTACAACTTTACTTCCAGTTCGAAATTGTAGTTTTATAACCTCACTTCACTTTACATGTGCTAAAAGTAAACAGCTGATTTCTTTAACCACGGTAAACTATAAAACGTCACTTTTAGTGAAACAAGCTAGCGCTAAAAGGCCTACTTTTAGTAGTGGTTGTAGATAAAATTTATTAAATGTCAACTTCAACTTTTTATGTCACATAAATCATGGCCTGATAGTATTAAAGTTAAAAATTAAAGTCGTAGCTGGAAACTTTGAGGTCTAATAACTCGGAAACGAAGCCCGTTTGGGAAACCAGAATATGATGCTGTAAACACCTGTTCATTTTCTTCAACCAGTTATGAATCACCCTGTATATTAATGTGAATACTCATCTTAGTTGTTATCTTAAATAGTTTCTGAGTTACCTACTAATAATAATACAACAATTTCTAAGAGATTTTCAAAATAAACACTATATATGAGTATAAATCAATACTCGGCTTAGTTCTTAGTTGCTATCTTATTATTCATTTACTTGCCATTCGCACCGTCAAACTGACAGTATGTTGGCACCACTGCTATTTTTCACATTTTTATAATTAAATTAATGTACAGTATAGCCGGCCCCCATAGCTCAGTGGTTAAGCATTCTGGCTACTGATCTACGGGTCGAGAGTTCGATCCCGGTGAGGTTTTTAAAAAATTTAAAATGCGGATGAAAACCTCTATAGAATGCCATCAGGTAAGAATCTGGTTTAGCGACCAACTCCGATCGACATGTGATATACACCATTCGACGCGTCTCGTCGAGCTGAACAATATTGTCCATGGGGACAATCGGGGCAGACCAATGGTTACTGAGATACAGCACTCTAAAGTTTTTTTTTTTATAAACTTTTTTCTTCGTGGAAAACACTCTGGGGCCTTTGGCGGGGCGCCGCACAGCATTTCGCGCAGCGTACCTCACCGAAGGCTAATAACAAGTCACACTGCGCGCCACCTAACCTAACCTTATCTAACATAACCTAACTTAACCTAATCTAATTTAGCGACCAACTCCGATCGACATGTGCTATACACCATTCGACGCGTCTCGTCGAGCTGAACAATATTGCTGCTGGAGACATTCGGGGCAGACCAACGGTTACTGAGATACAGCACTATAAAGTTTTTTTTTCTAAATTTTTCTCGTGAAAAATACTCTGAGGCCTTCGGCGGAGCGCCGCGCAGCGTACCTCACCAAAGGCTAATAACAAGTCACAATGCGCGGCACCTAACCTAACCTAACCTAACCTAACCTAACCTTACCTAACCTTACCTTACCTTACCTAACCTAACCTAACCTAACCTTACCTAACCTAACCTTACCTAACCTAACCTAACCTAATCTAACCTAACCTAACTTAACCTAACCGAACCTAACCTAACCTAACCTAACCTAACCTTACCTAACCTAACTTAACCTAACCTAATCTAATCTAACCTAACCTAACCTAACTTAACCTAACCTAACCTAACATGGGTCTAGGACGTTTCGCCGCCGCCGTTTCGCCACCGCCGGTTCGCCACGGCCGTTTCGCCGCCAGGCCGTTTCGCCACCTGCCGTTTCGCCACCGAGCCAGTTCGCCGCCAGAACAATTTCAATATTTGGAATAACATATAGATACACACATGATCATGACCTAACCTAACCTAAACTAACTAATTTCGGTAAAAATTCGGTGGACGGTCCGGTCTAGTGCGCATGCACAAAAATGTAACAGTGAACAGAAAAATGTAACGTTGAACAGACTCTCTCTCGTATTTTTCTCTAAAAAAATCATCAAGACCTAACAACTAACATAAACCATTAACCTGAACCACCGCCGAGAGCGCAACAACATTGCTTTAAAAATTACCAGACGATAGCGGCACCCACAAGATTTTGACGGACGCTGATCGTACCATAAACCTTACTTCGCTGGCAGCGCATGCGGACTAGACCGGACCGTGCACCGAATTTCACCCGGAATTTGTTTTGATAATAATCTTAAATGTTGACATTAACATTCTGTAAATTTGAAATCTTTAACATTGGCGGCGAACTGGCCCGGCGGCGAAACTGCTGGTGGCGAAACGGCTTGGCGGCGAAACGGCCGTGGCGAACCGGCGGTGGCGAAACGGCGGCGGCGAAACGTCCCATTCCGACCTAACCTAACCTAACCTTACCTATCCTAACCTTACCTAATCTAACCTAACCTAATCTAATCTAACCTAACCAAACTTAACCTAACCTAACCTAACCTAACTTCACCTAACCTAATCTAACCTAACCTAACCTAGCCTAACCTAACTTAAACTAACCTAACCTAACCTAACCTAACCTAACCTTACCTTACCTAACTTAACCTAACCTAACCTAACCTAACCCAACTTAACCTAGCCTACCCTACCCTAACCTAACCTAACCTAACCTTACCTAACCTAACCTTACCTTACCTAACCTAACCTAATATAACCTTACCTAACCTAACCTATCCTAACCTAACCTAACATAACCTAACTTAACCTAACCTAACCTTGCTTAACCTCACCTGACCTAACATAACCTAAGCTAACCTAACCTAACCTAGCCTACCCAAACCTAACCTAACCTAACCTATCCTAGCCTAACCTAACCTAACCTAACCTAATCTATCCTAACCTAACCTAACCTAACCTAACCTATCCTAACCTGGTCTGCCCCGAATGTCCCCAGCAGCAATATTGTTCAGCTCGACGAGACGAGTCGAATGGTGTCGCTAAACTAGATTAGGTTAAGTTAGGTTATGTTAGGTAAGGTTAGGTTAGGTGGCGCGCAGTGTGACTTGTTATTGGCCTTCGGTGAGGTACGCTGCGCGAAGTGCTGTGCGGCGCCCCGCCAAAGGCTCCAGAGTGTTTTCCACGAAGAAAAACATTTATAAAAAAAAAAACTTTCGGGTGCTGTATCTCAGTAACCATTGGTCTGCCCCGAATGTCCCCAGCAGCAATATTGTTCAGCTCGACGAGACGCATCGAATGGTGTATAGCACATGTCGATCGGAGTTGGTCGCTAAACTAGATTCAAGCCTGCCATCATTCGGAAGTAATGTAAAGCCGTGGATCCCATGTTACTACGATGTGTAGCATGTAAAAGGTCCCTTGCTAGGATTGGAACTCCTTAGTCTCGGCAAAATTCTAAGTAGGACTAAGGTACCTGGTACTCTGCATGCCTAGACCTTGTCCACGCGGTTGGCAAAAAGGGCCTATGAAGGCCTACTTGTTTGACATCAGTTTCCTCACACCGAATACTAACTAACTAATGTACAGCCTAATCAAAAACACATTAGTTTGGAAGTATAGTCAAGACATTTTTTAAAAATTTGGCACTGACAGTGCGGATGTCAAGTAAATGGATAATAAATAGTTGTTGAGTGATATTCCATAGTTACGTAGACTATTTCGAATATTCTTTGTTATAAACTTTGTTACAGAGTTTTGAATAAGTGTTTGTTTATAAAAGATAGCTAGTGTGCTTTTTTTAAAATTCAGTTTCAGCATAATATGGAGTCTATGTCAAATTCGAGGTTAACAGGTTAGGTTTTGCGTCAGTTGTGACACAGACTGATGCAAAACCTAACCTGCTAACCTCGAATTAGACATAGACTTACAGTGTCACCAACAATACATTTCAATATTGCCAACTGATTCAGGCTATCCAGGGCCTGCTGCAATTGAGTTTTTAAAAAATCACTTGGTATTTTAGCAGCACAAAATGGTTCAGCTAATTTACTTACCTTGATACTTCAACATTGCGTTCGTTGGTTGTGCTTTACAAAGGATAATTTTTAAACAGCAATTTGGCAAGTGTGTTGGGAGAGATGCAGCAAACGAGCTTTTCAGTTTAATACACTCGTATATTAATAATAAAGTACATACAAAATCAGTCTCTAAATATATACGTTGAAAACTGTACATCGTTAGACTTAATATACATATATTTGATGCGGCGTGGCGGATCCATTGTAATTCTATTCTTTTGAACAAGCGATGAAACGATTTACTTAACAACTAAAAGCAATTGTTTTATATGCGTATTTGAACAAACAAAACGTCGTCACTGATAATGAGTTGTTGGATTAAGTCTCTAAAATAGTTAGAAAGAGTTCATGAACGGCTCCCCATTTGCTGCAACTATTTAGAAAATTTCAATGCGATTATGAATGTAGATGCCCCTAGCGTTGTCGACTGAGGTGTTATTGTCTTTAGGTTTTCCCTTAATTCCTATTCTAGCAACTAACGATTTAAATTGTTTTTTTTTAGTCAAATATTACTTTAATTTGTACAGCATCTGGTTTATTTAGAATGTCTAAACAATTCCCAATATTAATATTTTTGCGCATGTCTGGTACATCGAAAGCGTCAGAGAATTCTTGACAGACGTATTTATCCAAACTTACATATAAGTCGTTCTTTTTATCATTTATAATTTGAAAGTTGCAAGAGAAGAATTTATAAGCACCATTAGGAAAATACGAAATTGCTAAATATAGTAATTTTTCCGGATAAGTGTAAATATATTGAAACAGCAGTACATCCTCACCCTTTTTATACATTAAATTATCTCTGCTACCCTTACTAAGTTCTAGTTTAAATATTGGATCTACTAAAACCATGTGGTTCTTTGAAAAGTGCAGGTGCAAGTCAGAAGTTGTCCCTATCCACTTACAGCTAGATATTGACGGACAAGGGTATGTACGATAACTACAGACCTTTTCGTGCTGAACGGTTTCACCAAATTTTATTAACGACTTGCAACCTGTTGCTTTAAAGCAGCAGGGAAACGAAATCTTCCGTAAAACATATTCGTACGCAACGTTTGGAATACCACTGGATGGTGTACAACGACCACACATGTGAGTGCCATCTGGTTGAATTTTTATTGGACCACAGGAAAGATAGAGCTTGCATTTCGTGCATTTCGCCTTTTCAATAACATCCTCGATTTCTAGGTAAATAGACTCAGCAACAAATTAAATTTTTTAAGTAGGTACTTACCTATCTTTGAATTATCATTGCCCATTATTAATAGTTAATTAGGGAATTTCTAGGAAAGTATCTACGTATTTGAAAAATCAGTCGCAGCATACAAATACCTATTACACAGTACTAGAAGGCACGCTGTATAAAGAGAATGTAAGGAATCTTGCGTGATTGGCTGGTTCCGTTAACGTCGAGTTGTAGCGTTCTTCCGCTAGATGGTACCGCTGGAGATACTTTCATTTTTTGTACGGTTGTAATGCTCTTTGGTAAAAGGAAGTTCTCATCAAAATCTTGCGTGATTGGCTGGTTCCGTTAACGTTCGAGTTGCAGTGTTCTTCCGCTGGAGATACTTTCATTTTTTGTACGGTTGTAAAAGGAAGTTCTCATCAAAATCTTGCGTGATTGGCTGGTTCCGTTAACGTTCGAGTTGCAGTGTTCTTCCGCTAGATGATGCCGTTGAAGATACTCTCATTTTTTGTATGGTTGTTAAAAAAGTTCTCATCAAAATATTATTTAATAAATTGTAATTCATAAAATACGAGTGTATGTTTGCAGAGAATAATGTAATAACATAATTTGCTTAAGTACAGGTGTTTACTAGCTAATTCAGTTTTAAAATAAGGTTTTACTCGGCGAAATAAGCAATTTTAGTTCAGTATGAATTTATATAAAATTTCTTATAGTAATTGTTAAGTACCTATATAAGACAGCAAAAAACAAAATGTTAGCAAGCTTTAGCTAATTAAACGACAACTGTATTCATATATTTGTCAATTGAGTTAAATGGTAAAGCAAATGTATTAGTGTCAAAGACCTTAATCAAGAATAACGATTTTTAATGTGATTTCTTCTTACAATATTAATGTACAATATAAAGGAACTTTTTATTTTTTGTATACATACGAGCTATGTATACTTTTATTAAATAAAATATGTCAATGCATTGTTTTATCGTAATCTATAGGCAATCAAAGTGTTTTTAGTTTATTGATAATTTTACCATCTATCACACGGTGACATTCAATATATAGTTTAATTTTTAATATGTATATGACATGTTGAAAATATTCCAATGAACCTTCTCTTATATAAAATTTAAATAATTTTGATTTTATACATGAACAAGGATATTAATACTAATACTACTACCACACTGTTTTATCTGAAGCTGTGGACACAGTAATCAAATTATTTAATGTCATATTAATAGCAATTAGTTTTTACTTTTTGAGTGAGCATAAAATTGTGATTTTTAATACAATTATGTACAGCAAAACTGAAAAAGTAGTAGCTTTAGAACTGTGAGTCAGTTATTTTCGATAACATATTCATAAAGGCATATTCCTGGAATTAGAACAAAAACAATGCGTTCAGACGGTTATCTTAAAATAAAAGTACACATAGTTTGCATGTACGAAAAAATAAAAATTCCCTGTATGTGTAACTACTTACTATGCTACATAAATGTAAAGTCTTCACGTTTCTTCTAATGAAATTAAATTGCAAGTTTAATTCTTTGTAACAGTAATTGGCAATGTTGAACAAAAATATAATGATTCTTCATTTAAAACTAAAATATGAATAAAAAAGTGAATATTAAACAGATGAAATAACGACTTAATACTTGTGTAATAGTATTAAGCGTTACATATTAAAATAAAATAAACTTATGTCTATATTTGAAAGAGGACTGAATTTATTATTATTGTTAATATTTATTATTATATAAAACAAGCTAATTTTCATCAATAGAGCGATCGAATCTGAGATGGGCGACTCCATTAAGTTAACAGGATCTTTGTACTGAACTTAGGCACTTTTTCTGGATTTGATTTATATCCAGACGTGTATTTTGGTATAAAGCACTTTTGTTCACCATTTCTTAATTGAATATGTAGTTGGCACCGCTAATTCAACAATTTCTACTGGCATTTCATATACGCCTATAGCAAAACTGGGAGTATAGAGTATATATACAGGTACTCACCTGTATAAGCCGTTCACAACCTTTTTGGGACAGAATTGGCTATGATTTTTTCTTTTCATGTTGGACTAACTGATTCGATGGTGTAGCGGATGCAACTTTTTTTTGTCAGGTCTGTTCGACATTTTCTTGCCACCACATTGTCAGATTTATTATTTTAATATTCGTAAGAAAATAAATGGTTTATCAAATGTGTAAAAATAATTTTAATTTCCGTCAAAGGAAAAGTCAAATGTCCAAAATAGTTTTGATACAACAAAAAAATTTCCATTAAACGATGCTATTTCCAATTTAAAAAGGACATACCAAATTTAAAATACCGCGAGTCGATGTGAGACTAGAGAATATCCGGCAACAATGTACCTATTCAGAAATTATAACTTTAAACTGAAACAACCTAACCTAACACAAAAACTGTCAATTTCCATGAGGGAGTTTAGTTGCAACAGAGGTTCTGCCAACAAAATTACTAGATGGTCATAGCCTTATCTGACCCAAAAGGATCGTGAACGGCTTATAATAGTAGTTTATTTATCTAGAACGAAAAGTGGCATTTTAAAGACGAGAAAGTTGTTTACGTCCGAGGCGTCAGCCGAGGACGGAATTACTTGCGAGGACCTTTAAGAACACTTTTCGTTCGAGGTGAATACAACGGTTTATTTCATACTGCAAATTTAATGAATTTTAAATAAAAACTTGTAAATCATTTCAAATTTCATGTCAACAACTGACGGTATAATTTTAAAGTACTTGAACTTCAAAATTTACTTTAAAGTACTAGGACTTTAATGTTCCATTTTTTGTACAATAAATAAGTTTTAAAGTACTTGAACTTTAAAATTTTACTTTAAAATACTAGGATTTTAATGTTCCATTTTTTGTACCATAAATAATACGAAAATGTGATTTTTGACATCAGTATGAATAAAGTACGTTTTTTTCCTATAAAAATTTTCAAGGTCAAGATAAAATTGGCAAAACTGCTTTTTTTAAATTATTAGAAAATTTATTTTCGTCAGGTTTTTCTGTAAACGACTTGTGTCATTTTGACATTTAAAATTAAATTGTAAGCTTTTCTTCTTTTGAAACTGAATACGCGTAAAAAACGGAATCCTTTAAAATTAAATGTAAAAAAGGCATTTCTGAGTGTTCAGGGGAACTGTTGGATCTGCATCCTAACATATCAGAAGAAGACGTGTAAGAAATATTAGCAAGCTTTTGATGTACATAGAACTTTAATGCCAGATTTTAAAGTTCCCACCAATTTTTAGTTCTAAAAAGTTACAAAAACCAATTTTACCAACATATATTTTTAAAGGAATCCAAGTTATGCCAACATAAACCCTAAATTTTTTGACCTTGAAAATTTTTATATAGTCAAATTTATACCCATTCGGAGTCACGTGATAATCTAGTAATTTTACGTATGTCGATTCTTAAAAATGCAATTTTAGGGAAATAAATGACATTCCGTTTTGTAGGTTATCCTGACATATGCCAATTTCTAAAACAAGGTTGCTACGGGTTTATTCTCTTATATGAAATTAAACTGAATTTACAGGTTAAAGAAAAACATAACATGTCGTAAAATGTAAATATAATAAAGATATGTCAGCTGCTACATTAAAAACCTGCTGCGTATAGCAAATTTTAAGTCAATTTCTGTGCATGCATATTCTGTTAAGAACATTGCCATTTGAAGCCTATTTCCTTGCACAATCTATTTAGGGAAGAAACTGAATGTGAAAAATCTCCAGATTCTTCAACCAAGCAATTTTTTAGATTTTTTATGGTTACAAATTCTTTAGCTACATACATTTATGTACAGTGTCTTGACTGCTTCGTCGACTTCCGTTTTTGCATTCTTCACTTTCTGGCTCATATTTTCGGTAAATTGTGCTCTCCGAGATATTTAACGCAAGAGAAGCACGGCGAACAGCGTTGGAGGGTGAAACTGTTGATTTACTATTATAATATTGTACTCTTCATAAAAAAAAACGCATAATATTCAAATTAATTGTTGTGACTGCTCGTTATACCGCATGTCCGATGGTTTCTTTTAATTTCCAGTTTTCGGCTCAACAATTTTAGGTTTTATTACCCTTATCTCAATAACTTACACGAAAAATATAATCTGACAGATTAGAAACGTCAAATTTTTAAAATTAATTTTATGAATCGACATGCCTTTTTTTCAAATTTCTTCCATTTCATCTATTTTACTAAAGATGAACAGAGACAGACAAAAGTCACGTGACTCCGAATGGGTATAATTTTGACTATAGGAAAAAAACGTACTTTATATATACAGGCAAGGTCCGTCAATCATGTTTGCTTTGTGGAACACAGCAAACATGATTGACCGGACCTTGATGGGAGTATGTCGTGCGCTGCCATCTGCTTGAACTTGCGTTAAGTTCGAGCGCTAATGGAACCATATCCGATCGCTCACGATGAGACCAATCCTTTACTTTCTCTTTATACACCCTGATATAAGCGAATCCCCCATGCTAAAAGTTGGCAACACGCCACCATTTTTCACAGAGCTGCACCCTGGCGACAGGGTGGGTCAATTATACAATGCGCTGGAGATTTAAATGGCGCGAGCGAGAATTTTAAATGGCGCGTATAGGCAACCCTCGAATCATATCAATTTAAAAAAATTGTGAATAAAATTGTATTTAAAAAATAACCCATAAGTTTTAATTGATAACGCTGAATTAGGCATTAGCAATTAAAATTTACAAATTATGTCCTAAACACAAATTACAACGGTTCAACTTTTAATGTAAATAAAAAAAAATATTTAAGGAAAACAATAGTTAAAAAAAACTTTAGTAATGTATTAAATACATTCAGCTGAAACAATATACAATAATAAACACTACTTAAATAGAAGTAATATGTTTATTAAATTAAAATGATAAATTCCTAAAAATCCAACAATGACTACAAAAATTTGGTGTGATACACTTACACAGCTTCCTTTTACAGTGATCTTATAACTTTGATTTTTAATTTTTAAGCATTTGTCAAAAATTTTCAAAAATTACAGATTCTACAAAAACAGTACAAAATAGAGCGTTAGTTGAGACAAAATGTTCTCTAAAATTTTAAGCTGAATTCAAAAATGTAATAATATAGGGGGTGTTCTATTTAAAATAGGAAAAAAAATAGAAAAAAAACAAAAGAAACCCATTTTAGAAGTATTCAACTGGAAAATCACCTATCTCACATCAATACACATTAAAAATGTAATAAAAATATATAGTTTAAAAAAATCATTAGAGCCGTTTTTGAAAAAATCGAAAAAAACTGAAAAATCACGAGAGTAAACAGTTACTTCCGGTTATGCGATTTCCTTCAAAAGTTTGCTGTTTCATCTACATAACACCAAAAAAATTAATATGACGTTTCAACGCCATACGTCTTTTCTTTTTTGAGATATTCTGTTCACAGGCAGACAGACAGACAGACACACACACACACAGACAGACCAATGAATAAAAACATGTTTTTTTAGGTTCAGGGGACTCGAAAACGTGAAGATCTGTTGAAAACTCAATTTCAAATTTTTGGGGTGAATCCAATACTTCCTTTGTCGTAAAAGGAAGTAAAAGTTCACTGTCTATGGTAGCTGCAATAAATAACCTTGTATTTTTCATCTTCTTTGACAGACAACGTATGACGTTATCTTTTAAAATAAAAATTAACAAATATTAAAATCTAGAACTAAAAATAAATGCTTATAAAACTAAATCTAAATAAATAAAATATATATTCATAAAAATAATAAATAAATAAATAACAACCTACTTTCGATCTTCCGATGTCCTTGGATAATGGCGATTTTCGGCGTATTCTTCTTCTTGACGAATTTGAAGATTAAGAAAGTGGCGCACTTACTAAATATCAAATTGTCACAGATGTTGTCATCGTCAGCAGTACCTTTCTCCAAAACCTATCAATGATTTGTAGAACTGCTTGAAGTTATTCTCCAAAGTACGTTGAAACGCATTAACCGAAAGAAGTGCATATAAATTATCATGAATTGCTTTGATAAATGACATACGGTGGCATAGCATATAGCCTTTGATCTTCATCAAAATTTTTAAATGACGTTAAAATATGGTGAAGCGTAATTTCGGCAGAAAATAATTTTGACCGGCAAACATCGCAATCAGATACCTACATTAATATTTTTCAAAATATATCCTGCAACATATGGCAGACCCTGACTATCCTCACAGTTAATTTCTGTATAATTAACAATTTCAAAATTATTTATATCTGATTGTGATACTGGTTCTTCTGCGCTAGACGAACATTTTAGTAAATTTCTTAAATCAGCCAAAGGGGTACAGAGGTTATCTTTACAGTTGCCTGTGTTAACAGGCGTAACCAACTTGTTAATAACAACAGTTTTTAAAACTGCGATTAATTGATGACATGTAACATTATCGTTTGCTATGCCATGCTGACGAATGGTACAAAATAGATTTTCGATCGGATCTTGGTTAAATGCCTGTAATTTTAGAAAACCAAATCTTTCCGCATTTTGAAGGTTTTTCCAACCTCTAACAACAACAACCGAATATTGGTTGTTGACATTGACGCCAGTCTTCAGCTCGATTAATTTCCACCGATCCAGTTCTGTCAATAATTTCGACCAAAATTCCAAATGAACAGAATTTTTTCTTCAATGCACATTTATAAATTTTGCCAACTGGCGATTTAGCTTGACAACTGTTTAAAGAAACAACTAAGTTATCATTTTTTTTTACAAATGCTGCCGTGTAAATAGATTCTGAAGGTAACATGTTGGTAAACGTAGTAAACGTTTCTATGGCAGCAGTCACGGAATTGCTAAGTTGAGCAGCAGCAACCTTCATTTTCACGTAGGAATCTTTAAAGTTAAAATGTTGTTGTTTTAATTTTGGTAAAGATTGGAAAGTTGATGATCGATATCAAAAAGAGTGGATGTACGTATTCAAACTTTGCATATTTGTGAGGTTCAAATTGAATTTTGCATCTCAATAATGCGTTACGGGTATTTTTTAAAAGGTGTGGTACATCAAAAATTGTAACAATTGGTTGATCTTTAACAAAGAAATAATACAGGCTTTGTCTAGGATTTTTTCAGAACATAATTTCGACAACGCTGATTGACTAATTGATCACAAACAGTAGCTATTAAATGTAAACCAATCTCTTGAAGCTGACATATTATTTCTTTGATAAGATGCATCATATTGTTGGTTCCGATAGTATTTGCTGTGAAATAATAAGCAACAACCTGTTTCCACTGCTTTCTTATACCTCAAACCATAAAAACAAGGGCATGATTAGATGATTTATTTGACCTGCCCAATGAACTTAAATCTTCAAAACCACTGATCATCTGCTTGTGATGTTCATAGTGAAATTCTGGACTTAAAGACTTCATCAAAAATTAAAGTGCAATAGCGATTTGGATACACCATTTTTTCAACTTGAGTTTTAAATAATCCAAGACTTCTGCAAAGTTCCGTTTCAAATGGAATTTTAGACAACATGCATTTCAAAGTTCTAGTAGAGAGTAAATGGAAAAACTTTTGTAAACATTTATACAAGCCTGGATTTCTTTTATATAATGACAACCCGAATACTTTATCTTGCTCCGTTCATCTATGAACACTAGACTTGCTATTAGCGTTTCGTAACCGAGAATTAATAAATTCTTTGGTTACAAAACGTATAATAGATTACCTAATATTATTTTATTATTTATAATAGATTATCAAAATAAACATTATATATTAATGTAAATACTCAGTATACTTGTTATCTTAAATAGTTTTTAGTAATGAATAATAATACAATTCCTACAAAAATTTTTAAAATAAACATTATACTGGTGGGGCCATAATTATATATAACAGCAATGATATAACATGAACAAGCAAATAGAATGCTCGAGTAAGAAAGAGAAGGCCATACAAAAAAAATATATTAGTAAGCATGTTTATTTGACAAATGTCATAATTAAATTAAGAGTCAAGCCTTCTTGAATATTTGCTACTATGTTTATCTCTTTCTTACTCAAGCAATACGTGTTATCTTCTTGTTCATGTTATCTTATTGCTGTTATACCGATGGGGCCACAATTATATATAACAGCAATGAGATAACATGAACAAGAAAACAATTCGTATTGCTTGAGTAAGAAAGAGATAAACATAGTAGCAAATAGTCTAGAAGGCTTGACGCTTAATTTAATTATGACATTTGTCAACTAAACATGCCTACTAAAATAATTTGTTCGTATGGCCATCTCTTTCTTACTCAAGCATTCTATTTTGTTATTCATGTTATCTCATTGCTGTTATATATAATTGTGGCCCCATCTGTATAATAATTGTGGCCCCATCGGTATACGAATGTAAATACTCAGCTTACTTGTTATATCAAATAGTTTTGAGTTACTAATAATGATAATACAACAATTTCTAAGAAATTTTCAAAATAAACATTATAGATGAATGTAAATGCTCAGCTTAGTTGTTATTTCAAATATTTCTTGTTATAAACTTTGCTACTGGGTGTTGAGTAAGTGTTTGTTTACAAAATATAGCTATTTTAGCAGCACAAAATAGTTCAGCTAATTGACTTACCTTGATACTTAAACATTGCGTTCGTTGGTTGTGCTTTACAAAGGATAATTTTTAAACAGCAATTTGGCAAGTCTGTTCGGAGAGGTGCAGCAAACGAGTTTTTCAGTTTAATACACTCGTATATTAATAATAAAGTACATACAAAATCAATCTCTAAATACATATATACGTTGAAAACTTTACATCGTTAGACTTCATATACAGGGTGTATTAAAAATTGCGCATAATCTTCAGGTAGTGCGGTTCTTTGATTAATTTGATTCATTAAGATTTTTGACTCAGAATGAATCAAAGAATCGCTCTACCTGAAAATTATGCGCACTTTTTAATACATCCTGTATATTTGGTGCGGCAGATACATTGAAAATTGATTTTTTTCAATGAGGGATCAAACAATGTTACTTAACTACTAATAATAATGGTTTTATATGCGTATTTGAACAAATGAAACGTTTTCACTGATAAGGAGCTGTTGGATTATCTCTAAAATAGTTACAAACAATTCATGAAGGGCTCCCCATTGCCTGCAACTCTTTAGAAAATTTCAATGCCATTGTGAATGTAGATGCCCCTAGCGTTGCCAACTGAGATATTATTGTCCTTAAATTTTTCTAACAATGTACACTTTTCCCTTAATTTCCATTTTTGCAACTAACGATTCACATTTTTTTTTTTTACTCAAATATTACTTTAATTTCTACAGCATTTGGTTTATTTAGAATGTCTAAATAGTTACTAATATTGATGTCGCGCATGTCTGGTACATCGAAAGCGTGAGAGAATGGTTTACAAATGTATTTCTCCAAACTTACATATATCTCGTTCTTTTTATCATTTACAATGCGAAAGTTGCAAGAGATGGTTTTATAATCACCATTAGGAAAATACGAAACTGCTAAATGTAGTAATTTTTTCGGAGAAGTGTAAATATATTGAAACAGAAGTACATCCTCGCCTTTTTTATACATTAAATTATCTTTGTGATCCTTACTAAGATTTAGTTTAAATAATGGATCTACTAAAACCGCATGGTTATCCAAAAAGTGTTGATGCAAGTCACAAGTTGATACTATCCACTTACAGCTAGATATTGATGGACAGGGGTATGTATGATGACGACAGACCTTTTCGTGCTGGATGGACTCCCAAATTTTATCAATGACTTGCAACCTGAGACTTTGAAGCTGCAGGGAAACGAAATCTTCTGTAAAACATACTCGTACGCAATATTTGGAATACTACTGGAGAGTTTTTCTTTCATGTCTGTGCTGGAGGGACTACAACGACCACAGATGTTAGTGCCATCTGGTTGAATTTTTATTGGACCACAGGAAAGATAGAGCTTGCATTTCGAACATTTCGCCTTTTCAATAACATCCTCGATTTCTAGGTAAATACTAAGCAACAAAATAAATTTTTTAAGTATCTACTTACCTATTTTTGAATTATCACCGCCCATTATTAATAATTACTTAGGGAATTTCTAGAAAGATTAAAGTATCTAGTTGAAAAAGCAGTCGCAGTGCTAGTTCAGTACATATATAGCTACTGAATGACACATTATTTTGTTCCGCCTCTCATTACGGTTGTTATCGTTACGGTGATTAGATTAGTTTATCTGAAATATTTAACGTATAACGTATCTCTTCATGTAATTCCCCGATCAACAATGATATTCGTGTAACAGTGTTGCCAACTCTTCGCAAGTTGTATTCGCTAAATTGGTACTAAAAGTCTCCATTTTCAGATCAAAAGTCGCCAAATACGAAATACGCACATTACAAAATCAAGCATTTATTTTTTTCCACAGAATAAAGAAATACGTAAACTACTTATGAATATAAAAATAAAAACTTACCTATTTATTTAAGGAAAAAACAATTTAACGTTCTAATTCTTCGTACCAAGTGATTACAATTGACAATGACAAATTGTGCAATGTGCAAACGTTGCAAAGAGTAAAGATAAAGCTCCTTCAGTTTTTAATTTCAAATCTCCGGCGTCATGAGCGCAAATATGACCGTCTGGTCACGTACGAAATACAAATAAATGACAGGTAAACATAATATAATTTCAGGCGTTAATCATATCAGTATATCAAATTTGCAAATACTATTTTGAAATTCTTTCGTATATGAAAATTGTTGAGGATAAATGTATGTGTAGCTTTAGAAATATTGAAATTAATAAATTTTTACATAGTTTTTTTTAAATTGCGAATAATACCCTAGAATTTCAAACTAAAATATATCAAAAACGCTAGAAAAGTCGCTAATCGCAAATTCCTATTTTTTTTATCTAAACTTGTTAAATACCCTAGATTTAGCAACTTTTCGCCGTTGTTGGCAACACTGTCGTGCAATGCTTTTATACCGGGTGACTATAAATGATTGTGATTTTTTTTCTTAGGTTAGCATTGTTTATGTTGGTGGCACTGTAAGTCTATGTCAAATTCGAGGTTAGCAGATTAGGTTTTGCGTCAGTTTTGACACAGAATGACGCAAAACCTAACCTACAAACATTGAAATTGACATAGAATTGCAGTGCCACCAACATAAACAGTGCCAACCTAAGAAATAAAATCACAATCATTTATAGTCACCCGGTAGATAACACACTTGATGAGCACGCGGTCAAAGGGGTGGGGAGTGTTTGACGTATTTAACGGCCGTACGATGGCAGTAATGTTCATTATTATGAATACATAATCAAGAGTAATTACATAAGTGGTGATAATTTTTTGATAATTTTAACTAGATCACGCATCTTTGTTGCTATTAAGAAATCTCACGAGTGGACGAAGTCTATGAGTGGGATTTCTTAATAGCAACAAAGATGAGTGCTAATCTAGTTAAAATTATAAAAAAAATTATTACCACGAATGTAATTCGGCGTGATTATTTTTTAAACAGTTCAAGTTGTAGATTGGGTTTGATGGAGCTTCCAGATGAGTGTCCTGTTATTTTTAACAACTCCTGCTCACCTACTCCACTTTTAGCTAGTTGTGTTACAGCAGAAGAACGATTTGAATGGTTTGTGAAAAAATAGTCGCTGTAATTTGCTACTAGCAAATAGTCAGTGTAATTTTGATGCTACTAGCAAATAGTCAGTGTAATTAGCTACTAGCAAATAGTCAGTGTAATTTTGATGCTATTGGTCGATTTGAATTTATTTCTCATTACTATTGGCTGATAGGACTGTTTAAAAAATAATCACTTATAATACCATGAGTAGTCAAAGTTATGTCGACTATTTTTGCGGTGATGTCACGAATGTCCATTGCGCTTTGGTACGAATAGGACGAGTGCGCTAGCACGAGTCCTAATCCCAAGCGCAATGGACATGAGTAGTGATACCACCGCAAAAATAATCTACTTAACTTTGACTAAGAATGGTATTCGAGGGACTATTTAATGAACCAAACTACCTTTTCAAATTAGTTTTCAGTAAATCTAGCAAAAAACTACGCAATTTCTATAGTAACAGAACACTAATGTTGACTTTTTCTAATAAAAATCGCATTTGTTAAAAATAGTCAAGGGTAATACCACAAGCAGTGGATATATTTTTGACAAATATTTTGTCGTTTCGATGTAAATTATTGCGTTTAAATTTCACGATACAAAATAACATCAAAAATGTCACGAGCCGAAGGCGAGTGACATTTAAATGTGATTTTGTTGAGTGAAATTTGCAATAATTTCTATGGAAATGGCAAAATATTTAAAAAAAATATATCCACTTCGAGTGGTATTTGGGACGACTATTTAACAATATTAATACATAACGATTAACTTTATTGAAACATAATCCAACAATTAATATAATTATTCATTCTCAATTAAATTCAGCAGAATACTTCCAAAACACAGCATTTTAAAATTTTTAAAACAAGCCACACAGTTTGTTGGGGTTTAGTGTTACGTAACCTAGCGATATCACTAAGGACAGAACATCATTGCTAAGCGATACTTCGCAACAAGGCTATTTATTTTTTGAGTACGTACATTGTTTTGTGAATATTTTGCATGGTGCCCAATATTCAGTGATATACTGCTGTTATTGGTTGAAAAAAGCAAATGTCTGCAATGTGATTGGCTTATATGTTATAGTGTTGAATAGTCAAGGGTAATACCACAAGCAGTGGATATATTTTTGACAAATATTTTGTCGTTTCCATGTAAATTATTGCGTTTAAATTTCACGATACAAAATCACATCAAAAATGTCACGAGCCGAAGGCGAGTGACATTTAAATGTGATTTTGTTGAGTGAAATTTGCAATAATTGCTATGGAAATGGCAAAATATTTAAAAAAAATATATCCACTTCGAGTGGTATTTGGAACGACTATTTAACAATATTAATACATAACGATTAACTTTATTGAAAAATATTCCAACAATTAACATAATTATTCATTCTCAATTAAATTCAGCGGAATACTTCCAAAACACAGCATTTTAAAATTTTTAAAACAAGCCACACAGTTTGTTGGGGTTTAGTGTTACGTAACCTAGCGATATCACTAAGGACAGAACATCGTTGCTAAGCGATACTTCGCAACAAGGCTATTTATTTTTTGAGTACGTACATTGTTTTGTGAATATTTTGCATGGTGCCCAATATTCAGTGATATACTGCTGTTATTGGTTAAAAAAAGCAAATGTCTGCAATGTGATTGGCTTATATGTTATAGTGTTGAATAGTCAAGGGTAATACCACAAGCAGTGGATATATTTTTGACAAATATTTTGTCGTTTCCATGTAAATTATTGAGTTTAAATTTCACGACACAAAATCACATAAAAAATGTCACGAGCCGAAGGCGAGTGACATTTAAATGTGATTGTGTTGAGTGAAATTTGCAATAATTTCTATGGAAATGGCAAAATATTTTAAAATAATATATCCACTTCGAGTGGTATTTGGGACGACTATTTAACAATATTAATACATAACGATTAACTTTATTGAAAAATAATCCAACAATTAATATAATTATTCATTCTCAATTAAATTCAGCGGAATACTTCCAAAACACAGCATTTTAAAATTTTTAAAACAAGCCACATAGTTTGTTGGGGTTTAGTGTTATGTAACCTAGCGATATCACTAAGGACAGAACATCGTTGCTAAGCGATACTTCGCAACAAAGCTATTTATTTTTTGAGTACGTACATTGTTTTGTGAATATTTTGCATGGTGCCCAATATTCAGTGATATACTGCTGTTATTGGTTGAAAAAAACAAATGTCTGCAATGTGATTGGCTTATATGTTATAGTGTTGAATAGTCACTTGAATACCTTCTAGGAAGATATATCCACTGATATTTTTTTGATTGGTCAAGAAACGTCAGAATTCTGGATTTTCATTGGTCACTTTTTGACAGATGACAGGTGAATTGAATAGTCAAAATTATTTTTTGCTCTATTAGTATGTTGAAATCTGCTGCATGATAGATGGTTGCGACTACACAATAACAGATGGCACTCATTGCTTATCATTAGTATAGCCCCTCTATTACAAATAGTAGCGACATCATGGGGCAAACCTGATGCAAACATGAAAATACAAAAAGTTACTAAACGGTAAATTTCAGTGTAAACAGTGAAAAAATAACAGATCTGAATACCTGAAATTCTTTTCTGCCACTATTTTTACACTTATCGACACAACACCCTGGCATTTCCACGTCCTCGACTTCAAATTAGCCCCCGAAGAGAAAAATGAATAAAAACACGACAACTGTCAATGTCACATTTTAATTTAATTATGCAACTCCCTTGGCAATTTTTAAATATAATAGGAACTTAAGGGATACCAACGTGATTTTGCCCCAGCGGCAACATCAATCGTTGTCGCTACTATATGTAAATATAGGGGCTATAATCATTAGTAAGGTCACTATATCAATAAGGTACCGCCATTCCATTCCTCGCGTGAGAATGCGAGAAAATTGTGAGATAAGGATAACAAATACAAATTTCCCAAGTGCAATAGGGAAGGCACTACTTTTTGGGGATTTTCTTTTTGGTGTAATGGCACTTGTAAAGTGAGGAATCTGTTAGGTTATGTGTTTTTATCCCCAGTTGGAGAAAATTGTGCGACAAGGATAGATATAAAAAATCACTAATGGCGGTACCTTATTGATATAGTGACCTTAAAAATGAATAAGGTCACTATATCAATAAGGTACCGCCATTCCATTCCTCGCTAGAGAATGTGAGAAAATTGTGAGATAAGGATAACAAATACAAATTTTCCAAGTGCAATAGAGAAGACTCTAGTTTTTGGGGATTTTCTTTTTGGTGTAATGGCACTTGTATAGTGAGGAATCTGTTAGGTTATGTGTTTTTATCCCCAGTTGGAGAAAATTGTGCGACAAGGATAGATATAAAAAATTACTAATGGCGGTACCTTATTGATATAGTGACCTTAATCATTAGCAGAGCCAGTAGATATAGAGAGTACCGCCATTCTTTGATCCGTGAAAATGCCGCTATCGCCGCCATTTTTGTTCCCACCAGCAATGACTGATTGAGGTATGTCTAAAATTTTACTTGAAATTGGCAAGACTGTAAGTCTATGTCAAATTCGAGGTTAGCAGGTTATGTTTTGCGCCAGTTTGTGTCAAAACTGACGCAAAAACTAACCTGCTAACCTCGAATTTGAAATAAACTTACAGTCTTGCCAATTTTAAGTAAAGTTTTGGATTGCCAACAAACGTCACGTTGACGGAATTGTGTTACAAACCTCAAAGTGACGCATATGTCAGAGGAATAAACATGGCGGACGGTGCGGTACTCTCTATATCTACTGGCTCTGATCATTAGTAGAGTCCCTATATACAGAGAGATTTTTCTTACTACGAACACGGCAAACGATATGTCGAATTTACAAATGCCGAGAATTTAACTTTGACAGTTCGCGTATTTTGTCAGTAGATAATATCTGCTGTCATTTCTATCTTAAAATCGATAACTACGAAGCAACGGATCAGTGCAAATTGTAAAATGGTATTATCAGGGTCCAACGGTCCGGGAAATTCAAAATTCGTTCACAACATTTGAAAATAGGCGTTCTTTATCGTTATCAACGTTACATTGAGTTATTTCAAATTTTGGAAACTTTGGATGTGTTTCTCCCCAAAAGCTCAAAAGCCCCAATGTTCCCAATGAAGACAGGTATTTAAAAGAGGTTTGTATTACCGCTAATGACTATCCAGACTATTTATTTAAATAAATTGCAGAACTAGTAGATTTAGCTGCGATATTCTTCCCGTTGGCCATTTCAGAAGTATGGAATTTTGTGAAACTGTGACAGAAATACCTAAAACTTCCTCTGAAAAGTCGTTTTCACTACAACTAACGATTTGAAGAACTGCGTTTAAAAATTAAAAGGGTTGTTCAGGGTACTAGCACTAATACGTTTCTATGATCGCTTAGGATATTGTTTAGCGCGAGAAGGCAGGCTCTTTGAACAAGAGCTAATTTAAACTTCTTGAATTTTGTTGTTTGAAATAAAAATAGTTTTATTTTTGTTTGCATCCTTTTTTTTACTGAGTTAGTTTGTTCGGAAGAAATTATTTCTTTCTTCAGAATGCGTTTTACTTTAGGAACTACCTTCTTTTACTGTACTGTTAATCTCTAAAAATCCTGTTTTTCAACTCTGAATTTATCACCTGAATTAATCACAGAATAACAGTACCTCATACATTCTATCTGTGACATAATTAATTTAAAAAAAATTACACTAGGCGTCTGCGTTGAACAATTACTTAAACAATCAACGCAGACGACCCCTGGATTAATATCAGAGTACCTTAGACCGACTGTCCATCGGTCTTGGCGTATTTTTAGGCAATCGTAAATTCGCCTTGATTTACTCGTGTTCGTAGTTCATGAATTTTCACTGTACTATAGAGTTGGGACATGTAGGCGACTCACTTTGGATCCACAAATCATGGAGTACTTGATTTATGTTGAATTTAAATTTTATGCAGATCATGCATACCTATGGACAACAGTTTGGCAACCATTACAAATTAGAATCACATTTTGTGACAGTTGTGACAAATACTTAACAAATATTTTTAATTTGAAAAATATTGTGCAATGGCTGGTGGTTCAGCGATTAATTGTACAAATCGAACAGATCTGGGATATTATTTGCATCTTTTTCTAAGGAATGAGAAAATAAAGCCTGTCTGGGTAAATAACAGCAAATTTAAGGCTTTTAAGTCAACAAGCCGTTTATTCTCTGAATGTCATTTTTTGGCAGTGGTCTATTATGATATGTTTTTATCGGACTTTTTCCACTGCCGCCGTTTATGTAATAAACATTTTTCGGATGATCAGTGGTTGATTAAACATGGAAAATCTAGACTGCAATACAATGCTATTCCAACATTATTAAATTTTTGGTAACCAGATTTAAATAAATGTAAAAATTCTGAAATAGAATCAGTACAAAAAGACAATTTTCCTCTGGAGAGGTTGAATTACGTCGCCTCAAATTCTCCAACATTAGTTGCTGAGCATTACATTCGTATTCATACCAGATTTACAGCTGCCACTAAACATCCTACCCCACACCTAAGATTATAAGCAAAGGTTTTTCATAACACAAGATTTCAATACCTGTTTATTTCTAACCGTAGTTCACTTAAGTCTTCAGAAATACTTTTTACTAAATTTATTAAATTTAGCCGGCATATTTTTCAAGTTTTAATAATTCCACATAAATATTCTTTTTCTTGCACGTTGCCTCAGATTTCTAAATGAATGAATTCTGTGATTTGATATGTCAATTAATGTCATTTTGTTTGTCTTACATCTTTCAAATAAGAAAAAATGAAATATATTATTGCCATAGAACAGATTATTGCTGAATCATGTGATCCTTGATTTGTGGATCCAATGTCCCAACTCTTTATATATAGCAACTCTAATCATTAGTAACATCCTTAGTGCATGGCAAATTGTCGATAATTTTTAAATTAGAATCAATTTGGTATGTAAGAGGGGTATCTTGCAGCCTATTTCCCGAACAAAAGTTAACAGGGGCTTCTTTCCTCTCTAAATTTGGCAGTGGTTTCGCTAGATAGTAGGTAGGGACAGTGGGAATCTCCTTAATCTGTCATGTGCGTCACTAATTAGATGACGAGGCAATTTACACTAGTGCAAATTAGCGATAATTTGCACTAATGCAAAATTATGGCATAATTGGGATCTCATTGGATGAATCCCAAAAATTTTAAAAATTTGATTGGCTTCAAGTGTTTGAGGGAAATAGTCTGAAATATATTTAGAATTACAACTTGAGAATTGTTCTCCATAAAAACGAAAAACCGCTTCTTTATGACTCGCAAAACAATCTATTTAAACGCCTTCTCTCAACCGCTTACCCGAAGTGGTCAAGAAATATAATTTTTCACCTAGGCGTCCTAGGCTACCATCATTCGGGGTGAAGTCGGACAGAAAGGTAATGGTCAACGTTTTATTTCAAGGGCATGTACAGCGACGATTAAAACTAAAACGACCGGCATATTCTCGTCAGTATAAGTCTGAATGCCATTGGGGTGTACGTTTTCGCTGAATAAATTCTTCGTAGAGCACGTAAGTAACGATTTTATAAATAGTATTTTTCCTAAGAATTTCATAACTCAAAAAGAAACTGTTGTACAAAAGGGAATACTAAAAATAAAAAAACAACAATCTTTAGTAAACCCAATGCAAAACATTTTTTTAAATGTTTGTTTTAACATTGAACATGTTTAACGAATTGGAGATGTGACGCTAGCACGATGCTCTTTTAGAGATTTGTGTGACGCTTGGAAAATGTTAAGTTTTTTCGAATTTTTGCAAGTTGTACATATTGCAGACATGGGCGTAGCCAGGGTGGGGCAGGGGTGGGCAGTTGGCCACCCCTAAACATTTATAAAAAGCAAAAGGCAGTTGATTTATAATCATTATTGCAATTCACATTCTACAACATTTAAAAAAAATAAGCTACGAGCTGCAGCAGATTTGCGGAAACTGATGATGTTTCAACTTATAATTTTTGTAATTTGTAAAAAATTAAAAAAACTATAATAATAGTAGTAGTTGATTGGGTAATTAAATTTATGCCCCCCTCTAACTGGAATCCTGGCTGCGCCCTTGATTGCAGGTGAATGTTGTTGGTGTCATTTTAAAGACCTCATCAAGGGCGAACTTTCTGGAGAGGTTGTGAAAATGTAAGGTTCGAAGGGGCGAAAATATAGGGGTTAAAACGATGTTTTGGACACGAAAGCGTTTGGTGCTGTTACATCGCATACTTTTTGAAAGATCCAAATGTGATTTGGGGATAGTTGCAAAGAGGGAGAACCAACGCTTATTGTACTGGCTGGTTTTTAGGGTCGGCGATGCACGGGGACGAAGTTACAGGGGTAGAAAGCTGAGGTGCATTTGTAGCAAATTGGATGTTCGCATCAGCAAGGAAAAAAATGTCGAATTTTGTTTTTGGCAGTATGTGGATGAATCTGTGGGTTTTAAAGAATTTTGCGGCTTAGGTGGATTTGGGGGTTAAAAGTGGGGAAAACGTTATAATTATCAGAAAAACTTTAAAATTAATTTTTGAGTGAAATGCGCTGTTTGGAGACTTTCTACTGGTCGATTTAAGAGAATTTGGGAGGTGGGAATTTGGCGGCCCAGGTGGATTTGGGGTTGTAAAGAGGGGAAAACGTTATAAATATCAGAAAAACCTTAGAATTAGTATTTGTGTTAAATTCGCAGTTTGGAGGCTTTCTACTGGTTCTCTGTATTTTTTAAAATAATTCGGGATGTGGGAATTTTGCAGACAAGGTATATTTGGGGGTTGCAAAATGGGAAAAACGTTATAATTATCAGAAAAACCTTAAAATTAATATTTGTGTGAAATTTGCAGTTTCGAGGCTTTCTACTGGTTCTCTGTATTTTTTAAGATAATTCGGGATGTGGCAAATTTGCAGCCAAGGTATATTTGGGGGTTGCAGAATGAGGAAAACGTTATAATTATCAGAAAAAACCTTAAAATTAATATTTGTGTGAAGTTCGCTGTTTGGAGGCTCTCTACTGGTGCTCTGTATTTTTTAACGTATCTCGGGATGTAGGAAGCCAAGGTAGATTTCGGGGTTGCAAAATGGGGAAAACGTTAAAATTATCAGAAAAATTGTAAAATTAGTATTTGTGGGCAATGCGCTGTTTGGAGACCTTCTACTGGTCGATTTTGTTTTTTAAGAGAATTTGGGAGCTGGGAATTTGCGGCCCAAGTGGATTTGGGGGTTGAAAAATGGGAAAATATAAATAAAAAAAATTATTTAAGAAAAACAATAGTTAAAAAAAACTTTAGTAATGTATAAATACATTCACCTGATACAATACACAATAATAAACACTACTTAAATAGAAATAATATGTTTATTAAATTAAAATGATAAATTCTTAAAAATCCAACAATAACTACAAAAATCTGGTGTGATACACTCACACAGCTTCCTTTTACAGTGATCTTATAACTTTGATTTTTAATTTTTAAGCATTTGTCAAAAAATTTCAAAAATTACAAAATTCTACAAAAACAGTACAAAATAGAGTGTTAGTTGAAGAGACAAATTTTCTCTAAAATTTTAAGCTGAATTTATAAATGTAATAATATACCGGGTGTTCTATTTAAAATAGGAGTTAATAAAAAAAAATAGAAAAAAAAAACAAAAGAAACCCATTTTAGAAGTATTCAACTGGAAAATCACCTATCTAACATCAATACACATTAAAAATGTAATAAAAATGTGTAGTTTAAAAAAATCATTAGAGCCGTTTTTGAAAAAATCGAAACAAACTGAAAAATCACAAGAGTAAACAGCTACTTCCGGTTATGCGATTTCCTTCAAAAGCTTGCTGTTTCATCTACATAACACAAAACAATTTAATATGACGTTTCAACGCTATACCTCGTTTCTTTTTTGAGATATTCTGTTCACAGACAGACAGACAGAGAGACACACACACAGACAGACCAATGAACAAAAACATGTTTTTTGGGTTCAGGGACTCGGAAACGTGAAGATCTGTTGAAAACTCAATTTCGAATTTTTGGGGTGAATCTAATACTTCCTTTATCATAAAAAGAAGTAAAAAATTAACAAATATTGCAATCTAGAACGAAAAATAAATGCTTATAAAACTACATCTAAATAAATAAAATATATATTCATAAAAATAATAAATAAATAACAACCTAATTTCGATCTTCCGATGTCCTTGGATAATGGCGGTTTTCGGCGTATTATTCTTCTTGACAAATTTGAAGATTAAGAAAGTGGTGCACTTACTAAATATCAAATTGTCACAGATGTTGTCATCGCCAGGGCAGTACCTTTCTCCAAAACCTATCGATGATTTGTAGAACTGCTTGAAGTTATTCTCCAAAGTACGTTGCAACGCGTTAACAGAAAGAAATGCATATAAATTATCATGAATAGCTTTGATAAATGTCATAACGTACTCGGTGGCATAGCATATAGCACAGTGGTTCTTAACCTTGTTGGAAGTACTGACCCCCACCAGTTTTATATGCGCGTTCACCGAACCCTTCTTAATTGGAAAAATAAAATATTTTTTCAAATTCAAAACATAGGTACCTATATATTTATACATACATACGCCCTGCATCTGTTTATTGAGATGATTGAGAGCTGCGAAGATATTAGCCATGTACGCTAAAATGAGAATATTTTGACCTTCGCCGAACCAGGGAGACTGACTCACAGAACCCCTGGGGTTCGATCGAACCCAGGTTAAAAAGCACTGATATAGCATTTGATCAAAGGGGTACAGAGGTTATCTTCAGAGTTGCGTGTGTTAACCGGCTTAACTAACTTGTTAATAACAACAGTTTTTAAAACTGCTGTGAATTGATGACATGTAACATTATCGTTTGCTATGCCATGCTGACGAATGGTACAAAATAGATTTTCGGGCGAATCTTGGTTAAATGCTTGTAATTTTAGAAAACCAAATCTTTCCGCATTTTGAAGGTTTTTCCAACCTCGAACAACCGAATACTGGTTGGTGACATTGACTCCAGTCTTCAGCTCGATTAATTTCCACCGATCCAGTTCTGTCAATAATACCGACCAAAATTCCAAATGAACATTTTTTTCTTCAATGAACATTTATAAATTTTGCCAACTGGCGATTTAACTTGACAACTGTCTAAAGAAACAAATAAGTTATCATTTTTTTTTACAAATGCTGTCGTGTAAATGGATTCTGAAGGTAACATGTTGGTAAACGTAGTAAACGTTTCTATGGCAGCAGTCACAGAACTGCTAAGTTGAGCAGCAGCAACCTTCATTTTCACGTAGGAATCTTTAAAGTTAAAATATTGTTGTTTTAATTTTGGTAAAGATTGGAAAGTTGCTGATGGATATCAAAAACAGTGGATGTACGTATTCACATTTTGCATATTTGTGAGGTTCAAATTGAATTTTGCATCTCAATAATGCATTACGGGTATTTTTTAAAAGGTGTGGTACATCAAAAATTGTAACAATTGGTTGATCTTTAACAAAGAAATAATACAGGCTTTGTCTAGGATTTTTTTCAGAACATAATTTCGACAACGCTGTTTGACTAATTGATCACAAACAGTAGCTATTACATGTAAACCAATCTCTTGAAGCTGACATATTATTTCTTTGATAAGATGCATCAGATTGTTGGTTCCGATAGTATTTGATGTGAAATAATAAGCAACTACCTGTTTTCACTGCTTTCTTATACCTCGAATCATAAAAAGAAGGGCATGATTAGATGATTTATTTGACCTGCCCAATGAACTTAAATCTTCAAAACCACTGATCATCTGCTTGTGATGTTCATAATGAAATTCTAGACTTAAAGACTTCATCAAAAATTAAAGTGCAATAGCGATTTGGATCCACCATTTTTTCAACTTGATTTTTAAATAATCCAAGACTTCTGCAAAGTCCCGTTTCAAATGGAATTTTAGACAACATACATTTCAAAGTTCTAGTAGAGGGTAAATGGAAAAACTTTTGTAAATATTTATACAAGCCTGAATTTCTTTTATATAATGACAACCCGAATACTTTAACAAGCCTCGGTTTATAGCTCAGCGGCAGGGTTACTTCAATGGCGTCGGTTTCGGAAGAGGAGGGTGGGCGTTACTCTCAGCTAGGCACTGGATTTGATTGGAACAAAGTTTATTATATTTACACTACTAACTAACATACAGATAAGCTTATAACTAGGTAACATATATGTACAGAAAAAGAAAATGGCGGATTGGCATCCGCAGTTGGAAGCTGGTGTGGTCCTTCGGAGTCGGTGCCGGCGGCTAAAGTGGCTCCGTGTCCAAATCCCACGAAGACGGCAGGCTCTCTGTCCAGTGAAGGCGATTGGCTCTAAGTCCAACGAAGGCGGTTGGCTCTAAGTCCAGCGGAGGCGATTGGCTCTAAGTCCAACGAAGGCGATTGGCTCTAAGTCCAACGAATGCGGTTGGCTCTGAGTCCAGTAGATGCGGCAGACAGCTAAGTCCAGTGGATGCGGCAGGCTCTATGTCCAGTAGATGCGGTAGACAGCTAAGTCCAGTGGATGCGGCAGGCTCTATGTCCAGTAGATGCGGTAGACAGCTAAGTCCAGTGGATGCGGCAGGCTCTATGTCCAGTAGATGCGGTAGACAGCTAAGTCCAGTGGATGCGGCAGGCTCTATGTCCAGTAGATGCGGTTGACAACTAAGTCCAGTGGATGCGGCAGGCTCTATGTCCAGTAGATGCGGTAGACAGCTAAGTCCAGTAGATGCGGCAAACAGCTATGTCCAGTGGATGCGGCAGGCTCTATGTCCAGTAGATGCGGTAGACAGCTAAGTACAGTGGATGCGGCAGACTCTATGTCCAGTAGATGCGGTAGACAGCTAAGTCCAACGAAGGTGATTGGCTCTAGAGAGGGCTGGGGCTGGTAGATCCTTGGAAGGCTGGAGCTGCTAGCTGGTCCTGGAAGGCTGGATGCTGTTGGCTGACTCTCCTGGGTTGAGTTGATGCTGGTTCGACTCTCCTGGATTGAGTTGATGCTGGTTCGACTCTCCTGGATTGAGTGATTTCCTACTGCCAGCGTCCGACTATTTAAAGGGGCCAGTCCTTTGTCAGACGCGATCTCGCAGCCCATTGGTCGAGGTAGAAGGGATGTTTTGGCCCGTTTTTGATGCATTTCGAATTATAGCGTTTAATTGCGCTGCGCGATCAATTATCGACCTGATTTGTGTCGCATGGCATAGCTCGCGAAACGGCGGTCCTTTTGATACCGGATATGAGGGTGTTTGTCGCTAAACTCGCCGAATGAATTAATTTTCCCAATGCCCGTGCATATATCGCGCACGTTATTTTTGCGTGCGAGCTCGTTGACCGTTTGAGGCTCAAATTTCATACTTGCTTCAAAAAAATTCGTCTAATTTTTCCCCGTATTTTGATACTAGACAACCCTGTCTTAGTTTATTGCTTTTGTGAAAATTTCTTAATTTAAGTAAATTCAATCTGCAATGCTGATACATTCGTTGGTATTAATTTCCCTTGCCGGACGGTCCCAACAAAGTTTATGAGCGCCACTCTGCTGCACTTTTAAAATTTCGCTGGGGTTGCCATTAGTTTTATTGTTTTATGTTTCTACGAGGGTTTTTGAAAATAGATATATTTTCTCTTTGTTTGTGCAAAGGAAAATTGGTGCTCCTTTGAGCTGGCATGCCGCGATTTATTGTTTTATTTTTGTAACGGTTTTCTTTTAAAATTCGTGTAGGATTGGGGCGATTTGCTGGTGAACAGATGTTTTTGTAATTTGTTCGCTGCCTGCTTGGCGATGAAAAATTACTTCGTGGTCTGTTAACCGGTTCATATTAACTTTATCTTGCTCCGTTCATCTATGAGCACTAGGCTTGCTATTAGCGTTTCGTAGCCGAGAATTAATAAATTCTTTGGTTACAAAACGTATAATAGATTAATATTAATTATAACAGACTATCAAAATAAACATTATAATTAATGTAAATACTCAGTTTAGTTGTTATCTTAAACGGTTTTTAGTTATGAATAATAATACAATACTTACAAAATTTTTAAAATCAACACTACCTATATATGAATGAAAATACTCAGCTTACTTGTTATATTAAATCGTTTTTGAGTTACTAATAATGATAATATTGATAATACAACAATTTCTAAGACATTTTCAAATTAACATTATAGATGAATGTAAATGTTCAGCTTAGTTGCTATTTCAAATATTCCTTGTTATAAACTTTACTACAGAGTGTTGAGTAGGTGTTTGTTTACAAAAGATAGCTATCTTAGCAGCAGAAAATGGTTCAGCTAATTGACTTACCTTGATACTTAAACATTGCGTTAGTTGGTTGTGCTTTACAAAGGATAATTTTCAAACAGCAATTTGGCAAGTGTGTTAGGAGAGGTGCAGCAAACGTGCTTTTCAGTTTAATACACTCGTATATTAATAATAAAGTACATACAACATCAGTCTCTAAATACATATATACGTTGAAAACTTTACGTCGTTAGACTTCATATACAGGGTGTATTAAAAATTGCGCATAATCTTCAGGTAGTTCTTTGATTAATTCGATTCATTAAGATTTTCGACTCAGAATGAAGCAAAGAATCGCTCTACCTGAAGATTATGCGCAATTTTTAATACATCCTATATATTTGGTGCGGCAGATACATTGAAATTTTATTTGTTTCAATGAGCGATCAAACAATGTTACTTAACTACTAATAATAATGGTTTTATATGCGTATTTGAACAAACGAAACGTTTTCACTGATAAGGAGCTGTTGGATTATCTCAAAAATAGTTACAAACAATTCATGAAGGGCTCCCCATTGCCTGCAACTCTTTAGAAAATTTCAATGCGATTGTGAATGTAGATGCCCCTAGCGTTGCCAACTGAGATATTATTGTCCTTAAATTTTTCTAACAATGTACACTTTTCCCTTAATTTCCATTTTTGCAACTAACGATTCACATTTTTTTTTTTTACTCAAATATTACTTTAATTTCTACAGCATTTGGTTTATTTAGAATGTCTAAATAGTTACTAATATTGATGTCGCGCATGTCTGGTACATCGAAAGCGTGAGAGAATGGTTTACAAATGTATTTCTCCAAACTTACATATATCTCGTTCTTTTTATCATTTACAATGCGAAAGTTGCAAGAGATGGTTTTATAATCACCATTAGGAAAATACGAAACTGCTAAATGTAGTAATTTTTTCGGAGAAGTGTAAATATATTGAAACAGAAGTACATCCTCGCCTTTTTTATACATTAAATTATCTTTGTGATCCTTACTAAGATTTAGTTTAAATAATGGATCTACTAAAACCGCATGGTTATCCAAAAAGTGTTGATGCAAGTCACAAGTTGATACTATCCACTTACAGCTAGATATTGATGGACAGGGGTATGTATGATGACGACAGACCTTTTCGTGCTGGATGGACTCCCCAAATTTTATCAATGACTTGCAACCTGAGACTTTGAAGCTGCAGGGAAACGAAATCTTCTGTAAAACATACTCGTACGCAATATTTGGAATACTACTGGAGAGTTTTTCTTTCATGTCTGTGCTGGAGGGACTACAACGACCACAGATGTTAGTGCCATCTGGTTGAATTTTTATTGGACCACAGGAAAGATAGAGCTTGCATTTCGAACATTTCGCCTTTTCAATAACATCCTCGATTTCTAGGTAAATACTAAGCAACAAAATAAATTTTTTAAGTATCTACTTACCTATTTTTGAATTATCACCGCCCATTATTAATAATTACTTAGGGAATTTCTAGAAAGATTAAAGTATCTAGTTGAAAAAGCAGTCGCAGTGCTACTTCAGTACATATATAGGAACTGAATGACACATTATTTTGTTCCGCCTCTCATTACGGTCGTTATCGTTACGCTGATTAGATTAGTTTATCTGAAATATTTAACGTATAACTTATCTCTTCATGTAATTCCCCGATCAAAAATGATATTCGTGTAACAGTGTTGCCAACTCTTCGCAAGTTGTATTCGCTAAATTGGTACTAAAAGTCTCCATTTTCAGATCAAAAGTCGCCAAATACGAAATACGCATATTAGAAAATCAAGCATTTATTTTTTTTCCACAGAATAAAGAAATACGTAAACTACTTGTGAATATAAAAATAAAAACTTACCTATTTATTTAAGGAAAAAACAATTTAACGTTCTAATTCTTCGTAACAAGTGATTACAATTGACATTGACAAATTGTACAATGTGCAAACGTTGCAAAGAATAAAGATAAAGCCCCTTCAGTTTTTAATTTCAAATCTCCGCCGTCATGAGCGCAAATATGACCGTCTGGTCACGTACGAAATACAAATAAATGACAGGTAAACATAATATAATTGCAGGCGTTAATCATATCAGTATATCAAATTTGCAAATAATATTTTGAAAATCTTTCGTATATGAAAATTGTTGAGGATAAATTAATGTATGTGTAGCTTTAGAAATATTGAAATTAATAAATGTTTACATAGTTTTTTTTAAATTGCGAATAAAACCCTAGAATTTCAAACTAAAATATATCAAAAACGCTAGAAAAGTCGCTAATCGCAAATTCCTATTTTTTCTTTATCTAAACCACTTGTTAAATACCCTAGATTTAGCGACTTTTCGCCGTTGTTGGCAACACTGTCGTGTAATGCTTATAGATAACCAGTGAACTGTACATGTACAGTTAAAGTCGCGCGCGGGCGGAGTTTTATCACGCTTTAAATTATTATGTTATAAAATATTGTTGCATTCACGAGAAAGTTGAAATTATTAATTTTCAAGACGCCGTATATAATTGCAAAAACACCAATAATTTGGTATTGAACATAGAATTTGTAGAACACGATTATTACTTACATACAATAATAATAATAATATAGTAGTAGAACATGATTGCCAAAGCACCAATAATTTGGCAGACATTATGAGCGAAGGAAGTGTTAACAATATTCTGGAACTCGATTCATCCCATTCTATAGAGACAATAGAAGAAGTGGTCTGTAATTTGAATTATTCAGAAATCGTTGATGATGGATCATTCTTAGATTTAATCACATATTTTTAGGAACCAATAAAATATCGAGGTACGCCTAAAGGAAGATCGCTAACAGCTATTGGTTTATCAAAAAAGAAGAAAAGGAAACATTAAAGAGCCTCTTAAGTTAAACTGCAAATCAGTACTATATCTTGTATTTTAAGGAAGATCACACAACACTGATTTATTATAGGCATTTGTTAGTGTAAAATTCTCATTAATATTTAGATAGGTAAAAAAAATCTGGTGCCATACACGCACACAACTTCCTTTTACAGTGACCTTGTAATTAACCAAAAATTGTGTTTTTAATTTTTAAGCATTTGTGATTCGTTTTCAAAAATTACAAATTCTACAGAAACCGTACAAAATAGAGCCTTAGTTGAAGAGACAAATTTTCACTTACATTTGATTGTCCCGGGTAGTGTAGCTTGAATAAGCATCCACGTTTGATCCGTAGAGTTAAGCAGCTCTCTCTCTGGTCAGAACTTGGATGGAAGTTCCACAGCTGTTTCTCCCGGCACCTCGGGGTACGGCTGCCACGGAAAAAAATTGGTCCCGGATGTCATAATAACATCATGAAGTCGTTAGTGGGGTTGGAAGTCCCCATAAAATGTACAGTGACGCCTATAATTGGCCTAACGGCTGTTGGCGGAGTGCGGAATAAAATAAAATAAAAATACCATGAGCAGTCAAAGTTATGTCGACTATTTTTGCCGTGGTATCACGTATGTTCATTGCGCTTCGATACGATTATAATCCGAAGCGCAATGTACATGAGTAGTGATACCACCGCAAAAATAATCTTCTTAACTTTCACCAAGAATGGTATTCGAGGGACTATTCATCGAACTGAAACCATTTCTTTTTAAATTGTTTATCCTCAAATTGAGCTGTACCTTTTCTTTTAATAAATAAGTGTTGTTCTTAGTATTTGTTGTAACTTTTAATTACTTTAAAAAATTGTTGATTAAAACCACTAGTAAAAATTGTCGATTATTTTCACTAGGGGAAATTGTCAATAGAGTTCATTTTTGTTGGCTCAAAGACGTCATATCTTGTATTTTTATTGGTCAGTTTTTGACAGATGACAAGTGAGTTGAATAGTCAACAGTAATTACATAAGTGGTGATAATTTTTTGATAATTTTAACTAAATTCACGAATTTTTGTTGCTATTAAGAAATCTCACGAGTGGACGAATTCCACGAGTGGGATTTCTTAATAGCAACAAAGATGAGTGCTAATCTAGTTAAAATTATTAAAAAAATTATTACCACGAATGTAATTCGGCGTGATTATTTTTTAAACAGTTTAAGTTGTAGATTGGGTTTGATGGAGCTTCCAGATGAGTGTCCTGTTATTTTTAACAACTCCTGCTCACCTACTCCACTTTTAGCTAGTTCTGTTACAGCAGAAGAACGATTTGAATGGTTTGTGAAAAATAGTCGCTGTAATTTGCTACTAGCAAATAGTCACTGTAATTTTGATGCTACTAGCAAATATTCAGTGTAATTTTGATGCTATTGGTCGATTTGAATTTATTTCTCATTACTATTGGCTGATAGGACTGTTTAAAAAATAATCATTAAAATTCCGCTAGCGGAATTGTTTCACAATTTTACGCTAATTGGTGCAAATAACAAAAATACTAAATTATGATAGTTAACATGAAGGGGGTGAGTTGAATAGTCTTTAAAAGTTTAAACTGAATTTAAAAATGTAATAATATACCGGGCATTTTATTTAAAATAGGAGTGAATAAAAAAAGAAAAGGAAATAAAAGAAATCCATTTTAGAGGTATTCAACTTGAAAATCACTTATCTCACATCAATACACATTAAAAATGTAATAAAAATGTAAAGTTTGAAAAAAATCGTTAAAGCCGTTTTTGTAAAAAATGAAAAAAACTGAAAAATCACAAGAGTAAACACCTACTTCTGGTTATGCGATTTTCTTCAAAAGTTTTCTGTCACATCTAAATAGTACTTACTTACATATAAAGTTTCAACGCCATATCTCTTTTCGTTTTTGAGATATTCTGTTCACAGACAGACAAACAGACACTCAGACAGACACACAGACAGACAGATACACAACCAAACAGACCAATGAATAAATACATGTTTTTTGGGTTCAGGGGACTCTAAAACGCGAAGATCTGTTGAAAACTCAATTTCGAATTTTTGGGGTGAATCCAACACTTCCTTTATTGTAAAAGGAAGTAATATATTTTGTTACTCATTCTATCTAGTAGTTTCATATAAAATTATTACCGGTTTCATAATCGGTTTTCATTAAATTACTTAAAATATTCGTTTACCTTCGTCTCTACCTATTACCATTTTAGAAATTAAGAGTGCAAAAGTCTATGAAAGTAGGTCGGGATTCTAACGAATCATTAGCAATCCCGTACCATAGAACATGAACCGCGCAAACGCGTGATAAAACTCCGCCTGCGCGGGACTTTACTTTTATTTCCGGGTCCCACGTACGGGACTATATCCACGTCCTTATCAAAATTATTTTTTGCTCTATTAGTATGTTGAAATCTGCTGCATGATAGATGGTTGCGACTACACGATAACAGATGGCACTTTCATTGCTTATCATTAGTAACATCCTTAGTGCATGGCAAATTGTCGATAATTTTTAAATTAGAATCAATTTGGTATGTAAGAGGGGTATCTTACAGCCTATTTCCCGAACAAAAGTTAACAGGGGCTTCTTTCCCCTCTAATTTGGCAGTGGTTTCGCTAGATAGTAGGTAGGGACAGAGGGAATCTCCTTAATCTGTCATGCGCGTCACTAATTAGATGATGACTAATCGATAATTTGCACTAATGCAAAATTATGGCATAATTGGGATCTGATTGGATGAATCTCAAAAATTTAAAAAATTTGATTGGCTTCAAGTGTTTGAGGGAAATAGTCAGTAGTTATATAATATCCCTAGTGCATTCTGTATATTCGAGTATTTCTCTCGAACGCTTCGCGTTCTCCAGAAATACTCGAATTATACAGAATGCACGCGGGGAATATTGCAAGACTATTCCTCGAAGAAATGTCATCCTTTGTATACCCACTATTAATTTTTAAAGAGTTTTCAGTTTTCTTTCTGAAATTTCTTGTGTACCTAACTGGTTTGCTTTTCTTCCCGCAAATACTCGATATTGCACTTGTGCAAATACCCGGGTATTGCACTAGTGCAAAATATTCGCTGTATTCAACTCTGATTGGTTCAAATTTTTAAAATTGATTGATGGGATTGGTTTATATTATCTGAGGGGAATAGTCTGAAATATTTTTAGAATTACAACTTGAGAATTGTTCTCCATAAAAACGAAAAACCGCTTATTTATGACTCGCAAAACAATCTAAACGCCTTCTCTCAACCGCTTACCCGAAGTGGTCAAGAAATATAATTTTTCACGTAGTCTTCGGGGTGAAGTCGGACAGAAAAGTATATTGGTCAACGTTTTCGTTCAAGAGCATGTGCCGCGACGATTAAAACTAAAACGACCGGCATATTCTCGTCAGTATAAGTCTGAATGCCATTGGGGTGTACGTTTTCGCTGAATAAATTCTTCGTAGAGCACGTAAGTAACGATTTTATAAATAGTATTTTACCTACGAATTTGATAACTCAAAAAGAAACTGTTGTACATAAGGGAATACTAAAAATAAAAAAACAAAATGAGTTATTCTTTGTCATATCATTTTTTTAAATGTTTGTTTTAACATTGAACTTGTTTAACGAATTGGAGATCTGACGCTAGCACGATGCTCTTTTAGCGATTTGTGTGACGCTTGGAAAATGTTCAGTTTTTGCCAATTTTTGCAAGTTGTACATATTGCAGGTGAATGTTGTTGGTGTCATTTTAAAGACCTCATCAAGGGCGAACTTTCTGGAGAGGTTGTGAAAATGTAAGGTTCGAAGGGGCGAAAATATAGGGGTTAAAAGGTTAAAACGACTTTTTGGACACGAAAGCGTTCGGTGCTGTTACATCGCACAACTTTTTGAAAGATCCAAATGTGATTTGGGGCTAGTTGCAAAGAGGAAGAACCAACGCTCATCGTACTAGCTGGCTTTTAGGGTCAGCGATGCACGTGGACGAAGTTACAGGGGTAGAAAGCTGAGGTGCATTTGTAGCAAATTGGATGTTCACATAAGCAAGGGAAAAAATGTCGAATATTGTTTTTGGCAGTATGTGGATGAATCTGTGGGTTTTAAAGAATTTTGCGGCTCAGGTGGATTTGGGGGTTAAAAGTGGGGAAAACGTTATAATTATCAGAAAAACTTTAAAATTAATATTTGTGTGCAATGCGCTGTTTGGAGACCTTCTACTGGTCGATTTTGTTTTTTAAGAGAATTTGGGAGCTGGGAATTTGCGACCCAAGTGGATTTGGGGGTTGCAAAATGGGAAAAACCTTATAATTATCAGAAAAACCTTAAAATTAATATTTGTGTAAAATGATCTGTTTGGAGACTTTCCACCAGTGTTTTTATTTTTTAAGAGAATTCGGGATGTGGGCATTTTGTGGCCCTGGTAGATTTGGCGTTTTCAAAATGGGGAAAACGTTATAATCATCAGAAAAACCTAAAAATTAGTATTTGTGTGAAATTTGCTGTTTTCTACTGGTTTATTTTATTTTTTAGGAGAATTCGGGATGTGCGAATTATGCGGCCCAGGTGGATTTGGGGGTTGCAAAATGGGAAAAACGTTATAATTATCAGAAAAACCTTAAAATATTTGAGTGAAATTCGCTGGAGACTTTCTGCTGGTCCATTATATATTTTAAGAGAATTCGGGATGTGGAAATGTTGCGACCTAATTAGATTTGGGGGTTGCAAAATGAGGAAAACGTTATAATTATTAAAAAAACCTTAAAATCATATTTGCGTAAAATTCGGTGTTTGGAGACTCCACGGATCGATATTCGGGATGTGGGAGTTTTGCAACTCAGGTGGATTTGGGAGTTGCAAACGGGGGAAAACGTTATATTTATCTGGGTATTTGTGTAAAATTCGCTGTTTAGATACTTTCTACTGGTCGATTGTATTTTTTAAGAGAATTCGGGATGTGGCAATTTTGGGGTCCAGTTGAATTTGAGGGTTGGAAATTGGGAAAAACGTTATAATTATCGAAAAAACATTAGAATCAATATTTTTGAGAAATTCGCTGTTTGGAGATTTTCTGTTGATGCGATTGTATATTCTAAGAGAATTTGGGATGTGGGAATTTTGCGGCCCAGGTGAATTTAGGGTTTGCAAAATGGGGAAAATATTGTAATTATCAGAAAAACCTTAAAATCAATATTTGTGTGAATTTCGCTGTTTGGAGACTTGAAACAATAAGGAAGCGAACCTGCGATCAATTACTAATAATAATCTATGGCAGTATAACCGCAGATCAACCCCCTTATCATTTATACACCACGGTAGCTCAGAAATGTACTTACTCACCGCAATGGCCTAGCTAGCTTCAAAGTCGATGGCCTTAGGTCGCAGATTTCTATCATCAGCTGATCGGCTGCAAGCTCTTTTAATAATAGTCAAAATAAAACACAGGGCGCCAAAAATCACAGAATTCAAGAAATAAATAAGATAATAGCAAACAATTAAGTTTATTTAATTAGCAGACCATAATTGGTTGCAACATCAGTAATACGTCGGTAAATTGTTTATCACAATATTAAATGGTCTGAATACAATATATTACATGAGCTGAAAATGCAGCACGCACAGCGAAAATATGTGAACCTCTTTTAGGCTCTTAGATTGAATGTGATTGCAATTCAATGAAGGGATAAGCTTACCACTGTCATATGTAATAACCGTTATCTCGGTAGTGATATTAAAATGGCGTGAAGGCACTTTTTACAAGATTTTTAATACGTATTCATTAAGCAAAACTTTAAATATGTGAAATGTAAATTATGGAACAATTAGTACATTATGTTTTAAATTTATAAAACATAGGTTTATGACTGGTTAATACATTACGTTTTAAATTTATAAATGGTAGTTTTAAATTTGTAAATTATAAGTCAGAACAATTAATACAATGCGTTTTCAATTTATAAAATGTAAATTAAATTTGTAACTGGTAAATCAGTTAACGGTGATGTAGCGTCATTAATATCAATTCCGCCGACAATTCATGGGCGGGCGAAGTTATAATCAAAAAGTTGTAATGAGACTAACCTGGCCGTGACAAAAAAAAGTCGCATGTAGGCGATGAATAAATGGTCCAGGATTTTTAACGTAGCCGCCTTCAGCAGCCCTAACCTCGTGGCCAAGGTTGATAAGATAATGAACGCTCCGTGTCCAGGTCAAGGTGACATTCCCGAAAGAAGTTGCTGGTCCCAGTTGTTGATTAGGGTGTAATTAGGAACCCAAATAAGGAGTCGTCCGAAAAACGGCATCAAAGAATGGCGTTTGAAGGTGACGTTGAAAAATTACGTGAACGAATAACGTCAAAAAAGAAGCTAACAAAAAACGAGAAATTACCAAAATGAATAACAAGCAATTAGCGTAAACATACCTGATTTTAATTATCAGCTCACAAGCGAAGTTAATTATAAATTGGTGCCGTAGCACGTGAGGAAAGCTTTTGTAGAAGCAAGTTACTTCTAACAAATGCCAGAATCAAATGGCCCAAAAATAGCGGAATCGCGGTTCGCTGGCTCAAAGCGATAACAAATGAATTTCGGAAAAACCAAAATCAGCGCTTTCGCGCGGACAAGCGTTGCTATCGTTCGAAATACAGCGAAGAATAATTCAAGTGGGAATACACAGGCTGGCCCGGAAAAGAATAAATGGCGAAAAAAATAGCCAGAGCTAAAGATTTGTTTCAGACTTTCTTTTAATCTACGTTATGCCAGTTCAGCACGTATGCTATTTCATGGCAGAGTTAAGTGAAAAGTTTTAGCACTTATATCACTGAGTCTATGAGACCATTATCACTACTATATTATAACAGTTATTACTGCAAAGTTTGACACTTCATATTTATTCACTGTCGCTATTTAAGATATCAATAGGTAACCTTTTTTTTTAATCTGGTATGAACCTGACTACTGCCAGTGTTACAATGCACTGCACCACTGCACTGTTGAATGTTGTCGTAGAATTCTTGAGCTGTTTTCTTTATGAAATATTCGATTGTTTGAACACCCGTTTCTCTGTGGAGCTGAGAGTTCCTAACATACCACTGTGGAAACTTTCTAAGGATCTATATTCGGGATGTGGGAGTTTTGCAGCTCAGGTGGATTTAGGGATTGCAAAATGAGGAAAACGTTATGATTATAAGAATAACCTTGAAATCAAGATTTGGTTGAAATTCGCTGTTTGGAGATTTTCTACTGGTCGATTGTATTTTTTTAGAGAGTTCGGGATGCGGTTGAGGGGGGGATTACCTTATTTTCTCAATTTTGAAATAAAGAAAGTGTGCAAGTAAATAGTACCTAAATAGTGTATCGGCTTGTATTTTACTCTAACTTGAATAATATTACGTGGGTTAAGGTCATTGCCGTGCTGCACTTGTTCGCAGAATGGTAATGGCCACTGGCAGGGTTGGAATGTTAATGTCAGTTGTTTGTACTAAAACTTAATGCGCGATTGTAGTAGAAAAAATTTGGTGTGATACACTCACACAACTTCATTTTACAGTGATCTTATAATTACCGAAAAATTTGATTTTTAATTTTTAAGCATTTGTCAAAAGAAACCTATTTTAGAAGTATTCAAGGGAAAATCACCTACCTCACATCAATACACATTAAAAATGTAATCAAAATGTAAGGTTTGAAAAAAATCGTTAGAGCCGTTTTTGAAAAAATCGAAAAAACTGAAAAATCACAAAAGTAAACAGCTGCTTCTGGTTATGCAATTTTCTTCAAAGGCTTGCTGTCTCATCTACATAGTACATAGTACAAAAAACTTATATATGAAGTTTCACCGTCACACCTATTTTCGTTTTTGAGATATTCTGTCCACAGGCAGACAGACAGACAGACAGACAGGCACACACACAGACAGACAGACAGACAAAAACATGTTTGTTGGGTTCATGGGACTCGAAAACGTGAAGATCTGTTGAAAACTCAATTTTGAATTTTTAGGGTGAATCCAATGCTTTCTTTATCGTAAAAGGGAGTAAAAATTGATGGGGACTTTAAAAATATAAGTACATATACATATGCATATGTACGGAAAATGCAAAGTTACTTAGTATACACAATGTAAAAGCTTCCCAAACAACAAATTCTTTTAAAATATGTTTATTGAACAATTAACACAAAACTAGAAATACATATCGACTAAACAACTACAAGGGTCTATTCACATCTAATCTCTTTTTCACATTGCCCTGTTCCTCCTAATAAAAGAATCTTGGCGCCAGTTCTTATATTTGCTATTAAAGCACGTTTCATGAGTAAACAAAATAAACTATGAACAATAATATGTGGAGCCGCCGATCGGATGGCCTGTAATTCTCAGCACTCCTTTAAAACAGCTAATAATTGTAATAATAAGAATGACTCATATAAGCACTACATCTTCTAAAGTTATATAAAAATTTTTGAATGTAATATCGAATTCCACATCTTTATCTAATTGCAAATTAATATTAAAGTGTACTACGTACGTATTATTTATTAATGATCTGCTATGCGTAGAACTTCGCAGTAATGTTTCGCGTGGCTTATACAATAATAGTACAGATGTGAACAATCTTCAAACTTCGTTTTTCTACTCATGACATTGAAATCAGTCATTTTGACATTGATTCCGGTGGTTGAAATTGCATTTCAACCACTAGAGATTGAAATGCTCGGACTACCGGGATTTAAAACTATTTGACATTCAATTGGTGAACAGAGAAATGTCACTTTATGTTTTTCTAAAGTGCATTAACTTGTTAAAATAAGTGAAAATTCGTAGAAAAAATAGTATATGTAACTCGTGGCTGATAAAATTTCAACGTCTCGAGTTACTTTTTTCAACTCGCTTCGCTCGTTGAAAAAAACCACTCTCAACTTTGAAATTTTATTTCAACCACTTGTCCCATAATATACTATTTTCCACGACCGGGAGTAGAAGTCGGTTTCTATAGCATCAAAATTGTGACAGAAGTAAAACATTTACTCCCTAGAGACTAAATGAGACAAAAATTTCCCTAGGGAGTTTTCATTATGACTGACAGAACAATTATGTCAAATTGGAGGTTATCAGGTTAGGTTTTGCGTCAGTTTTGACACAAACTGACGCAATACCTAACCTGCTAATCTCGAATTTGACATAATTGTGAGCTCTTGTCATAATGACTTACAGTGCCACCAACTTTAAAATTTACCATAGGCTACTAATTTTAAAATAATTGTAACTAAAATGTCAATAAATGACGTTTTAAAAAAACGGAATTTTGTTTTAAATCTTCCTGCAACGTGAAAAAAATAGTATAATGCAACTCGGAGAGAATGCTATTTTGCTTCGCCCTCGAGTCAGAAATTGTACCTCAGCAAAATAACGCATTTCTCTCCCTCATTGCATAATCTATAAGCCGTTCACGACCTTTTTGGGACAGAGTTGGCTATGATTTTTTCTTTTCATGTTGGACTAACTGATTCGATGATGTAGCGGATACAACTTTTTTTTTGTCAGTGTCTGTTCGACATTTTCTTGCCACCACATTGTCAGATTTATTATTTTAATATTCGTAAGAAAATAAATGGTTTATCAAATGTGTAAAAATAATTTTAATCTCCGTCAAAGGAAAAGTCAAAATGCCCAAAATAATTTTGTTACAACAAAAAATTTCCATTAAACGATGCTATTTCCAATTTAAAAAAGACATACCAAATTTAAAATACCGCGAGTCGATGTGGAGACTAGAGAATATCCGGCAACAATGTACCTATTCAGAAAATATAACCTTAAACTGAAAACAACCTAACCTAACACAAAAAGTGTCAATTTCCATGAGGGAGTTTAGTTGCAACAGAGGTTCTGCCAACAAAATTACTAGATGGTCATAGCCTCACCTGACCCAAAAAGATCGTGAACGGCTTATACTATTATTTCTATCCCTTGTAGATTTTTCAGATTTTGGAAATTTTATTCCAGACTTGAAAATTAGCAAAATTCATTTTCAATGCATTAACGAAGGTTGGTAAATTGCAACTTCTGAAAAATGTTTCTTAAATAATGGCCTTTTTGTAGAAAAACTCATTTTGTAGAGGTGAAGACGGACACCATGGTTAGACGTTACAAAAAGAAAATCGGAATTACCTTCATGAATTACACTAAAGAAAACATAGCTAAAGCACTCAATGATATTAAAAAAGACAAGAAAAATTTAAGATAGGCTGGAGAGTATTATAGAGTGCCAAAAACTACATTACATGATAAGATGAAGGGAAGAAAAAGTAAGAAACATGGTGGACAATATGTAATTTCAGTTGAAGAAGAAATTATTTTGACCGAAGGAATTGTAAAATTCTGCGAGTGGGGTTTTTCTCTTATAAGGCAAGATATGAGATTGCTTAAAAGGTATTCGGGCAGAAAAGGAGAAAAGATAAAACAATTTAAATAGTATATTGTATGTTAAGAGCTGAAAGTGCATTCTTGCCGCTTGCGCATGAATATTGCTGGTTGAGACGAAGTCGAAACCAGCAATCATGCAAAAGCGGCAAGCGCACTTTTAGCTCGAAATATACATACTATTTTTTCGACGACTGAGCATATTATTAAAGGAAAATATCAAATTTCATTTTATCGCAAAAATTAATTGACAATCAAGTTAACATTACTCGCGCCGTCTATGACATGTTACGCGATTATTTCCACAAATGACGGGCGTTGTCAAGGAAACATTCGGACGTGGCTACCTATTTTGTTCACGCGGAAACCCAAAACGCTCGGCGAGCGGCAAAAAGATGAAAACGCACGCTCAGCGGCAAATGTCAACTTTCTGTTGTCAAATGAGAGTGAGAAAAATCTACTTTCGATGTCAGTCGTCGAAAAAATAATTATCCTAGAATAGATTGGTTTTATAAATTTCTCTGTCGCTATAATATTTTAACTGAACGATTTGCTCAAAATATCAAGCGATCGAGAGCAAATAGTACGCAGGAAATAATACAAACCTATTTTGAAAATTTGGGACAAACAATTGAAAATATTCCATTACCAAACATTATAAACTACGATGAGAGCAATCTCACTAATGATCCCGGTAAAATAAAAGTTCTATGTAGACGAGGATCAAATAGAGTAGAAAGGACAGTAGATTCCAGCAAATCCAGCACTTCGATCATGATGGCCATTAGTGGATCGGGTGTACTTCTACCCCCATATGTCGTTTACAAGTCTGTACATGTGTATCCAACTTGGGTAGAAGGTGGTCCTGATGGTGCTGTATATAACCGCACGAAATCCGGTTGGTTTGATTCTATGACCTTTGACGATTGGTTTGATAAGATTATCTTACCCTACTGTATGAAGCTTTCAGGAAGAAAGGTCTTAATTGGGGACAACTTGACACTTCGATACACGTTTTACGGTGTTGCGAGCAAAATGATAATGATTTTGTGTTATTGTCACCGAATGGAACACATATCCTACAACCGTTAGACCTGTCTTTTTTTGGCCAATTTAAAAAAGTCTGGCGATCTGTGCTTGCTGAATGGAAAATGAAAAACATAGGTTATATTCTTAAATCGGAATTCCTTGCGCTTTTAAAGAAAGCAATCGAAAATATAGAAACGAACATCAAGTCTGGCTTTCGAGCCTGTGGAATTGTTCCGTTGTTACCAGATGCTGTTCTCAAGAAAGTACCTGATCCCGAGAGAAAGGAAAACGAAGGCGTAAATGAGGAACATTGGACCAACACCCTTAAGACATTCCTTCACGAAAGTAGACTAACTGTTACCTGCGACTTGAAGAAGAGATGTGGAAAAAAATTGCAAGTGCCTGCTGGCAAAGACATTTCCTTAAGGGATATGGAGACATCTGATAGTGAGGCCGAGATAGCCCTAGAAAATATAAGTGAAGATAAAGAACTTGAAGAAGAACGTGAGTATGAAAATGAGAGTGATCAGGAAGAAACTGTAGAAATGCAGGATGAAGATAATGAAAATATGTTCCTTCAAAACTAAAGTGATACTAATGATGCCGACTCTGCAATAGAAGTAGGAATTTTCGTAGTAGTTAAGTTCTGTTGTTCAAGAACCAAAGCTAATTAATACTATGTTGGTTGTGTTACCGAAGTTATGTCAGAAAGAAATGCAAATATTTTTTTAGTCAATATTTTGCATATCCGACAGTTAAGGATCAAAGCAGTATATAGGAAGATCAAATCGTGAATGTATTTAAAAAGTTTCTAGATTTAAGGCGCCAAAGATATCATTTCTCGCTTTTGTTTTCATTGAAAAATATTAAAATAGAGTAGAGAAAAGCCAAAAATATTTTACAAGATATTTTTTACATTAATGTTATATCATTAGTTATTCGTTATTCAACTATTATCACCAGAATTATTGTTTATGTTACCTATTAGTCGAGTCGATAAGAGATGAAGTTTTTTTTAAATGTAAATTTACATGTTTTTCTACGAATAAAAACTTGAATATGCCTCTTTGTTTTTTGTAACTAACATTTATCAATAAAAAATATATATTTTTAATTTCTTTTGCCCGAATTTGCCCTGTACTAAGGTCTAAGACAATTTTTAACGCTTAATATATGGTCGGTCGCCTTCACCCCCCACATAGGGGTAGAGGCGGACACTCTTTAACACAAAAAAAGTAGTGGGGGGAATGATAATTTATTTGGTTCTACTACGGAATTTGACAATAGAGACATGCGAGATTCTAAATTATTTTTTTGCAAATTTTATTTGTAAATTACAATTTTTACGCAGTTCCCTACAGTAGGTGAAAAAATAACATGTACAACATGTTGAGAAAAGTGTTTTTCCGTGCTTGGTGCGTTTTAAATCTCGGTTTTGTCATTTCAGCTCCAGCAAAAGTGTACTATTTCAAGACCTAACTGAGGATATTTTTGAAATAAGTGTTAATCCAACTGAAATGGTTGAAGGAACTTAATAGCTCGCTTACAGTTTGAACTATAACAGTTAAATGAAAAAGCTTAATGTTTTCCAAAGATGTGTTACATACAATAAAACGGAACTTCAATGTTCCGCCCACTAACAAACTTAGAAGTAAACATTGTGCTTGCCTCGATAAAGGTTTTGCATAATTTTTATTACATACTAAAGTACTTTATCGTAAGTCAATTCAGTTCTGTCATAACACCAAAGATAGTACCTACCTACTTAATCTGCCTCAAAAACTGGAAGTTACTAATGTTTTGGACTGAAAATTACCTTTTGGTCCACTGTATCTAAAAGTTATCAATTTTGACCAGTCGAAAACACCCACTTTTTCGTACTAGTACCTTTTACTTTTCGTCAGTAATAACCATAGCAAAAAAAACCAACGCTGTGTTTCCATTGGTCGAAATCGAAATACACATTGTCATTTTTCAAATGATCATGACCTCCTCAATTAAACTGCCATTTTTTAATAATAATACGCTTCCAAAGCACTAGAACAAAAAATTATGTATGTAACTCATACTAAAGAGGACTTTTAGACTCGCCTTATTTATGTGCCTCACTCGCTGCGCTCGCTTGACCATAAACTGAGCCGCGTCCAAAAAAGTGCTTAATTTCATACTTGCAACATTAATAGCTATTCTCTTAGTATTTACTTTATGTTGCTAGGACCAACAGAAGTTCATTATTGGCAGAAAATATTAGTTATGAAGGACCCAATGACACTGATGACATTACCAGTAATTATGGAAATGCTTTCTAAGTTGGTTAGCAGGTAGTAACTATTGAATAGTATCTATGTATGATCACTGTTGCAATTTTAGGACTCCAAACCTGAAATTAGGGACATATGAAGGAGGAGTAAGAAAGTTACCAAAAAAAGAATACCTATGGCGTTAGGTATATCGTCTGAGGAATATGACCGCTAAGAGTACAACAACCAAGTATGTAAGTTAATATTCTACTGTGATATTTGATTTTAAATATTGGAATTATCCGTTAAGTGTGGAACGTGACACTACTCCTAAGCAACCTTGTCCCGTTACTGGAAACTGAATATTAGTTGGGATATGTTCTGCAAACTGCATTGGACTTCCAATATACGCATTCTAGAACTTGCTCTATTGGTAAAATTACAATCGAAGATAAGATACGCACTTCAAAAGGATTGGTTAGTATGAATGTACTGAATTTTACAATGTGTAAAAAAAATACCGACTGGATACTGAAGCAACGAGACAATCTGGTGCTGTGATAAATGTTGGCCCAGCTTGGAGAGCCCTAAGCAACCGGCAGTACATATTCTTACTTAGACGAATTGTTTAGTTGTTTAGATATTTTTATGGTGCCAGAGAAACAATTCAGTAACATAGAGACAGAGTTAGGAGTTGTAATAATTATAAATATGAAATTTCTTTGTATGCACTAAACATTTGTATTTTAGGAATGGAAAGATTTGTTATGGAGATCAATGGAAGCCGCCGGTGGCGAAGAAAAGACAGATGCTGTTGAGATGGGTCATGCACATAAGGACGGTACACCATGGATAACGATAAATGTAGACGGGTCCTGGAGTAGACGCAGTTATGGAACTGATTACAATGCTTTATCAGGAATGATAGGAATAATAGGTTGTCATACTGAAAAAGTGTTATTTATTGGGATCAGAAATAAATTCTGTTGAATATACACCAGTGCCGAAAATTATAATGATGAACCTAAATCGCACACCTGTTACAACAAGAATTGGAAGAATTCAGCACCAACTATGGGAGCTGATACGGCATGTCGTAAGGTACCGTCAATTCATAGCTGATGGAGATTCTAGCGTGTTTGTTATATTGAGACAGCAAGTGTCATATGGTCAAACATTAAAATAGAATGCACAAATCATTCCTTAAAAAATTACGAAAAACATTTGTACAAGATCAAAAAGGATACTCACATCAAACTTGAAGGTCGAAAGTTGCTAAGAAAGATTAAAGAATTGCAAAAGACGGCCAAATGTTCAATATACGAACACTACATAAATAAATAACATTGATTTACTCACAGAAGATTTGAAGAATAGCCTCTACTACTTACATGGTGATCATTCTGTGGCAGAAACGGTATCTGCAATACCGTGGGTGTTAAAGTCCACCTTCATGTGTAGCCATTTATTTGGTAAGTTTCCTTGAAATATTTGAACATAAATAATACTTGTGGTACTTAATTTTTTTTTTAGGAGCTCTTGAACTGTTGCCAAGAAAAGTTCATTTACCAATTAATAGTGAAAATAATAATCGAGCTTGCAGAATTACAATAAGCAATGTAACTGGCATTACAGTTCTTACAAACGACCCACCAAAAGTAGCCCTGGAAAGTGTTTCGAAAAGTTTGTAGAGAAGAGCACAAGAAAACGAAACTTTTATGCAAGCTAGTACTAGCGAAATCTGGCCTTTGGATAACCTTAGATTATGGTTTCCTTGGAGCACCTCCTGATGGTAAATTTTGTTTTCCTATTCATATTATTAATGGACCCATGTTATAAATGTTGACCTGCTTTAACTACTCGAACCTTTTTACTGGCATCGTCAAACAAGATGCAATTTTGGAAGTTAAGTACCATAGATGATGTGACCAAATTGAAGAAAGCAGCATTTGTTTAGAAAAGAAAAGACCGCTAATAAGTTTGAAAAGGAATCATTCATATTATGTATTATCATATATAAATAATGCAACTAGTGGGTTCAGACTCGCGTAGCCTAAAACAATATATCGAGTGAAAACAGAATGAATTTGATAATCAAGAATATACGAGTTGCATTCGGCTAGATTGTATCACGAGTCAATAAACAACGTTTGAACAGTTTATTTATAAATATTAAAAGTACAGTTAGTGTGGTTGCTATGACGATTGTACTTTCAGCAGGTAACGCGTTGTTTGTGAAGGTATTTGACTATCACTTATAAGTCAAGAAGGTATATGATTATCACCGTTGCTATGGACATGATCAAAAGTTAGTACATGCGTAACTATGCATTTTTACCGTTTTTATTGGTTGATGTTATAGCGAGTGGTGTAATCAAGTAAGTATTCAAAAAGGAAATTACAAAAAAAAATTATGGAGAACTTAACTGAGTTTTTGTAAAACAGTCGATATTTTTATTAATTTAAGATGTAATAATTGGCAAACAATGGAGAAATGTGTCATTTATTACAAACGCTAAAAAGAAAATAATGCGTATGGGGACTTTTTTATGACCCTATACCTTGAAAACAAATAAAAATCGGATAACAACAATTGAGTTTTTTTACATTATTTTCACGTGTATAATACACTCCTGGAGTTTGGTCCGTTCCTCCCGACTCACCCTGTATATTAAATGCCATAAAACAACACCTGCAAAAAACTAAGTTATAGTTTTTCTCTGTATCAACAATTTTTTCCAGGAAGGAGTAAATTTAGAACGGTAAATAATTACTTATTCTTTGCTGAGCTTAACATTACAATGATTTTTTTTTGTAGCGATCTCAACCAATCAGAAGGTTGGATTGAGTTAAGTTATCTTGTATAATTTCGATTATACAAAATCGATTATACTAGAGTAACTTCACTAGGCGACGCAATACATAACTTTTATCAACTTGATGTTGTTTTCATGGAGATTACTTTCAGCTAGGTTAATACAAACAAATCGAGCTGCCAATAAAATTGTTATTTGATCCTAATATTAAAAGTTACTCAAAACAATAATCAATTCGAATACACTGCGTACTTCGAACAGGTTATACGTCTCAAACTTCCTACACAATAACAAATCGTGTCAGTTTGACAGAATAATCCTCCCGCTCTCGCGGTCGGACTATTTAACCTGTCAAACTGACACTCTTTTATTATTGTGCAACAAGTTATCGACATATAACCCGATAATATCGAAGTACTTATAGTATTACTACTGATTATTTTTTTCGTAGCGATCTCAATCAATCAGAAGGCTGGATTTAGTTAAGTTATCTTGTATAATTTCGATTATACAAAATCGATTATACTAGAATAACTTGACTAGGCGACGCAATACATAACTTTTATCAACTTGATGTTGTTTTCATGGAGATTACTTTCAGCTAGGTTAATACAAACAAATCGAGCTGCCAATAAAATATTTATTTGATCCTTCTGCTTCTTCTTCCGGTGCCTATCCGTGCCGGATGTTGGCGATCATTGCGGCTATCCTTATTTTATCTGCAGCAGCTCTAAATAATCCTGTTGTTGTTGATGTAAACCACGTTCTAAGATTCTTCAGCCAGGATATTCCTCTTCTTCCCACTCTTCTCTTGCCGGGTATATTGCCTTGTAGGACGAGCTGTAGTAGTCCATATCTCTCACTGTGTCACATAATATGTCCCAGATATTCCAGTTTCTTTATCTTGATTGTTTCCATTAATTCAAGATTTTTATTAATTTTATCTAAAACGCTCTTTTTGGTAACATGTTCTACCCATGACATCCTCAGTATTCGCCGATATACCCACATCTCGAAGGATTGTATCTTTTTGCTAGATGCCTCCGTTAGAGTCCACGACTCCATTCCGTAAAGAAGCACAGAGAACACATAACATCTTACCAAACGCATCTTCATTTCTATATTAAGATGATGTTCCTTTAATATTGGACCTATTTTGTTGAACGCTGCTCTACCTTTCTCAATACGGCATTTGATTTCTACTGAGAGATCCCACTGTTCGTTGATTATACTACCCAGGTATGTGTATTTTTGTACTTGTTCTATTCTGCTATTTTCTATTATTAAATTTATCGGCGCTGTGTTGTTCTTACTGATCACCATACATTTTGTATTTTTTTTTGTTTAGTTTAAGACAGTATCTGTCGCTAACGGTTGCCACTCTATTCATTATTTGCTGTAGATCTTCAGGGCTGTCTGTAAGTATTACAGTATCATCTGCATAACGGATGTTATTTATGCGCTCCCCATTAATCAATATTCCTTCATTACCTTCTTCTATTGCTTCATTAAAGATCTCTTCCGAGTATAAGTTAAAAAGGATTGGTGATAGGACGCAACCCTGACGTACTCCTCTTTGAATTAAAATTGTTTCTGACTTTTCTTCCTCTACCGCTGTCGGCGGACTGGTTCCAATACAGGTTTCTTATAATCCTGATGTCCTTGTCATCTAGTCCAATTAGCTTCAAAATTTCGATAATCTTTTCATGTTTCACTGTGTCGAAGGCCTTCTGGTAGTCTATAAAACATACGAATACTTCATGATTGACGTCTCGGCATCTTTGTATCAATACTTGTATGCAGAATAGTGCTTCTCTGGTACCTACTGCATTTCTGAAGCCGAATTTGTGTTTGATATTTGTTCTTCACATCGTCCGTAGATTCTTCTCTGAATTATTTTCAAGAACATCTTAAGTAAGTGGCTCATCAGGCTTATGGTTCTGTAATCGTCGCATTTGTTGGTGTTGCTTTTTTTGGGTATAGGAATGAATGTTGATCGTAGCCATTCTTCCGGTATTTGTCCCGTGTTATATATTTCATTGAATAAGGACGTAATTATTTTGACTTCTTTTGAATTGATGAGTATTTCTCCATGAACCCCGTCTGATACCGGAGATTTTCAATTTTTGACTTCTTTGATAACTTATTTGATCCTAATATTAAAATTTACTCAAAATATTTCATATTCAAGGACAACTAAATATCGCACGACGCTCGAATGGTTATTTTGTAATTTATATAAACAATGAAACTGAAAGTTTCATTGAAGAAATTCAGAGAAATGCTAAATTATGGAGTAAAGAAATGCTTCCAAAATTCATACAGATTTATACTGACTGCATCACACCAGAAATAGTACTACATAACATTGGCAAAGAAAAACGTTGAGTAGATCCTCCATATAAACTAGATACCAAAAAAGATCGCGCAAAAATAAAGGGAAATCAAACTCAACTTTTGAACTTGAAGCAGTTTAAGGGCTTGCTGTCTTTCGCTAATTGTGGAAGTTACGTGTTGCGCGAAAGTTGCAGGTTCCAATGTACCTTTTGAAATTGCAGTAAAGAATGGTAATATTCCAAATCTACAGCATAATTAAGAGGACAAAATACGTTTGAAGAAGAATTATGAATAATATTTTAGATATTTACTGCCAGGGCAAGTTTCCTTACAAGTTTTGATTGCTTTTTTTGAGATACAAGGACAATACCATGACAACAGACGTTTTCATACTGCATTTTCTCTCTCGAGAGAAAATGTGTTCCTTCTGTCACAATTTTTTCTAACCTAGAAACTGAAAAATTAGTGTTTTTTCAACAGTCGTATATGTCGTCCAACGAGCGAAGCGATAAGTATTATCATCAGAAACTACCATAAATAGAATGAGAATTTTTTCTTTAGAAGTCATCACATACAGTGTGTCCCAGGATTGATGTTACAAGAGGTGAGATGGACTAACAATTTTTGAATTTTATTTTAAGGTTCTGGGATTCGGTCCTGCTTGGTCTGAAAAGAATTTTAAGAATATTTTCAGTTTTTGAAAAACAAGTAGGCCTTGACAGGGAAGCGAAAACTATTTTATTTTCAGGTAAACTACCCTTTTTGTTTATGATACGGTAAAATTTTATTAAGAAAAGTTGTTCATAATGATAAATTATGGCTCTATACCAAATTTTAGAAAGATCTGTCGACTTAGAAAAACCCGTTATTTTTTAGAAAATGGTATTTTATTTTCAGGTAAACTACCCTTTTTGTTTATGATACGGAAAAATGGTATTAAGAAAAGTTGTTCATAATGATAAATTATAACCCTCTACAAAATTTTAGAAAGATCTGTTGACTTATATTAAACTGTCATTTTTAATAAATTCAATTTGTTTAATCTAAAATATAACAGTTTAATCTAAATCGACATATCCTTCTGAAATTTTGTATAGGGCCGTAATTTATCATTCTAAATAACTTTTCTTAATAAAATTTTGTGGTATCATAAACAAAAAGGGTAGTTTACCTGAGAATAAAATACAATAATTATCTAAAAAATAACGGTTTTTTATAAGTCGACACGTCTTTTTGAAATTTTGTATAGGGCCATAATTTATTATTATAAACAACTTTTTTTAATGAAATTTTGCCGTATCATAAACACAAAGGGTAGTTTACCTGAAAATAAAACAGTTTTCGCTTCCCTGTCAAGGCCTACTTGTTTTTCAAAAACTGAAAATAATCTTAAAATTCTTTTCAGACCAAGCAGGACCGCATCCCAAAACCTTAAAATAAAATTCAAAAATTTTTAGTCCATCTCACCTCTTGTAACATCAATCCTGGGACACACTGTATGTTAAAATTTGTAGCATTTTTTATACTTATTAATTCTTTCCTTCGTTCAATACGGAGGACGAGAATGACCAAAAGCAAGATGGTGAGACGAAATTCTAAACCACTTAGGCCCAGGACGATGACCTCCTCAATCAAATTGTATTTACTGTCAATCTTTAAAAGTATTGTTTTCAAAGCCTACCTGTTATTTTAATTTCATAAAAGAGACGTGGTAAAGCATTTTTCATCATTTCAGGTTTTCAGGAGTGGACTTTTGTATTAAATGACAGCTTTCAAATAAGTATTTAGTATTAATTCCCCTTTATTTTTTATTCAAATAATCTTTACGTCATTTTATAGATCCTTTCTGTTTCTTTTCTTACATTGATTGAACAGTAAGGCTAAACTAATAATTTAGGTAGGTAATGCCTACTATGGGATGGTACTAGGTAGATCCATTGAATAAAAGAGGTAAACATTGATTTTTCTATTTGAATTTTTTTCGATTTCAACAAATAAAAGACACAAGTTAAATTAACACTATACTTAAAAAAAGAATATTGAACCGCTATTTTAGCTATACAGTGCGAACGTTGGCTGTGGAACGCTCCAAATAAAAAAATTCCCTGATCATCTGTGGCCAAAATCCTCGGATACGTCGACCTTATTTTTTGAACGCGCATCTTTTCTGATAGTTGTCATTTTTTTTACCCCCACCTCTTTTCGTAATGACGTCATCGCCATTTTTTTTAAATGGCAGCCACCACTTTTTTTCTATGGAATCTGATTCTCCTTGAGATTCTGCGGTTGGGCAATGTTCATTTGATTAGTTAGCGACACTATTGGCATTTATGAAAAAAACTGATTTATGAAAAACTAAAAACACAAAATCGAGATAGCTGTGGAATTTTTATCAATTTATTTGAAACAAATGAATAACAATTTAACAGAACGTCAAATAAATAAAATATTAATTGATAAAAATTCCACAGCTATCTCGATTTTTTGTTTGCAATTTTTCATAAATCAGTTTTTTTCAAAAATGCCAATAATGTTGTTAAGTAATCAAATGAACATCGCCCAACCGCATATTGCTGTATGCAGAATTTCAAGGAGAATTAGATTCCACAGAAAAAAGTGGTTGCTGCCATTTAAAAAAATGGAGATGACGTCATTACGGAAAGAGGTGGGGGTAAAAAAAATTGACAACTATCATAAAAGATGCGCGTTCAAAAAATAAGGTCGACGTATCCGTGGATTTTGGCCGCAGATGATCGGGGAATTTTTTATTTGGAGCGGTCCACAGCCAACGATCGCACTGTATATTATAAGCTATACAACAATAACAAAAAAAGTACACTTTACACTATTTAAAAGAAGGAACAATAAACCGTTCTAGCTATGCTAAAATAAAGGTAAACTATATACAGGGTCTGGCAACGATGGGGGGGGGGGGGGGGGTGGAAGGTATTTCTAAAACTAAGAGAGTTACATAAATATTGTGTATACAACAGTTGTAGGTTCGAAGATGGTGCACGTTACCAAAATAGTTTTGATTGTACAGGGTTGCTCAAAGTTATGTGGCGAATCAAACGTCCTTTTTTTAAATGGATTGTCCTAGATTTAAGTAACTTGAAAATTTTGCATTAAAATACTAATAATTTGATATGAAGTTATATGGGTCTAATGTCAGTTGTTTTGGAAATACATATCAAGGATTTTATGCAAAAAAAATGCTGAATTTCAGCCGGCTGCTGTAATAGAAAAAAATGAATGAAGACAAACATTACTAAAAAAGTACGCTCTTCGTGTATGGTTGTAGTATCTTAACGGAAGTATCTGGCTAGTTCATAAGTAGAAGATGTGTAGGTGCTAACGTACTCCTTAAAGTCTGGGCGGTCTAGTATCGCTAGGCAGTAGCAAAGATTATATATAATCTTTGGCAGTAGTGGTCGATGTTCTGTTTCCGGTATTAATGAGTTCTTGATAACTCTACTAAATTGGCTTTATATCCTTAGGCGAGGTCCTTCTTCAGTATTACTTATTGTTTATCGTTCAGTAGTGATTGAATTTTGTCACAGTAGTTCTTGCCGGAATAAGATTCACTATGAAAACTGAAGAAACTGGACGTCTCCCTTTCTTGGACGTGTTAGTAAAACAAACCACAAAAATAGCTTAAGCCATACAATATATCGAAGGAATATCTACACTGACCGCTACCTACACGGTTCGTCTCATCATCATCCCCAGCAAAGGGATCAATAGTCAAAACGCTTATTTATCGGGTCAACGCTGCTTGTGAGGAGGACAGCGAACCAAACGAATTAAAACCCGTGGAAAAACCTTTACGAAAAAATGGCTACAGTCTACGAGATATTAGTAAAGCATGTCAAAATGCCGGGAAACCAAATGAACCTAATCCTAAGAATAATGTCTGCCTTCACTACATCACCGAAATAACCGATAGAAAAAAAAGGTCTTGGATAAGAAAAACATCGGTGTTCGCTATGGTAGAATGAGAAAGATCGAACAATTGACCCCGCCCAACAAAGGTCGTTTATCCAGGCTACACACATAAGGCTAGTTTCAATGTACTTTGGAAAATCTTACATGTGACAAACGGGAAGAAACATAATATGTAAAATAAAAGGAGCAGAAATCAGTCATCGCTGAGCACCTAGAGTCAAGAGACTGCAGAATATACTATTAGCAAAGAGCATATAATTAGTGCTCTTTGCTATTAGTCCATAAACATACTACATTCCTGGAGATTATTAAAAATTAAACGACATGAATCGAGAAGACGATTACTGCCTTCGCAACATATGCAAGGTAGTCCTGCAACACAAATAAAAAGATACACAAGTTTCATGTGAGCAACCAAGCAACAACACACTGTAACATTCCTATAGAAATTTAGTTTACTTGATAGCAATGAGCTTAGGCAACTTATTTCGCTGTTTACATATTTTTGCACAATTGAAATTTACTTACCATTGCAAACCAGGCGCGTGCTGGCCCGCCGGGCTACCGGGCATTTCCCGGTGGGCCCTGAGTTGTCGAGCTTTGGGACTATTCGTATGTTTTAAAAAATATATAACTTATCAAAATGATGGTGCAAATTATAATCAGTATAGAGAGCAGATTTGTGGATCATGGATCATTTTATAGTGATTTAGAATGCTTGGATTGTCGTAGATTTCTTGAAATTAGTCAAAGTATGCCGATAAGCTCCTTCAACAGAATTTGTGATGTTATTCCAGTAAAAAAATTGAAGGAAAAGTGAATGATGTTTGCCAAACTGTGCCATCAGTTATCAAAGCGAAATGTTGAAAACGTTTATAAGACAGCTAAATCTAAAGACAATGATCACTCGTACAGAATCTGACTTGATTGACTCGTCTTCTTTATTGACCTCGCTCACAATACTTGCTCGGCAATGAAATAAACTCATCAAATTATGTACTTGTTATATAGATAGCTATTATCTAACACCTACTCATACTAAGAATATTACTATGTTTTTTCAAATAAAGGAAGTTCATCATTAGTCAGGCACTAGTAAGAAAAAATAGAAAAGCCACGAAGAAATAATTATTATAGCTACATACGAACTATTCTCCTTTGCATAGAATTTCGGCTTAGACCGCGTAGTATTTGTATATGAACACCTAGCATTTTCTGGCTTAATGTGCCTTGCACCTTGTGAAGTCGAGCAAAAACCCGCGCGATGGCCATGCTCTTTGGTGGCTCGTGTTGTTTGAGTATCTTGAGAACGAGGATACTTAGGCAGATTTGGCCGTTTTGCTGTTTGTGCATCCATATTCACTAACGTTTTGCAAGACCTTGCAGCTTGCATAATCAGAGTGAAAGTCGCACTCAGATGATGGTTTGAAGTTTCGTAACTATTCAAAAAAATATCAGCGGACATATCCACATACAAGAAAGAAAAGATATTTAAGTGACAATTCAGTTCACCTGTCATGTGTCAAAAGCGGACCAATGAAAACTTTAGATTTGGCATTTCATGGCCAATGTCACTGTAGTGACTATTGTACTAGTACCGAATTGTAGCGAATATTGTACTAGTACTCAAGTGACTATTTTGAACAAATTAAAATATTTATTGAAGATGTTTACACAATTTCTTTTTAGACATGTGTAACGAAATGTTGAGTCTTTTTAATTTGAAAAATGGGTTTGGTTCACTGAATAGTCCTAGGGATATTATTCGTAGTCAAAGTTAGGTAGACTATTTTTTAGGTGGTAATGGTGGTATCACTCATATCCATTGCTTCTGCAACATTTGTACCCAAACGCAATATACCTTCGTGATACCTACTACCCCAACAATAATCGACATAACTTTCAGTACTCAGAGCTGGGCAGTAATTAATAACTTTTTAATTAAATTACGGGCAGTCTGTCTCCGGGCGCATAGTAGTAGAGAGGCCAAACTAAATTAAGTCGTCAAATAACGATTTTCGTAGGACTGAGTAGGTTTATACCGACAAGTGGTATCTTCTTATTCGGTGGTGTTTCCTGAGTATGAAAAATCATGTTGTCGCTTTCTCAGCCTGTGGAGTGAGGAGCTATGACGTCACAAAGATGGCCATTCTTAGTTACAGGTTTTAGTACAGAAACCGGGGTTTAACCCAAACATCCAAAAAGAAAGTTCTACCCAGCAGCAAACTGTTTAGTACCCTCCTCTTAGTAAGTGGTAAAAAGTTAGGCAACATTGCGCTTCGGGTTTAGGCGGAAGGGGGTCGAAAGCTAGAAAGGTGCTAAAATGGTAGGTTTCAACAGTTTTTCGCGAATATCTCGTTAACTATGAGGTTTAGCGCAAACTTTATTTTATACAAAATTAATCTATATTTAATTTACAATAAAAATGATCTTATGCATTTTTGACTTCTAGACAAGAGTTACGGAGATATTGAGGGGGCAATGATGTCATTATTTTCTAGTTAGCTTGGGATTCATCGTAATCACTTGAAAATGAGTATGTTTCGTTATAAAGAGTATGTTTCGTTATAAAAAGTACTTAGTAACGCATCATTAACATAGGAACATTTGTATGTGTGTATGTATGAATGTACGCCTATGTGTTTGAATCTGACAATATATCTACATTGCTTCCCTCCTTTGTCGTTTTTATCTTAATTTTGCCTATTTTTCCTTTTAGATAACCCATCATATAGTTTTCCTCTTTCCCACTTGAGCTTTTAGAATTACAGCTACTTAAATTACTTCCATCTTTTGTCATATTTTCCTAAAAATATAAAATCATGTGAATAGCATTGAAACGACAAACTACAAACTTTATCTAATAAGCTTTAATACAAAAAAAAAATAGATTTTTTTTCACAATACATGCTTTTCAGTAAATTCAATGTTTTTAAATGGAATGTGGTATGTACAACGTACATGGTAGTTACATAATAATAAATTACAGCAATCAGTAACCTAAAAATCGTTAAGCTCTTTTTCATGTTGAAGATTATCTTCATCGATGCCATCGTCAATAATTAGTGCATCTCTGTTGGTGCACCTATGTCCGGAGCAATTCTTGCACATATTAGAGCATTTCTAGCCACTCTGACGACGCTCACAGTTTCTGACACACACCGTATTACAAGTGCAAATAATGAGGGAAAGCAAATTTTCAGGAGCAGCTGCCGCCAATCCTTTTCCAACCCCGCTTTAGCGAATCTTTATTGACATTGAGCCATTGCTGCACTTGATAGTAAACTCTATAAGAGTGTTGTTGTCCAGCTGCTAAAGTGGGGGAAAGTACAGCCAACCTCAAATTTGTGTGTACAGGCTCCTTTGCGATGGTTTGCAAGTAACATTGAAGGCGCAGAGTATCCAAATTATCTGCATTTTTTTATGCAAATATCGAAATGAAGAAATGATTCCAGCATCAGCTAGCGCATCTGGATCTGCATTTGGGTTGTTAAAAGTCAACAGCTTTGTGTAAAACTCCTTGTCACTTTGCACTTTTTCAGAAGGCTTTATTTTTCCCTTTCTATAAATTGAAGACACGGTATCACATCCGGCGAAAGTGTAAGCTGTCAAGACAACATCCTTCATTTCCTCGATACCACGCTGTATGCACCAGTGTAGTAAACTTTTTCTTCTTGGTTACCTTTCTTCGGTACAATCATCTTCAACTGTTTGTTGGCTGGATCATGAACAACCAACAAGACCAATAAATCGATGTCATTGCCAATTACGATAGCCTCTGTTTCCTTCTTTGATTCGTCAATTACTGTAAAAACGATCTTGATGTCAGCACCGCCTTCTGCCTGAATCACTTTGCAGCCAGCTTGCTGTTGTGTACAGTGATTAGAGCAATCAGTTGCATCTTGTTTTTAGTATTAGTTAGAAATTTTGCTTGTCCAAGAGTGACATTAATTCCATCTTCCACTTTCACTTCAACATGTGTAGTAGTGGATGATCTGCGCAAATGTACTAGTATGTCGTCTTTGGTGCTGGGTGCTTCACCATAACCATCTCGCCTCCCCACTTCCTTGGACCCTTCATATAATACATTTGGAGCGAATATTACGAATTCATAGGCGTAATTTTAGAATTTTTGCCAAACAGAAAAAGCTACATTTTTACCCCCTCCATATATCCGTAATCCTTTACTCGACTGCAAAAATGCATAAGACCATTTTTATTGTAAATTAAATGTAGATTAATTTTGTATAAGGTAAAGTTCTCAGTAAACTTCACAGGTAACGAGATATTTGCAAAAAACTGTTAAAACCTACCATTTTACCACTTTTGTGACGTTATAGCTCGTCACTCCACAGGCTAAGAAAGCGACAACAGGAGTTTTTCTACTGAGGAAACACCGCTAATTACGATGGTATCACTTGTTGGTATAAACCTACTCAGTCCCACGAAAATAATTATTAATTCACTTGGCCTCCCTACTATAGTGAAAAGTGCTAGTCATTTTGTGCTCTGAAATATTTACCGTTTAGTAAGAAATAACGAGTGATAATTTCATCAGAGAAGGGTAGAAGTATATACATAAGGGCCACCGAGGTACACAAGCGGAATAACAACAATCAAAGTAAGATTAGTTTAGTATTCTGTACTTTAAATTATACATAGCTACAAACGCGGGCGAACGCTGAAACGGTTGGCGGGCGGACGTAACTTCAGCCGTTCTAGGCTGGCAACACGAATTACTACGCGATAAACCGTGTGCCTCCAGATTGCGGTTACCCTTATATTGCCAATCAAAGTATTAGTCACAGATAACACAAGCACAGAACACGGTATAAACTAAATATTCCAGAAGAATATAAACAGACCTAAATTTAAAAGCAACACCGATAGGAGCCAAGGTCCGACGGGTCGACCGGCCGCTGGCTCTTTACCGCGGTGCGATAAGATAAATTCCAACCGCAAGAAAATCATAGCTGAATACCCATCTTAACAGAGCCGGACTCAATTTAATTAAATATCTAGCAAATATAAGATTTAGAGTAAGGTCAGGCAGGAAATCAAGATGCAGGAATTACTGGAAAGAATGGACGCCAAACTGGATATAATGGAGGAAAGGAGTCAGCGAGTGGAAAATAAAATAGATGCATTCCAAGAGGAACTGAATAAGATTAAAGAGGAGAATAAACAATTAAGAAGTGAAAATCAGCAACTCAAACAAAAAATACTACAACAAGACAAACGAATATGCGAAATTGAAAGGGAAATCAGAAAGGGGAGAATAATAATACATGGCGTCGAGGAACAACAAAAAGAGAGTGAACTCCAATTAAAAGAAAAAGTAAGAGTAATACTAAGAGATATGGAAATAGCAATAGAAATGGAAGAAGAGGTGAATGAGATTAGAAGACTGGGAAGACAACAAGAGGGGAAAGATAGACCAATAAGGATGGAGTTAAGAAAGTGGTCGAAAAAAATTGAGATCCTCAAAGGAACCAAAAAACTAAAAGGAACTAAAATATACATGGAAGAAGAATACAGTAGAGAAGTGCAAGAGCAAAGAAAGGAAATAGTACAATACATGAAAGCAATAAGGTCTAAAGGGCATTTAGCATCTATAAGATACAACAAGCTAATGGTAAATGGGGACATGTACACTCTAGAACAGCTGAGAGTAATAGAAACACAGAATGCAGAAGAGAAGGAAGAGATGGAAGATGGAAACAAAAAGATAGAGAGCCCCAGAGGAAATAGGGAACTAGCAGATCAAGAGGAGATAAGGATAGAGACGGGGGAGCACAGTAAAAAAGGAAGAACTATTAGCCAAAGATCTCCAGGGAACAACGAAGGGGAAGACCTAAGGGATAAACTACTAAAGATTACGAAAACGGGAAGCAGATCAAAAAACTAAGGAAAAATTATAATGGACGGAACATGGAAACAACACAGGCAAATGGAAAAGGAAACGAAAACGATAAACTAATAATAACAAGTAAGGGAAAAGCTAGAACCCGACGGGCAGAAAATAAACACAGAAGAAATACAATAAATGAAAGAAGAATTATTAAAAACTGGGAATTTGCAACATGGAACGTAACATCACTGAAAGGAAAAGAAATGGAAGTAATAGATGAAATGGAGAAGTACAACCTAATGATATTAGGTCTAAGTGAAACAAAAATAATAGGACAAGGAAATAAAAACCTTGGAAATGACTATAGAATATACTATTCGGGAGCAGAAATAGGCAACAGAGCGAAAGAAGGAGTGGGGATAATAATAAAAAAAGAGCTATATAATAGAGTAATAAAATGCGATGCAATATCACCCAGAATAATCTCAATGTATCTGGAGCTCGAAGAGAAAGTGGTGATCATACAAATATATGCACCAATTGAAGGGACAGCAGAGGAGAAAATGCATGAATTCTATGAACTACTACAGAATACATTAGATGAAGCAAAAGACTCAACTGGGAAAGTACTAATTATAGGGGACTGGAATGCAAGAGTGGGAAATGACGTAAATAAAGGAATGGGTAGCACGGGAGAATTCGGAGAGAAAGAACTGAACAAAAATGGAAGAAAATTGCTAGAATTCTGCATTGCAAATAATCTAAAAATAGGTAATACTTTTTGGAACCAAACTAATGAGGATCGATATACTTACATAGCTGAGGGAAGAAACGCAAAGAGTATAATAGATTATATTGTATATACCCAAGAAATGGAGAACGAGATAAAGGAAGTTAAAGTAAACAAGGAAGCAGAACTGAATACGAACCACAGAATGGTTACAGCAAAAATACAAGATTCCATAAACGTGGAAGAAGAATGCAGGGAATATTTTAGGATAAATATAAAAAGGATGAAAAATGAAGAAACACAAATAAAATATGCCGAAGAAACAGATAAGGCCCTCGAATACCAAGAGACAGTGAACAGCAATCTTACAATGGAAAGTAGATGGAGAATATTTAAAGAAACTATATTAAAGACGGCAACTACAGTATGCGGAATCAAAAAAATTAAAAAAGGGGAAAAGAGAACAAGATGGTGGACAGAGGAAGTAAGAAATTTAGTAAAACGGAAGAAAGTAGCATGGAAAAGATATCAACAAACAGAGAGGATGGAAGATAAAGAAGAGTATAACAAACTGAATAAACTAGTAAAGGAAGCAGTAAAGAGAGCCAAAAAGAAAACATGGGAAGAGTTCGGAGACGAATTAAATGAGGGTTTTAGAAATAATAATAGAAAATTCTGGAATAGAATAAAAGCTATAAGAGGAAAAGGAAAAAACGGGTTAAGCGGTATAAAGGACAAAGATAATAAACTATTAGTAAAAGCAGATGAGATGACAGATAGATGGAGGGAATTTTTCGCAGAAAAATTTAATAAACAAGAAGACGAAGGGCTTGCAGAGAGAGAAGATCCAGAAGAAGATTTAGGAGATGCAAGGATGGAGACAAGTGCCATAAGTAGAGAAGAAGTAGTAGAAGCAATATTAAAGATCAAGACAGGGAAAGCATGTGGAGAGGACGATATACAACCAGAAATGGTAAAAAGCCTGGGAGAGGCAGGAATAGACTGGGTATGGAAGATATGCAAGGAAGCGGAGGAAAATAACAAAATACCAGAGGAGTGGAATAATAATCTAATACTACCAATATATAAAAAAGGAGAAAGATCAAACTGTGAAAATTACCGAGCTATATGTCTGTCATCAGTAATCTACAAAGTTTATACAAGAATTATTGAACAAAAAATAAGGAAGTGCATAGAAGATAAAATGGAACAGGAACAAGCGGCCTTCAGAAAAGGAAGACAAACCAATGACAATATTTATATACTAAGGAACGTAATAGAAAAGAAGATAGAGACCGGAGAGGAATTGTTTTTAATATTTATTGATCTACAAGCGGCGTTCGATACAGTACGAAGAACTATAATGCTGGAATGCTTAAGAAAAATACAAGTTCCGAGAAAATTAATAAACGCGGTCAATACGATATATAAAAATGCAAAAGCAAAAATTCAAGTAAATGGAAGCAGATCGAAGGATATAAAACTAAGAGTAGGGATTAAACAAGGTGACAGCTTAAGCCCCCTACTATTTATTGTGGTAATGGATAGACTATTGAAAAATGTGAGAGAAAACAACAAGGGACTGAAAACAACAATTGGACACAAAAATATGGTACCAGTTCAGATCGATGTTTTACTTTATGCAGATGACATAGTCCTAGTGGCAGACAGCAAAAACAAGATGCATAGACTATTAAACATATGGATAGAAGAAATAGAAAAAATGCATATGATAGTGAACACTGATAAAAGTAAAGTAATGATAATCAACAAGAGAGAAGAAAGCGGGACATATAAGTTTGGACACAAGAATAAAATACTTGAGGAAGTAACAACATGTGAATATCTGGGAAGCACATTTACAAATGATGGGAAATACGACCTGGAAATAGCGAACAGGACTAAGAAAGCGAATAATATATACTACGCATTGGCCAAAACAATATTCGGGAAAAAGGAAATAAGCAATAAAAACAAACTAATAGTATATAACACCATAATCAGAACAACATTACTATACTCAAGCGAAACATGGACCGTGCAACAAAAACATAGATCCAAGCTGACAGCGACAGAAATGAAGGTGCTAAGGAAAATAGTTAACAAAACCAAACTGGATCACATAAAGAATGAAGACATTAGAGCTACACTACAGCAGGATCCAATAAGTAAGATGGTAGAAGATAAACAACTTGAATGGTTAGGCCATCTCCTAAGAATGCAAGACGATAGAATACCAAAGAAAGTTATGGAGGCTAAACAGCTCAGGAAAAGGAAAAGGGGCAGACCAAGAACAACATGGATGAATCAGATAACCAAAATATGACTGACGAGAGGCAAAACACTAGGCGAGATGAAGAATTGTGCCGGAGACAGGAAGAAATGGAAAGAATGGATAAAAGAATAAACAAACCACAACCCGACACCTGTTTAGGGTACCAGGGTTTTTAGATGAAGAAGAAGAAGAATTAAATTACTAATTAAATTCCTTTTTGTGTATTTGCCTTGAAATTGAATTACTTTTCAAAATGCGGGAATTGTAATTGGGAATTGCCATTTTTGTTAAAAAGTACTTGAAAATTACTTCTTGAAAGTAATTAATTACTACATTCAATTACTCAATTACTTTTGTGTAATTAAATTACTCTAAAGTATTTAAATTACTTCACGAGTATTTGAATTACCTGTGGTAATTGAAATTACTCGAGGTAATTGAATTACTTTGTGGTATTTCAATTACTGAATTACTGACCTCGATTGGGTGCCAAATCTCCAGAACGCAAAAAATAAAAGAAGTTACATATTAAGCAAAATTCTGTTGAAGGTATCGAACTTTAATAGTGGTTTATTGTTTGTTTTTAACTTGGTAATCTGATCGCGGATACTATGCGTCAGATTTGCGCCTGAAAATTCCCTTATCATCGCTTCAGAAGGAATGATGTTTATGTCACGTATTGGCCATTATTAATCACTGCGAATTTAAACCTCAGTCTTTGCAATACTTAGCAAAGTCGACAAATAAAGTCCGTTGACCGCCGATTAGGTTTGGATTTTGGACACTTAATTTACTTTTTACTTCCTTTTACTACTATAAAGGAAGTATTGGATTCACCCCAAAAATTCGAAATTGAGTTTTCAACAGATCTTCACGTTTTAGAGTCCCCTGATCCCAAAAAACATATTTTTTTTCATTGGTCTGTGTGTCTGTCTGTCTGTCTGTCTGTGTGTCTGTCTGTCTGTGAACAGAATATCTCAAAAACGAAAAGAGGTATGGCATTGAAACTTCATATATAAGTTTTGTGTACTATGTAGATGAGACAGCAAACCTTTGAAGAAAATCGCATAACCGGAAGTAGGTGTTTACTCTTGTGATTTTTCAGTTTTTTTCGATTTTTTCAAAAACGGCTCTAACGATTTTTTTTAAACTTTACATTTTTCTTACATTTTTAATGTGTATTGATGTGAGATAGGTGATTTTCCAGTTGAATACTTCTAAAGTGGGTTTCTTTTGTTTTTTTTTCTATTTTTTTTATTAACTCCTATTTTAAATAAAACACCCGGTATATTATTACATTTTTGAATTCACCTTAAAATTCTAGAGAAAATTTGTCTCTTCAACTAACACTCGATTTTGTACCGTTTTTGTAGAATTTGTAATTTTTGAAAATTTTTAACAAATGGTTAAAAATTAAAAATGAAATTTTTGACTAATTATAAGATCACTGTAAAAGGAAGTTGTGTGAGTGTATCACACCAGATTTTTTATGGTGTGAAGTACCGGCTCGTTTGAAAATTTTGTTCGTGCTTGGTTATTTTTTTAAGTGAAATTATAAAACAGACGTTTGCTGGATCGGAAATAAGACTATCCAAAAGGGTTCTACTTTCCTCACAAAAAAACATCTATTTAACAGATTTAGAGATAAAATCAGCTAATTTAAATTTTTTTAACAACGTAAGTAACAAATTTTGTCGTTTTTGTCATTACACATAATTAAAATTATCTTTATTTAAAAATATATTTTACGTTTCGATAATTCATTGTTAGCTTCATCAGAAACATTGGTTTAAAATATAGGACAAAGGGACATTTACTATAACAATCTGTAAAATATAGGCACATGTTAGTGTTTGGACTTCTGAAAGAATAAGTATCCTCAATTATGTCAATTTACCTGTCTTTCGTTTTCAAAAAGTTTTAGTGGTTGGAATGGTAACATCTTTTATTGTTGATACGATCTCGTTAGATAAAACATTCTTAGTTTTCATAGTTTGTAGCTGTTTTTGTATCTGCTGTACAAATTCTTATTTCAATCAGCGGTTTTCAACTAGGTTTATCAGTCACCTGTCAACTTTCAACAGTCCCTGATCAACACCAAATTGATATTTTGTTTTAAAATTTCAAGTTACCTAATACATTTTTTATAGCTATTTGTATTACTAGGGAGTAAAATGTATCATTCTCACCCGCGGATGTAATTTAATTCTTCAGCGTTAGCGAGAACAGTACCTAATCAATTGTAATCATGCAAGGGCGGAAATTACGTTTTAGTCCAGAGTTATACATTAACCACTTTTACATTTTTTGATGTGGCAATCTCTTGTATTCAGCTGCATTCAAAAATATTTAAATATGAAAACCAGAAGGTTAGTTGATTAATCACATTGCCTCCCGTCTGTAATGGCAACGGTAGTCAATGTATTATATTCCCTCCCACTGCCATTGGAAACCGACCAGGGAACCAAACGTATATTTTCGGGAAACCCCTAACAGGCGACAAAAAAATGTTATTTTCGTATATAGAAGTAAAAGAATATTTTATCTATTAGCAACATGATATTGTCCATTTTCGTCATAGAAACAAAATATGAAGAGCTACTCATAACTCCCAAGGGACTTGTCAAATTATTTCTCCCTTAAACTCATGGTAACAATGCAACTACAATTAACGTCTTAGCAACCATACAACGAGGCAATACTTGATGTTACTTACATATTATAAATGTCATTATGACATTTTGAAATGTCATACTATTTTTACGAATATGCTAGTAGAAAAAATATTGTATGCACCACGGGAGATATTCATGTTCTTTACCTTCGGTTGACTTAACACATGTCAACCTCAGGGAAAGAACATATTCATATCTCCCTTAATGCATAAATATCTATTCTAACTGAGCCAACAAAAAATACTCAAGTTGCGCCAATTGAATCACCACGTAGTGTTCTACAAAATCTAAATAGAAATTTGCTGTCAAACAATTAAAAAATCCAATGCTCCACCCTGTATACTTAGGTAAGTTACATATTTTCGTCATGCAGCCTCACGTTAGGCGTATTTAATAGTACATTGTTCAACGTTTAATTTACGAGCGAGCGATGCAAAACGAGTGGATTAATTTATTACGAATATGGAAAAATTACTTTTATAACATATTCAGCGCGCTACTTTTTCTAATATAATTACAAAATGTAGCCAAAATGAAATTCGACATTTCTCCATATTCAAAAAAATTATTGTTTTTAAATCAACAGTGAAGAACGTCGAAATCGGCAGTGAAGAACGTCGAAATCGTCAAATAAAATACGAGAAATGGACAGTGAACTAATTCATACGATAGGTAAACGTCAACCGACGTCAACATAACCTACAAAAGTTGGTTAAAATGTTGTCATTTCGCCATTTCTCGAATTTAAAAAACAATGTACCCCTCGGCACTGGAAGTTTCTTTTTATCCTTCATGTGGTTTATTTGCTTTGGCCCTACGGGCCTCGGCAACTAAATCCGCAATCGTGATAAAAAGCTCAACTTCAGTGATAACCTCTGTGGAAACTAATATAAAAAAATATATACATTTGAACTTTCAAGTCCCTATACCTTCTTACTGAAGAGATTTGTACTAAGGTATATTAGGTTTAGTCGGTTTATTATAACCTAAGGAATCTATGCCAAATCGGTGTCGCATTTTTTTTGGGACACCCTGTATAATTGCTATCCTTGAATTTATTTATTTACTTACATCTTACTTCAAAACAAACTAAAAACTTTTGGTTTTGGTGAACGGTGCATGTAGCTACAAGATTTAATTATCTAAAAACCTTCAAAAGTGAAAGAGTATGTAGGTTACTATATCTAACAAAACATAAAAATTAAGCATTTTTAGATTACGACTACGAATCGAGACAACACTAATGATAGTTGCAACTTGCAAGAAGGTTCTACTAAATAAAACTACGTATATTACAATAATTTTGATTGAAAGTGATTGAAAAAGTAATTGATGTTGTACAATTACAATTACTAAGTAATTGGTAATTGAATTACTATTCCTTGTGAGTAATTGAATCACTGGTAATTAAATTACTGCATTGGGCGGTAATTGGTAATTAGTAATTAATTACTTTTTAAAAGTACTTTGCCCAGCTCTGTCAGTACTTATAGTATTATATATGACTGTTAAACAAATGTAGTTTCTATTTTAAAAAATCAATTTTAGTTTTCTGTTACTACAGAAATTGCATGGTTTGTTGCTAGATTTGCTGAAAACTATTTGAAAAAATAGTTTGATTCATTGAATAGTGCTTCGAATACCATTTTAGTCAAAGTTATTTTTATAGTCGACATAACTTGGCTACTCATGATATTATAAGTGAATATATTTCTCAACTTAAAGTTCTGTTGTTTTAGATCACATGACCTCGAAAAAATTAAAATTTTCACCACGGTATTTTTAGGGGCCTTTTCTAAAATTTAAATGCCCGGGCCCCCTGTAGAGTCCCAGCACGCGCCTGTTGCAAACATTCAGTGTCGGACTGGCCCACCGGGCAACCGGGCAAATGCCCGGTAGGCCAATCCAGTTTGGAGGCCAAAATAACCACACAATATTTTTTCGAAGATACCTATAAACATAAAAATGCACAAATGTTTTTACAAAATTAAAAAAAAAATCAAACTTTGTGTTAAAGTATTGTCCCAGTTTTGTTTGTGCACGCATCATGCATCTATTATTTCTTAGTAGTCGTGGAATGAGCATGATTGTATGTGTGGGGTTCCCGCAGCTGGTTTATCTATGCTGCCATCTACACAAAGCTTGAATTTCGACGAAATCATTGACAAGTTCGCAAATAGATCAGTCTCTTTAAAATCAAAACTATTGATCTGATTCATACTGTGAAGTAAATTTATTATAATGGAATAGAGTGTAAAAGTTATTATAAGGTCAAAGCTTGTAATCATAATTATCTATATTTTTTCATTATAATTGTTCCAAACTCAAAGTTTATAAATCATCATAGATAATAGTAGTTTACGATACAAGTGTGTAAAGCTACTCTTTAGCACGAGTGGGGTAGAATTAAAACGCGAGTGAGCGAGCGTTTTAAGCCCCCCGAGTGACTAAAGATGCTTTACGCATGTGTATCGTACAATATTTTATCTATGATAGAATCTAGAAAACACGGTAAATATTAAAAAAAAATTAAATGTAAATTAGGATTACCAGCAACCGGTCGTAATTTTGCGTGTTTTAAAAATTTTAAAACACGTTGCTACTGACAACGTGCCTAATAAAATTTTTTAAACACGTAACTACTGACGACGTAAACCAATGAAAAAATGTTATTAAACAGTCATTTTACAAACTTAAAACTGCCAACTAAAAGAAACTACTGTTGTAGATAAAGAATATTTTTTCGTTATTTGTATATTTTTCCACTACTAGGTAGCATTAAATGATATCATTATTTACTTTGTTTTCGAGCCAAGAAGATGCATTTCTTTTCTAGTGGTTAATAATATTTCATTATTATCCACTGGTTAATAATGAAAACACATTATTAACTACTGGTTAGTAATGATTTTATTTGTTATTAATGTAAAAGCAATTAATTATAAAAGGACTAAAACTGCTAGTAGTGGAAAAATAATATACAGGTTGATTTTTAAGTTGATTCTTTCCGTTTACGAGGAAATAAAGGTAAAAAATAAGCATTTTTTCATTTACCACTTTTCCGAAATATTAAAACTAACGGAGGTGCAGGGTGTTAAAGTTTCAAATTAAAAACGAAACTTTGGCGCAAAGGCTGCTGGACAACTTTATTATTGTTTATCTCTGTTGTCAAGCAATGACCTGCCAATTAGTTTTCCATTGTAATTTTATTAATGTTATTACTACAATAATGGTTCATGTTTGTTAAAATAATGAATTAGTAAATATGCTTATTATTTACTGGGAGTGTCGTCAAAATGCCGCTGCCGCATCGCTCTTATACGCGGAACGTATGTGTAGAAGCGAATGGTTCATTTTGAACATATCATTTAAGTTAGGCGAAGTTTAGTTTAATTTTTGTTAAGTAATTTTAATTATTAATTTGAAACTTTAACAACCTGAACCTCCGTTAGTTTTGATATTTCGCAAAAGTGATAAATGAAAACAATTCTTATTTTTTTAGCTTTATATTCTGGTAAACGGAAAGAATCAACTTAAAAATCACCCTGTATAAACCACTGTAGAGAAGACTTATCAGCATCTCAACTTATTTCACTCGATGCTTCGCATCTCGGGAAATAATTCTGCTCGACTGAGAAAAATGTCTTCTCTACCTTGGTCTATAATATACTATGTATTTCCATTGCTCGTCGTTTTCTTTATCGTAATTATTGATTTTGTTGTACTTTCACCTGCCATTACTGTACTGTGCCATTACTGGTAAGAAGGGTGCGTATTCGGTCTTCGAGGTCCCTACAGCTCCCGGCAGGGCTTTGCCCCCCGGACTCCCCTTTAGCTGGGGGCTGTGCATGCATCCTTTGCCCGGTAGGCCAAATTTTGCCAGTCCGACGCTGCAAACATTAGAGGTCGTACGCAGTGGCGGTGATATGCATAAGCGGGAATAAGCGTTGCTTAGGGGCCCGGGCCCTTAGAGGGCCCTTTGGAGGGCCCGGTAAGTTCTGTATTCGTTTATTAAATGTCTTGAAATCTTCTACTTCATTTGGGTATAGATTGATAGCGCTGCAACCTCAGACCCCACTCTCAGTTATCAATCATCAGTGATCAGATTCGATTTGAGAGCTTTGAAAACTAACAAACATTTCTGAAATTTTAGAAGCTGAACAGGTCCGATGTTATATGCTTCAGAAAAAGTATTCTGATGCCCTCAATAATAATGTCGCCATTCAGTTTGTGAACGCAATTTCCTTACTAAAAGAGGATTTAAATGATAGCATGAGTGTTCCAGATTTGACAAGTTTATTCCTACAGAAATGTAGTGTTCCCGAAAGCAATTTTGGCGAAATTATTACTGCATTGGTTTTATTCTTGACTCTTCTGTAACATTAACCACATTAGAAAGATCATTTAGCAAGTTGAAAGTATGTATGTATGTATGTATGTATCGAGAGATCCAAAAAAAACTGTTCCTCAGCGGGCTGTGGAAATTCAACGTATGAATAATATGTTGGTGACACTGTACGTCAATGTCAAATTCGAGGTTAGCAGGTTAGGATTTGCGTCATTTTGTATCATAACTGACAATGCTCAACTTTCCCCGGATTCGGAATACAGAGTTGGAGCGCGCCTTTGGTGCTTGCGCAGCAACCATTGTGTGAGTTGTGTGTCTTGGTGATGTGTTGACGTTGTTACTCTTAGGTCTGTGGTTCTGAGTAGAGCACAGTTAATTTGGTGCCCAACTGTGAATGGTCTCACTGAGCCCGATTCTAATCGCCAAGGATACGGAAAAATTCCTACCCCAGCGGGATTCGAACCGAGGACTTGCTTAATGCAAGTCTGGCGCTTACCTATCTGCGCCACGCAGCTTCTAAATTGAAAGTAATAAAACATTATTTAAGAAATTCTACTAGCCAAGATAGGTTACAACATGATCTTTCGGTTTTGTCAATTGAGAAAAAATCATGGTCTACGATAGGGATCCTGTTGTAAAAATCTTGTGGAAAAATTTACTGTCAATAAGGCCAGAAAGATACATTTTTAAAATTTCTGATCAATTTATTTTTACGGCGTTTTACCGATATTAATGATACAAATAAGTACTAAGTAGGTATTTGTTACCTATTTTGACGTGGGTTCTTACGATTTTACCTGAATATTATTTTATTTTACTAGTGTTACCTAGGTAGATATTTATCCATCAGTTTTCTTTGTATTTTTGCCTATACCAACTTGAAGATTTTATTTAGTTTTATATTTTTAATTGATATTTTGTTAGATATGTTAGTTATAAAATGTGTTAAATGTTAGGCATTTTCTACTCTATTTCTGTTGGTTATAACAGGATGTTATTTTATTTTTTGATAAACGTTTACTTTGTATACTATAATTATAAATATACAATTCATTAAGTATTGTTGTGGTATTGGTACAGGGGTTTAAAAATCAGATTAATAAGATTAAAAGAATACAGTATTCAAAATTATAAACATGTATTTAGATGTGAAATGGATATCAAAATCATTAAGATGCATTTAGAAAAGAAAAGAAATATACTTTATAATGTAATTAAATGAAGCTAAATGAGAAACAGTACGATTCTAACTTAATTTAATATCTGAAACGTAATTGGAAGTTAATGACAAATACTTTTTCGAAATATACTTTTTAACATAGTAGATATTAATCAAATAATAAAGCTTTAATAGTGTGTTGGACTGAAAACAATAAGCTAGATCGCTAAGGAGATAGTATTTATTGATGAGAAAAATTAATTGAAACGAAAATGATGTACGAGTAATACAATTTTGTAAAATTTGAAATTAAGAAATAAACCCTTTTATAAGAGTTTTTAAATAAATATTTAGCATAATAAATGGTTTAAAGTTACATACAAATTGCCGTGATGAAGAATACTAAAAACTAAAATAGTAAAAGAAGAATATGAGAAAACTAGACGGATGAAGACTAGAATGTGGTGAGAAAAGCAATTTAATACAATTATAATCTACAAAGGCAAATAAAAGTAAGGGAATGTGAATTGAGTTTATTGTGGAATTACATTTGCATCGACTGAATTGGATAACAAGGAAAGCTTTACAAAGGAAGTAGATAAAACTAGGTTCCTGTGTTGATTTGGATCCGGATTCTGGACATCTTGACAGTTGATTGTCAGTTAAGGCCTTCGCAATGGCTTTGAGTGCAGCAGCTTTGTAGCCTGGTCAGTTGCAGAGTTGGACGTATTTGATTTAACAGAGGAGAGTGTTAAGTTTAATAAAAGGTAACATATCCAGGTATTTAAAATAAGAACTGAAAGAAAATAAAGAGTAAAGTGAGTTAATTTTAATTAAGGAAATACTTACTATTTGAGATTGTCGTATGACAAATGTAACGATGAAGTATTTGTAATTGAATTTTCAAAACTAGTTTGAAGTGTCAGTTGACAGAAGTTTTGAGTTGTCATAATAAAATAGTAACATCAAATTTCAGAATATAAGCAATCTAGATTTAAAGAATCCGAACTGATTTTCAGTTAAATGTATCTACTGGGGCTAGCAGAAAATAAATTTGATTATCCAAAATAACAAAATAGGCCAATTAAATTAATTAAAATTCAATTATAATAGAACATAACATAAGTTGGGCACACAAAGTGGTGCTAATCACCTTAACATAATAAAAAATTTTTTACAAGGGGGACCATTTAAATATTTTCTTAGGGGCCCAAGGTGCCCTTGCACCGCCACTGGTCGTACGTTAGCAAAATTTCAATTAATGTTTTTTAAAATGTTGGGCTTGAAAGGTACAGACGTGCATGGTCGATAAGAAGTTGACATTGAATATCTGAAGCTCGTGTTGCGCGTTTAGGCGATTTTTAATTACATCTGAACGTGCCTTTTATTAATACAAAAGTTAGATCTGGTCAACCATTAGTTTGACGGTGTTCTAAGTTGCTATATTGTGCTTCAACGCCGTACACTCAGCCGCTTTTCAACTGTAGGTGCGTGATTTTTACCTACGAGTTTGCATACCTACTATAATCTCACTTTATTTCGGGCTTGCTTTTATCTGTAGGTATTGCTATTGCACCTTGAAGACTGATCTCGTCATCAATTTTCGAACAACCTACATAATCCTGGTGCTTCAACGAAGATCACTTGGGCTGCCATCCAGAAAAGTGCATCGAAAGGAGACAAGCCGCTCCGCATCACAAAGCTCTTGCCAGGTCAGATGAAAAACTTAAACCCAAGAGTACTCGTATTATAATTTATTACAATATAATACTCTTTGCTTAAATTATCGTCGCCCATGGGTAGACAGACCTACAGAACTCGCATTTCTAATATTGTTGATAGTACACACAAATATTATGCCCTGTAATCTATTGTCACACATTCCTTACGGATAAATCCTCAATTTATGAATTACTTATTAACTGATATTAAATTGTGCTTAAAGTTTTGAATGCGTCTTGGTAACCGGATATTCTTTCAATGATTGTATATTGTTTAAAATATTAATTGTAAACAAACCCGAACAACAAAAATGGCGATTTTGATTTTTACGTAATGAAACCTCCTAAAGATCAATTATTGTGCGCCGCCAACTGATCAAATACATTGTTGTTACGGTTTAGATTTAGTATGTTTAGTTGCGCCTCGTTGAGTTAAAGCAATTTTATTTTAAGAGTATGAATATTTGCTCTATGGACATCTACTTCTTGCGTCGTCCATTTCCTCAGCATACGGGTGTTACTAAAAGTATTTTGCTTAGCACAAACTTATATAATAAAAATTTCTAGCACATTCTTTTAAGATAAATTTAAAAAATTACATTGTTATGACAATTCATCATCGAGTATAAAGCAGTTTTTAAAGTGCGAATGTGAAGTTCTAAGGGGCACTGAAGGGGAATTTTAGCAAATTTTATCTTATGTAGTGGTCTAGCGACTGGCCAAAGTTCAGCTTTCCTTTAACTGTTGTCGACGTCATCCCTTTATTTCCTGGACTACGTGATGCAAATCAGTGTTTGGCGAAGGATTATAGATAATTCTTGCGCTAAAAAATTCTTTATCTACAACTGTCAAATAATAAGTGCATTATATATTCAATTCTAAATACATAAAGCGGCTCATATTCCACAGGGATTTTTTTTAATTAGTAGGCTACATTGTCAATAAATGACATTAACGCCAAGGTAATCAAAGTGTGATTTGTTCTACTGAAACGTGGATGTTTCTTCAAGTATTATGAATACTCAAAGTTCAGAACAATGGGGGAAATAAGTAGCAACATTTCTAGGAATAGCAAATCCAGAAAGATACACCGAACATTGTTTGCCACACTATTTACTGATGGAGTAGTGACCATGGCAGGTTTAAAATGCCACAGATAATGAAAATGACAGAAGGTTATATAATCCATACGGGAAACTCCCGTGACGTAAAAGTCAGTATCAGTTGGTTAATATGAAAATCCCTAGTAATTTTTGCAATTTATGTTGGCGCCATGTTAAATTTAAATTTCAAACAAAAATCTTCTAAATGTTATTTTACAGGTGTCCAAATGAGGAGATTTTTTCATACCCAGCTTACATATTCTAAAAAATCTCCTCATTTAGATAATTGTAAAAGAACATTTACAGGATTTTTATCAAAAGTAATTTGCATCAAAAACGTTAACATTATGCGAACATATAACTTCTCGGTAAATAATAAAAATCTAAAGGAGTAATTAACATTTTATATAATTTTTTCCAATTATAAATCTTTAAAGTCTTCAGCTAAAAAAATGAATTTTAAAATTAAGTCTTGGTAGGTATGTCAAATTTTGAAAAATATTTAAAAAATTGAAAAATTAAATTTTAGCTAAAGTTAAAGAAAAATAGGTGTTTTCTGGCCTTGAGGTTGTTCAGTTAGCTAAAATAACTCGTCCTAAAAAATCTCATTGAAATCTTGCTTAATTTTCGAAAAATAGCACTTTTGGGATTTTTACAATTTCGAAAAACGCAATTTTCTAAATATGTAAAAATCACTCGGTGTATGTGCTACCTAAATAGGGTTTTAGACAAGCACAAATTATTGTCGTAAAATGTTTTTTTTAAATCAAAAATAAAAATTGTCTCCATATGATGTCGACTTGTTGGTGGACACTTTATAAAATTTTTTCGAAGACTGCATATTATTAAGGCGAAAATAATAATATTATATCATTTTATCAATAATATCAGTTGACAATAAATTTAAAATTTTGTCGAAAAATAAATTATTGTTGTGTTGATGTTCATTGTATTAAGAGGGCGAAATGAATGATTTTAGAGCGTGAGAATGTTACTTCTTTTAACGAGGCGACAGCCGAGTCAAAGAAGCCATTCGAATGCTCTAAAACATTTCGCGCTCACAATACAAACAATGTTTTGTCTACAGCTGTCAAACAAGAATATTAATACTGTTTCGCGCCGTAGTGCGCGAAAATTTTTGGCGCTCTAGTGCGCTAAATGCCTTTTTTCACGTCGTCAATGGTAACGTAAATAAATATCCCATTTTTTAACACGTTAAAAAATGGCAAACTTCGCGCATCGATAGCGATGCGCGAATGTCTCTTTTTTTGACGGTTGTCGAAAAAATGTTTTGAAGGTAAATATAGATTGATAAATTTGAAATATATTATCAAATTGATTAAACTTATTGATAAATAAAGCAGTTAGGTATATCTGTTATTATCAAAAACAATATAGTTGTAGATAATAGCTATTTATGTTACAAGTACGAAATTAAGGACTTTTTGGACGAGCCGCAGTTTATGGCCAAGCGAGCGCAGCGAACGAGGCACATAATAAGTCTAAAAGTCGGTTTTCGTACGAGTTACATACATAATTTTTACTTCCCTTTACAATAAAGGAAGTATTGGATTCACCCTAAAAATTCGAAATTGAGTTTTCAACAGATCTTCACGTTTTAGAGTCCCCTGAACCCGAAAATAGCTACAATAGCTACAATAGCAACAAGTGCTAAAAGTCGACGTTTATGCACGAGACATGAAAATTATTAAACGAAGCCGAAGGTATGAATTAGCAAACAATGTCTATGAGAAATAGTATATTATAATTCTAGTGTATAAGTAAGCCTTTAAAGCACGTGCGACGAGTTTAGGAGCACGGCGCGCTAGCGGAGTGCTGTTAACGTCGCTAGTGCTTTAATGGCTCTTATACACGTGTATCATACGCTATTTTTTCTACGATCGTAACAGAAATATAAAAACTTAGTTCGGTGACACTTATTCCGTCACATTGTGTTAGATATTCTAGTGTTGACAGTCAAACTGATGGCAAAGCGTGTTTTAATTTAGTATTAAAAAACGCCTCCAATGGCAACCTGCGAATAAAACGTATTTCGGGGGTTAATATTAACAGTGTTACAAACGTGACTTTTGACACTCAAAACAGTGCAAAAAGTTGTCGTTTTGACACGATCGTAGAAAAAAGCATTTTTAAGTTTAAATATTCTTGTTTTATATAATTGGTTACATGAGTTCTATGATATACATAAAAGCAGGGGCGTGCTGGCAGAACCAATGCAGGCCGGGACTAGAGGGCAGAGCAGGCCAGGCCCGAACCAATTTTTGCTTACAGGTGTCCCACCTAAGAGTCCGAGCTCTGTAGCGCTTTTTATTGAAAATGTATGAAAAAATTCTTGTAATTATAAAAGTTTCACCTAAGCAACTTCTTCGTCACTTAAATTATTTCTAATCATATGAGGTGTCCCATTTAATTCTGGGTGGCACCTAACTCTATTTTTTCAAATAGAGCATCCTGTTTATATATTTTTTAGATTACCTCAAGAAAATAAAAGTCATTTTCTTTATGTTTTCAATCGATACCATTTCAGAATAGTAATTTTTGTATTAAGTGCGCGAAATGAGTGTTTTTTTTATCTCGCCTGACTATGTCAATTTTTGCCGAGAGCGCTAGGTCGAGGCAGAAAAGTCATTCAAACGCGCCATAAAAACACGAATTTTGAAAACGGCAAATGACTGTACTTCTGTTAAATTGATTGGATTGCCAAAGAATATTACCTTAGATTTAGAAGGATTGATAAATAAAGAGTGTTCAGTTGATGCTCGTATTTTAAATATTTCTTTGAAGTCATAGGTAGTTAATATCATCAAAATATTTCCGAACAATTTCTGATTAAATGAGTACAAGAGTTACGTATCATCCGTGAGTAGAATAGAGGCACCTTGATTGTGATATCAAATTAATTCGCGGTTTTATTCGCGGTTTTCGCGGTTTTATTCGCGGATTTCGCGGTTTTATTCGCGGATTTCGCGGTTTTAATTTTAATTCGCGGATTGACCCAATTAATTTCGCGGTTTGATCTAATTAATCACATATGAAGTTTGATATGTAATTTACATATGTGCTACTGATTAAATTACGCGTCGGACTTCGGCGGCCATCTTGGATTTATGGCGCGCATATTTGAAATTTAAATTTTTTCAGATTTTTTTCTAAGTTCAATTTTTGAATTTTAAACTTCCCGGGATGTCAGCCATCTTTGTTTTCTGCGTGCGCACTTCGCACTGTAGTCTGTAGTTGAATTTTCGCGGAAATATTTTAATTTCAAACTGGTAGATCTCTCTCTCTCTCTCTCATGCACGGAGGCCATTTTAATTTCGCGCGAATATTTGAATTTAAATTTTTTTTCAGATTTTTCTAAGTCCCTGTTTTGAATTTAATTTCTCGGGTGTCGTCCATCTTGGTTTTCTCACATTTATTTTAATTTAAAAAAAGCTTCCGGCGATGTCCCATGGCTGGAGTCGAACCAGCGATCACAGCATTACGAGTACGAAGCCTTAACCAACTGGGCTATCGAAGCGATCGAGGTTAAAGGAATTAAACATAGCCACTTACGTGTCACGAGCCCAGCTTTAAACAAACTATTTTTCAAAAAAGGTTATTTATGAAATTGGAAATGCATTGCCTGTGTTGTTAAATTACTTGTAGTAATTTTAAAAAACTGATTTTTACGGTTGGATGTGTCATAATTAATAATTTTATAATTTGTGCCTGCTATATGGCTGGATTAACGAGATCCCCATTGTCCCTACCTACTATTGGAAATTTTCCGTCTAAGTTCCCTTTTTAAAACAGGTCGGTGACTGTGTTTTTGTTTGGTTTTAAAGGTTTGAATATTGTACCACTTAGCTGTTCTGACATTACACTTCCATATCCATATTATAAATAAATTTTAAATGTTATTTTCGACTGAGTTTAACCGCTTATAAATTACAACAGCTAGTTTTAAAATTAAATGGGCGATCGGTCACAATTATATATATCCGCAATAACATGAACAAGAAGATATACGTATTGCTTGAGTAAGAAAGAGATAAACATATAATCCGTTCACGACCTTTTTGGGACAGAGTTGGCTATTATTTTTTCTTTTCATGTTGGACTAACTGATTCGGTGATGTAGCGGATGCAACTTTTTTTTTCTGTCAGTGTCTGTTCGACATTTTCTTTCCACCACATTGCCAAACTTATTATTTTAATATTCGTAAGAAAATAAATGCTTTATCAAGTGTGTAAAAGTAATTTTAATTTCCGTCAAAGGAAAAATCAAAATGCCCAATATAATTTTGTTACAACAAAAAATTTCCATTAAACGAAGCTAGTTGCAGTTTAAAAAGGACAGACCAGATCTAAAAGAACACGAGTTGATGTCGAGGCTAGAGAGAGATCAGGCAACAATGTACCTATTCAGAAAATATAACCTTAAACTGAAAACAACCTAACCTAACAGAAAAAGTGCCAGTTTGCATTAGGGAGTTTAGTTGCCGCAGAGGTACTGCCAACAAAATTACTAGATGGTCATAGCCTCACCTGACCCAAAAAGATCGTGAACGGCTTATATTAGCAAGTATTGGAGAAGGCTTGACTAATTTTAATTATGACATTTGTCAACTAAACATAAAATAAATTTGAATAAAAGCACGCAAAATTACGAAAATACGTAGAAAATTTATAAAAATCGGCATCTTGTCACATTAAATTCTGCAAAAACGACAAAAAACAATATTTTTTTACAACTTTTATTGAAAAAATAGTAAAATTTTACGAAAATACGTCTGTGTTGACGACCAATGAAAATAAATTTGAATAAAAATACGCAAAAATTACGAAAAGACGTATGTGTTGATCCCCAAAGTAACAAAAATTTGAATAAAAACGCACAATTTCGTTGAAAATCTTTACAAAGCGACTTTATAGTACCGAAAAATGATGTAAAAAAGTTTTTAAGAGTTATTTCTAAGCATAATTTTGCAAACGTTTAACAAATAAACCGTAATTTTTTAAAGTACATCACACAATTATGAAATCGTAGTTCAATTTATATGAATTTTCGATACTTTGTATGTGAAAAAATAGCTTCAATTACTAATATTTGAATAAAAACATGCAATTTCCAAAGCATTTCGTTTAAAATGTTAGAAAATCGACAGCATCTCCCATGAAAATTTATAAAAATCAGCATCTTGTCACATTAAATTCTGTAAAAACGACAAAAAACAATATCTTTATACAACTTTCATTGAAAAATAGTAAAATTTTACGAAAATACGTCTGTGTTGACGACAAATGAAAATAAATTTGAATAGAAACACGCAAAAATTACGAAAAGACGTATGTGTTGACCCCCAAAGTAACAAAAATTTGAATAAAATCACGCAATCATACAGCATCTCACATAAATTTTCGCAAATATCGACATCATGTCACATAAATTATACAAAAACTGTCATCACGTCACTTGAAATTATACAAAATACGATATTTTATTCAAAACACGATGAAAATTGAACAAAAATCACGCAATCACACATCATATCACATAAATTTACACAAAAATCGACATCATGTCACATAAATTATACAAAAACTGACATCATATCACTTGAAATTATACAAAAAACGATATTCTATTCAACACACGATGACAATTGAACAAAAATCACGCAATTACAAGCCATCCCACATAAATTTTCACAAAAATCGACAACATGTTACATAAACTATGCATAATTTTGCAAATGTTTTACACTTTTTATAAAATGCTTCGCTCAAAATTAAAAGAAATAGCAATTTCGTTGAAAAATTTGCAAATGTTTTACACTTTTCTATAAAATGTATCGCCCAAAATTAAAAGAAATCACAATTTTTTAAATTATATCACGCCATTATGAAATCGTAGATTGATTTTCACAAAAATCGACATCATGTTACATAAACTATGCATAATTTTGCAAATGTTTTACACTTTTTATAAAATGCATCGCTCAAAATTAAAAGAAATAGCAATTTCGTTGAAAAATTTGCAAATGTTTTACACTTTTTTATAAAATGTATCGCACAAAATTAAAAGAAATCACAATTTTCTAAATTATATCACGCCATTATGAAATCGTAGATTGATTTTTTGAAATTTTACACTTTGTAACTGTAAAATAACTGCAAATACTAATATTTTAGCTTTAGACTTTGTAATTATTGCAGATTCGAGAAAAAACAAAGCAGAGTAGAAATAAAAAACACAAACACTTTGTAATAAACAAATATATTGTTCTTATTTCGTATAATACTTAATAATATAAATATAAATGTACATACAGCAGAATGTCTTATTTCTAAAAATTCGCTAGCAATTTACAAAACTGTAGTTTGAGGTGCACGACATTTCAAATTAAAAAGACTGCAAGTAATAAAATCAGAATTTCATTGTGTAATTTTAAAGTTTAAGATGCACCCAATCTAGAATTCCCTTCGTTTTTGGTGTTGATGACATCTGCCTTAGAGGCGTTTTTCTAACGGCCCTTTTTTGGAGGCGTTTCCTTATCGGTGTTATTCTGACTGAACCTTTTTGATGTGGACTTGGATGAGTAGCTGGTGTTTTTAATTTATATTCTAAATCGGACTCGCAGTTATCAGTTTCCATTTCGGTTTTTCCTGTAGTACCAGTCGGGGTTGGCTTCTTTTGCTGTTTAGGTTTAGCTAGCAGCACATTAGCAACGTTAAAGTCTTTGATGTAATCAGCAAACTGTAGGCGTCCGGGTGGATTAATAGTTTTTCGAGGCCTCAGAGTGTCGTGAATTAAATCGACTATGTTAGACGCCGGTAAAATTTCACCCTTTATAGTAACGGTACCCTTGTGATCCCAGCTCACATCGCTTGAGGTACTCAAAATGCGTAGGAAAACTTCAGCTTTTTTCTTAAAAGTTTTGGGAAGTGTAGATAAAATAACGGCAAAAGAAGGAATCGTTGTAAAACCTGATTGTACTGGATCCATTTATCGTGATGAGTTAATTTGGACTTTAAAAATTTTTTGCATTTCGTCATCAAGCTGTGATAATATATTTTTCTCCGCATCATCGCCAGACTTAAGACGTTGGACAAATTCCGGCGATACAATCAACATCTTCCGCTCTTTGTCCATTTTAGTCGAAAAGGAGCTCAGTCGTTTGTTCTGGTAGAGCCGTCGTGAATAAACTAGCTTAAAATCAAGACTTTCATAATAAATATATAAAAAATATGCCAGGTACGGGAATCGAACCCGTATTCTCTCTCGAGATCAGAACTTGAATCTGACGCCTTAACCATTCGGCCAACCTGACTCCCTATATAAACGAGCACTCTCTGCCTAATTAAGAAAACATATAGTTTAAAAAGCCTTCTACATGCAATTTCATACAATATTTCATATAAATTAAGCCATGTACAAATTTCTAAATCGGTTTTGATATATATTTTCTCGAAAGACTTGACCCTCAGCTGCCGTTTTATTATTTGTCGTGATGCGTCATCGCTGAATTTTACAAGTGCCATCCTGTCTGCGATGTGACGCACGCAGTGTTTCCATACCTTTTTATTTTAAAATTCTATAAAATCAGAGGTCCAAACTGCTGCCGCATCAGGTACAATGGTTTAAAACGTGTTAGTGCGGCAGCAGTCGGGCCTCTGGTTTTATAGAATTTTAAAATAAAAAGGGATGGAGACATTGCATACGTCACACAGCAGACAGGTTGGCTCTTGTAAATTCAACGATGACGCATCTCGACAAATAATAAAACAGCATCTGAGGGTCATGTCTTTCGAGAAAATATATATCAAAACCGATTTAGAAATTTGTACATGGCTTAATTTATATGAAATATTGTATGAAATTGCATGTAGAAGGCTTTTCAAACTATATGTTTTCTTAATTAGGCAGAGAGTGCTCGTTTATATAGGGAGTCAGGTTGGCCGAATGGTTAAGGCGTCAGATTCAAGTTCTGATCTCGAGAGAGAATACGGGTTCGATTCCCGTACCTGGCATATTTTTTATATATTTATTATGAAAGTCTTGATTTTAAGCTAGTTTATTCACGACGGCTCTACCAGAACAAACGACTGAGCTCCTTTTCGACTAAAATGGACAAAGAGCGGAAGATGTTGATTGTATCGCCGGAATTTGTCCAACGTCTTAAGTCTGGCGATGATGCGGAGAAAAATATATTATCACAGCTTGATGACGAAATGCAAAAAGTTTTAAAGTCCAAATTAACTGATCACGATAAATGGATCCAGTACAATCAGGTTTTACAACGATTCCTTCATTTCACAAACCAGGCGCGGCAGCCAATCAAAATACCTATTGAAACAACCAGTGACAGCCTATCAAATGCCGTTATTTTATCTACACTTCCCAAAACTTTTAAGAAAAAAGCTGAAGTTTTCCTACGCATTTTGAGTACCTCAAGCGATGTGAGCTGGGATCACAAGGGTACCGTTACTATAAAGGGTGAAATTTTACCGGCGTCTAACATAGTCGATTTAATTCACGACACTCTGCGGCCTCGAAAAACTATTAATCCACCCGGACGCCTACAGTTTGCTGATTACATCAAAGACCTTAACGTTGCTAATGTGATGCTAGCCAAACCTAAACAGCAAAAGAAGCCAACCCCGACTGGTACTACAGGAAAAACCGAAATGGAAACTGATAACTGCGAGTCCGATTTAGAATATAAATTAAAAACACCAGCTACTCATCCAAGTCCACATCAAAAAGGTTCAGTCAGAAGAACGCCGATAAGGAAACGCCGCCAAAAAAGGGCCGTTAGAAAAACGCCTCTAAGGCAGATGTCATCAACACCAAAAACGAAGGGAATTCTAGATTGGGTGCATCTTAAACTTTAAAATTACACAATGAAATTCTGATTTTATTACTTGCAGTCTTTTTAATTTGAAATGTCGTGCACCTCAAACTACAGTTTTGTAAATTGCTAGCGAATTTTTAGAAATAAGACATTCTGCTGTACATTTATATTTATATTATTAAGTATTATACGAAATAAGAACAATATATTTGTTTATTACAAAGTGTTTGTGTTTTTTATTTCTACTCTGCTTTGTTTTTTCTCGAATCTGCAATAATTACAAAGTCTAAAGCTAAAATATTAGTATTTGCAGTTATTTTACAGTTACAAAGTGTAAAATTTCAAAAAATCAATCTACGATTTCATAATGGCGTGATATAATTTAGAAAATTGTGATTTCTTTTAATTTTGTGCGATACATTTTATAAAAAAGTGTAAAACATTTGCAAATTTTTCAACGAAATTGCTATTTCTTTTAATTTTGAGCGATGCATTTTATAAAAAGTGTAAAACATTTGCAAAATTATGCATAGTTTATGTAACATGATGTCGATTTTTGTGAAAATCAATCTACGATTTCATAATGGCGTGATATAATTTAAAAAATTGTGATTTCTTTTAATTTTGGGCGATACATTTTATAGAAAAGTGTAAAACATTTGCAAATTTTTCAACGAAATTGCTATTTCTTTTAATTTTGAGCGAAGCATTTTATAAAAAGTGTAAAACATTTGCAAAATTATGCATAGTTTATGTAACATGTTGTCGATTTTTGTGAAAATTTATGTGGGATGGCTTGTAATTGCGTGATTTTTGTTCAATTGTCATCGTGTGTTGAATAAAATATCGTTTTTTGTATAATTTCAAGTGATATGATGTCAGTTTTTGTATAATTTATGTGACATGATGTCGATTTTTGTGTAAATTTATGTGATATGATGTGTGATTGCGTGATTTTTGTTCAATTTTCATCGTGTTTTGAATAAAATATCGTATTTTGTATAATTTCAAGTGACGTGATGACAGTTTTTGTATAATTTATGTGACATGATGTCGATATTTGCGAAAATTTATGTGAGATGCTGTATGATTGCGTGATTTTATTCAAATTTTTGTTACTTTGGGGGTCAACACATACGTCTTTTCGTAATTTTTGCGTGTTTCTATTCAAATTTATTTTCATTTGTCGTCAACACAGACGTATTTTCGTAAAATTTTACTATTTTTCAATGAAAGTTGTATAAAGATATTGTTTTTTTGTCGTTTTTACAGAATTTAATGTGACAAGATGCTGATTTTTATAAATTTTCATGGGAGATGCTGTCGATTTTCTAACATTTTAAACGAAATGCTTTGGAAATTGCATGTTTTTATTCAAATATTAGTAATTGAAGCTATTTTTTCACATACAAAGTATCGAAAATTCATATAAATTGAACTACGATTTCATAATTGTGTGATGTACTTTAAAAAATTACGGTTTATTTGTTAAACGTTTGCAAAATTATGCTTAGAAATAACTCTTAAAAACTTTTTTACATCATTTTTCGGTACTATAAAGTCGCTTTGTAAAGATTTTCAACGAAATTGTGCGTTTTTATTCAAATTTTTGTTACTTTGGGGATCAACACATACGTCTTTTCGTAATTTTTGCGTATTTTTATTCAAATTTATTTTCATTGGTCGTCAACACAGACGTATTTTCGTAAAATTTTACTATTTTTTCAATAAAAGTTGTAAAAAAATATTGTTTTTTGTCGTTTTTGCAGAATTTAATGTGACAAGATGCCGATTTTTATAAATTTTCTACGTATTTTCGTAATTTTGCGTGCTTTTATTCAAATTTATTTTATGTTTAGTTGACAAATGTCATAATTAAAATTAGTCAAGCCTTCTCCAATACTTGCTAATATAAGCCGTTCACGATCTTTTTGGGTCAGGTGAGGCTATGACCATCTAGTAATTTTGTTGGCAGTACCTCTGCGGCAACTAAACTCCCTAATGCAAACTGGCACTTTTTCTGTTAGGTTAGGTTGTTTTCAGTTTAAGGTTATATTTTCTGAATAGGTACATTGTTGCCTGATCTCTCTCTAGTCTCGACATCAACTCGTGTTCTTTTAGAACTGGTCTGTCCTTTTTAAACTGCAACTAGCTTCGTTTAATGGAAATTTTTTGTTGTAACAAAATTATATTGGGCATTTTGATTTTTCCTTTGACGGAAATTAAAATTACTTTTACACACTTGATAAAGCATTTATTTTCTTACGAATATTAAAATAATAAGTTTGGCAATGTGGTGGAAAGAAAATGTCGAACAGACACTGACAGAAAAAAAAAGTTACATCCGCTACATCACCGAATCAGTTAGTCCAACATGAAAAGAAAAAATAATAGCCAACTCTGTCCCAAAAAGGTCGTGAACGGATTATATGTTTATCTCTTTCTTACTCAAGCAATACGTATATCTTCTTGTTCATGTTATTGCGGATATATATAATTGTGACCGATCGCCCATTTAATTTTAAAACTAGCTGTTGTAATTTATAAGCGGTTAAACTGAGTCGAAAATAACATTTAAAATTTATTTATAATATGGATATGGAAGTGTAATGTCAGAACAGCTAAGTGGTACAATATTCAAACCTTTAAAACCAAACAAAAACACAGTCACCGACCTGTTTTAAAAAGGGAACTTAGACGGAAAATTTCCAATAGTAGGTAGGGACAATGGGGATCTCGTTAATCCAGCCATATAGCAGGCACAAATTATAAAATTATTAATTATGACACATCCAACCGTAAAAATCAGTTTTTTAAAATTACTACAAGTCATTTAACAACACAGGCAATGCATTTCCAATTTCATAAATAACCTTTTTTGAAAAATAGTTTGTTTAAAGCTGGGCTCGTGACACGTAAGTGGCTATGTTTAATTCCTTTAACCTCGATCGCTTCGATAGCCCAGTTGGTTAAGGCTTCGTACTCGTAATGCTGTGATCGCTGGTTCGACTCCAGCCATGGGACATGGCCGGAAGCTTTTTTTAAATTAAATTAAATGTGAGAAAACCAAGATGGACGACACCCGAGAAATTAAATTCAAAACATGACCTCCGTGCATGAGAGAGAGAGAGAGAGAGAGAGATCTACCAGTTTGAAATTAAAATATTTCCGCGAAAATTCAAAATTAAAAACGACTACAGTGCGAAGTGCGCACGCAGAAAACAAAGATGGCTGTCATCCCGGGAAGTTTAAAATTCAAAAATTGAACTTAGAAAAAAATCTGAAAAAATTTAAATTTCAAATATGCGCGCCAGAAATCCAAGATGGCCGCCGAAGTCCGACGCGTAATTTAATCAGTAGCACATATGTAAATTACATATCAAACTTCATATGTGATTAATTAGATCAAACCGCGAAATTAATTGGGTCAATCCGCGAATTAAAGTTAAAACCGCGAAATCCGCTAATAAAACCGCGAAATCCGCGAATAAAACCGCGAAAACCGCGAATAAAACCGCGAATTAATTTGATATCACAATCAAGGTGCCTCTATTCTACTTCCGTGTCGTGTGAGTCGAACTGATTTAGTATGTTTTTGAAAGTGAAAGATGTAGAGTAAGTACGAGTAGTTGTGGTCCTAAAATAAAACCTTGTAGAACCCCTTATTTTAGAGCCATGTAATCTGAAGAATTTTGATCTAAATTAACCTTTAGTGAACGATCCTCTAAATCTAAGTAATTTTGTAGAAGAGAACACGCATTTTAACTAGAACCAATATACTTCAAATTCAAAATATGAGTGATTTCATTACGATGCAAGGTATCAAGTGCTTTCCTGCCATAACTAATACTAAAACCGTCATATTGTTTTGGTCATAAGCAAATATTATGTCATGAATAAATGGCATTTTCTATTTAATATTAATATGAAAAAATTAATACTAGAGACAAAAAGCACCAAATTAACTAATTTCTAATACTGCTAAAATAAGTTTATTAAATTAAAAACAAATACAATTATCATTTAATTACCATTAAAATGGCAAAGAATATACTTTTCTAAATTGTCTGTAGTAACATTTTGTCGCTTGCCAGAAAATAGTAACCAAGGCTCTCAAGTTTAACTTTGTACCACAAATACGGATTTAGTTGTAAGCCACATGAGGGATAAAATGGAACTTCAGTGCTGAGGGGTACATTTTTTTTGGTTTGAAATCGAGAAATCTTAAAATTACAACATTTTAAACAACTTTTGTAGGTTATGCTGACGTCGGTTGGCGTTTATCTATCGCCCCAACACCTACAAAAAATCGTAAAACAATGGATTACTTCACTGCCGATTTCTTGCATTTAATGACAATTTCGAGGTTATTCACAGCCGATTTAAGAAATTAAATCACCAAACGATCGTTCGGAATCGCAAGATGTTACCGCATATTTATACTGTGGCAACTTTACTGCAGTTGATCGTACCATTTCGGATAAAACCGAAATCCAGAATCTAATATAAAAAATTCGCAAAAAAGTACATATTTGCAAAGAAATATGCACATATTATCAAATATGCATTTATTGCAAAATATGTCATTATATGCATAATAAAAATGGTGTTGTAGTATTTAGAAGCATCTGAAAAGCAGAGAAAACCTTAAATTAATACGAAATCGACTAGCAAAAAAATATGCAAATTCAAATAAATTCGGCCTTGTCATGAATCATATGCATTTGTACCGTTGTAAAGTTATACCATGAACGGAACCATGATTGTACATCTAGTAATATTTTATTGACATCAAGACAGGATCGAATGTGTGGAAATATAACTCTTTCTAGAATTTTAGAAAACACAGGCAAAATTTTTATTGGTCTTTCAATTCAAGAATGTTTGACTTTTTGGGTAATGTTATGATTAATGCTTTGTTCTGCATTTTTGGTGTAATATTTAACAAGTTAAAATAAGCTTTTTACTTTTTGTTTATAGCTGAAGCATATAATAACTTCGAACGTTTATATTAATTATATTCCCTGTTATTTAAGTATGCATAAGTTTGATAGTGGCAGTTATCTATGGCTTTCTTTAATGGATAGTATTAACAACCTACAAGAAAGCATGCAAAGCGACGACACTGATAATGCTGTTTGTAAGAAAATCATTTCAGTAAACTATGTTTTACCAGGGAATTAAGAATAGGTCACTATGAACACGCTCCAAATTGAAATTTTTAGAGCATGTAATAGTTTGATACAATATATTAGCAGGTAATATTAGAGTACAATAGATAGTATCCTGATCAGAGAAGTGTTTATCTACTATACCCTATAATCACTTATAACATTGGAATTTGAAACTAGAGTAATATCTATGAGAGTCTGTAAATTTTCTGTTGGTCGTGTGGGAAAATCAATAATTTGACATAAATTGAAAGAATCTACCATCAAATTAATTACACAATAAAAAATCAAGAAATAAATCAGTCATCAGTCCAATATACAGTGCACACCTCTTGTTAACAAAGAAAAAATGAAACACGTTACATATCACAAACAATATACATCAACTTTACAGTTTCAATTAACAGATGGGAGTTACGTATTTAGCGCCGCTTCTATGTGGTTAGTATCTCTGTATTTGGCAAAAAGCGCACATTCTATGTGGTGTACATCGTTGGTCACCCAGTTCGACCAAGTGTTTTTGAACGGGTTCAATGTCAACGGTATGGTTGCTACTGCTATTATCTCTTACTGATAAACTGTTAAACATTTGCCGAGGTTTAACAACTATGTGTTATTTGCTGAAAAACAAAATATTGATTTTTCGCTAAGTTTGCATAGAGCATGTTGAAACGCAATGAATTATGCAATAGGGTTGCCTTGTAGCTTAATTGGCACTGGATTTCCCCTAATTTCAAAGTGGTCAATCTAATAATAATCTTTATTGAGCACATGAATAGCAACAATAACAGTAAACGTAATAGATATTCATGCTATAAGGACCGTAACGCATGTCATTCACCAAACAGAAATAATTAAGCCACTCCCTACAAGATCCCTCAACATTTGATATTTGAAACTCGATGAGCTTATATTAATTTGTATCGTGTGAAACTTGTTGTGGACACGCATAAGTTTGTGGGGAGTGGCTGAGCTATTTTTGTTCAGTGAACAATGTTTAGTCGTAAAGCTGATCCATAATGATTACCTACAATCTGAATCGCATACAAAATTTTATCTGATCACAAAAATTAATAGAGCAATTGAAGATGAAAATAAAAAGAAATTTTAAACGAAAGCAGCTAGTATGTTCTGTTAGCCATTGCGTTAGTTACGAGTTTGTTAGTGTATTAATGGTTTCATTGTAGTACTGTAACCCGCCTCGTCCTCTGCGTAATGGCGCGAGGGCGGGTCTTAAGTTACACAATGGCGGTTTAGCACCACCTTCCTGCTAGCTCTGTCGGTAAAGGCGGTTCAGCTGAGACGAAAAGGGAAGACGAAACAAAAAAGAAACACACAACGTAAGTCTGGGTGATTATTTTACTACAATTCCCAAGGGGATAACGTACATGAGGCTAGAGTCTTAATGGATAAAGGTATATGTACAATTCTTAATAACTAACACCTGGTCCTTTATTCACTACCGGGGGGGGGGGGGGGGCGTCACGATTTCCGGCGGTCGAATGGGCCACGGTACTCTACCCGGGCAGAGTTCGGGCGGCGCTGCGTGGGTAGGGGAGAGTACCTCCTGGGCTGGCGGCGCGACGCTGGACGGCGCGACGCTGGGAGGCGGTGCCGATCGGGGCTGGAGTGCTTCTCGGAGCGATGGTGGCGCTGAGAGGGTTCGGAGGGGCTGGAGCGCTTAACGGGGCGATGGCGTCGTTCAGAGCGGCGTTAGCCGCGGCGACTGCCGGGAATGAAACGGGGGGCGCTGGCGCAGTAGGGCGTGGAGCCTGGGGTACCTGGCGGCGGACCGAGGTTCGATCCCTGGAGGGCGGCGTGGTGGCAGCTCCACCTCCTGGAGTGCCCAAGAGATGGGGGCCGCCGCGCTCCGTAGGACGGCGTTCCACAGCCGGTCGAGCTCGCTGCGCTCGAGGGGCTCGAGGTGAAGCTGTAATTCCCACTCCTGGAGTTGGGGGCGGCGCGGGCTTCCGTCGCTGGGGGCGGGGGTCCGCGGGCGAGCACTGTCCGTGGGTGTGCAGCGGGCGGGTTCGCCGCAATGCTCGAGGTGGAGGCGAGGTCGGGCGTCCGGGGAAGGCGTCCTTGGTGAGCTTCGGGCGGGCTGGCCGGTTCGGGGGTAGTGGGGGGCGAAGGCCCAAACAGGCGATCGAACAAAGCTTGTAACCTGGAAAGGAAGAACAAAACAAACTCCTTATAAATTGCCGCTCGGGGCGTTTAACGTAGCGCCGAATAAAAAAGATGGGTTGGTGTGGACTGCTTACGTCATCATATAATCCAACCTCTCGTCAGTACGGGGAGGTGCGTATCAGAGCGGGGCTGAGCGAGCGGCGGGCGTCGAACGAGCTGGGGAACGCACTCAACTTGTTCCCAGTTTGCAGAATGGAAAAAAAACTTTTCGAAGTCCTCACAACACTTGTGCCCTCGTCCGCACTGGAAGATGCGTGTTAGAGCGATTGATGATTGTGGGATGAGGCTGAAGAACAAATAATCTTTTCCTGAAACCCTCCTGTGCTTATATTGGGAGCGGTCCTTTGTGGCTGCAATTCGGCTTCCCTATTGGACATTGGACGTCGAAGTGGGGGCTTAGGTTGGCTTTTTCGGCTTTTTTCTCAATTTTAGGCCTAGCGGTTTGGCGTTTGTGTTTAGTGGTCTGGTTACGCGTGCAATCGCTTCCTCTTGAAAAGCTGCATCTTCTGATATGCGACATGCCTATGTTGCGTTTTTTTCTTTGCCCACGCGAGCCCTCATATGTAATTATATCTAAAGCGGCTTCGGACTAAATCAGGCCGCGATCGGAGGACTTCTGTGTGCGGCTCGGACAAACGTTTGTACATTGCTCGCTGTTAACTTAGGCATCTTTTGATATGCGATATGCGTATGTTTGGTGTGTGCTTCCGCGGCCGTCATTTTTCGCGGATATTTTGATTTCATATGCAGGGTGAGTTTTTTTTTCATTATCACTATAGGGATCTCGAAAACCGTGAAGGATAGAAGGTTGGTTAAATGGAGAAAGAATTGCAGTTTTATGAGCTTATTCGAGATGTGCTTTTGTTTCTTTGATAAAATCCAAGGCCTACTAGATACAAGCAAAATATTAAAATTACTTAATTTCTTAAAGTCTGTCTAGCGCCGTTATTATTGAAAATAAAAAAAAATAATAAGAATAAAAGATTTAGCTATTTTTACGGTGTTTATCTTACACTTATTAGTTTTCTTCTAGCTTTCATAGTTTTTGGGCTGGTTTAGCAGTTGTGTTTAGGATTTTACCATTTTTCTCTGTAGCTAGTGAGTGTAGTTTAGTGAAATTTTTAGGGTTAATTACTTTCATCATTCCGAAGTGCGACTGGGGAGTACTATTTTAAAAAAGTGCCTGAAAAACGAAAAACCATTTTTTTTTTGGAAATATTAAAAAATTTTAGTTCCCAGCCGCGTTTCGATTAATATTTTTAAAATCATTATTTGTAATTGCAAAAATTTATTTAAAATAGTAAGGGAGAAAAATTGTCAAAAACATTACAGTATTTTCGAGTAGAGGCGTGTCCGAACAGCCTAGCGGCTGTAGACGTGGGAGGAGCTCAGCGAACGCTGCCGCGGGCGTTAGGGTTTCCAGATCACCGGTTTTCGGCCGAACACTTCGGGTTTTCAGGTATCTGTGCTTTTTAGAACAGCTAGGAAAATCGGAAAGATGCCTTTTGATGTTTCTGTTACTTTGTAATTTCCGTGCAATGTGATTAAAATAAATCTGCAAAAAAAGTTTCTCCGGTTTTTTTTTCTGTTGCACGATAATAATAAGTGGGATAATGAAAGCGACCTACCTATTTTATAGTCTAACAACTATATACCTTAAATTACTTATATATTAATTTTATATTAAACTGTGTGCCCAACTTGGTTATTTTTTAACTGTAAGTTGGTTGATTCGTGAGGAATAAAAGCTTATACAAAAATATTCTTAAGAATAATTAACAACTAAAGTATGTCACAGAATCAGTAATGCGTTTTTCATACTGGGAATTAAAGCTTTAATTTGATTATGAATTTAATTCCGTAATTTTACTTACATTTCTTCAATGTGTAAATATTTCTGTATTACTTCTCACGCTTTTCGGTCAGCTCCATTCTAAAGTTATTCAGAAACACGTTGGATGCTATTGAAGCATTTACCTGCAATTTACAACTTTATTCGTAAAGTGACACAGCGGCGTCATGAAATAATTAGGTACATTAAGTATACATAGGTATGTATTTTTAAAATAAAAATTATTCAAACTACGTAATTTTTCTGATTAATACGTCCATATTATGCACACAAAAAAATGTTATCGCAAGATCATTAAATCTGGTTGAATATCTTAGTTACTAGCACGGGGCATCGGTCCTATGGTATATAAAAATTATAGCCAAATATTCGCATATGCAATTTCCGCAAATTAATTCGACACACCTATAAATCAAAATATCCAGCGGAAAATAAATAGTAATTTATTATACAAGACGATAAAGTTACATTTTATCCACGAGTGAATCGTTTAACGTCGAGACGAAGTCGAGACGTTAATGATTCAAGAGTGGATAGAAATAACTTTATCGTCTTGTATAATACAATATTTTTTTCTATAGCAAGAACTTGAACATTTTCAAAAGAAAATAAGGACTGTCAATCACATTTCAAAATGTCAGCAGCTAGATTGGGTTGCTACGATAATACGAAGCTGTCATATTTAATTTAAACAAAAGTTAAAAAATAAATTACTTTTTTCTATAGCACATGTTAAAGTGTGCTTTTATCAACTCAAAACAAAAGGTCAAGTTTAACTTTAACAGCAAGGGTAGATAAAGTAGCACTTTAACATCAAGGATAGATAAAGTAATTTAATTTTCTAACTTTTGTTTAAATTAAATATGACAGATTCGTATTATCGTAGCAACCCAATCTAGCTACTGACATTTTGAAATGTGATTGATTATCATTATTTTCTTTTGAAATTGTTAAAGTTCTTGCTATAGAAAAAAATATTGTATTATACACGACGATAAAGTTATTTCTATCCACTCTTGAATCATTAACGTCTCGACTTCGTCTCGACGTTAAACGATTCACTCGTGGATAAAATTTAACTTTATCGTCTTGTATAATAAATTACTATTATCTATGCTTGATGTTAAAGTGTTACTTTATCTACCCTTACTGTTAAAGTAAAACTTGACCTTCCATACCTGACCTTTTGTTTCCTTTTCTCAAGATAGTTCCTAATCCACTGTATGCAGTTTCTTCCTATTCCATAAGCCAATAGTTTATCAATTAACCTTCCTCTCTCTATCGTCTTGAATGCTCTTTTCAAGTCCAGAAACACCACTACCACCGAAGCCCCCTTGTCTCTATACTTCTTCCATTCTGCAATTACACACTGTAAGGCAGTTTCACAACTGTACTTTTCTCTAAATCCAGATTGAAATCTGGATAAGATATTATTTTCTCTGACATATTTTTCTATCTGTTCATAAATTACTTTCTCCAAAATCTTTTCAATAGCTGGCAGTGTATTCACCGGTCTGAACTCCTCACAAAGTGTTGTTTTTGCCACCTTCCGTATTCGTATCACCACTGATACCTTTAATTTTTACGACACTTTACATTTTTCTATCGATGAATTAACAATGTGGATTAATGGGTTCTTTAATTACTCCCAGTAATTTTTTATAAATGCGACTGTTATAGCATCTGGACTGCTCTTATTGGATAAACTAAATACAATTTTTCTCAGTTCTTCCTCTTCTGTCATTCTGAAATCATCCAATCTACAACCCCTGAAAGACAATACAGTCGGACATCCAGTCTGCCTTATTGTACCCACAATTTCCCAACTTTTTGGCGGACACTGTATAATAATACCTAAATATTTAAATTCATTCCATAACTTCATTATTTACATAGATATTTAGATTTACGTCGGGAGATGTACGTTCGATTATGTATATCATAAATTTGGTCTTAACATTTAATTGTAAGTTATTAATATTTAACCATTTTAAACCATTAAAACATTTTTTCAATGTCGCCTATGAAAATTATATATCCATCGCTCAATTTAGAAAAGAAAGCAGGCAACTGCACAACTCAGTGATGAAAGTAAAAATCTGATTAGACAATTGCACAACTTAGCGATGAAAGTAATTATGTACTTTCATCGCTAGTGATGAAAATAAAAATCCGTTTTTTTTAACGCACGTTAATAACAATGTTATTTAAGAGTAAATGCAACGTTGGAAAAAATAATGTACACAACTTGTTATTAAAGTGCCATTGTTCAACTCGAAGATACTTTCAACACTCGCTAACGCTCATGATTAAACTGTCTAGCTCGTTGAACAATGCAGCACTTTGATAACTTGCAGTGTAATATACCGGGTGTCTTAAAATGAATTACATCTAGTATGCTTTGAATTTCCCATAATGCAATCTAAAATTTTACTTGAAATTGGCAAGACTGTAAGTCTATGTCAAATTCGAGTTAAGTAGAATAGGTTTTGCGCCAGTCTGTGTCAAAAGTGACGCAAAACCTAACCTACTAACCTTGAATTTGGCATAGACTTACAATCTTGCCAATTTCAAGTAAAATTTTAGATTGCATTATGGGAAATTTAAAGCATACTAGATGTAATTCATTTTAAGACACCTTGTACTATTAATACCATATAAAGTACGTTTTTTCTATAGCACATGTTAAAGTGTGCTTTTATCAACTTAAAACAAAAGGTCAAGTTTTACTTTAACAGCAAGGGTAGATAAAGTAGCACTTTAACATCAAGGATAGATAATAGTAGATTATATTATAAGTGAGAGAAATGCATCATTATTTGCGAGTGAGAATTTTGAATCGCGAGTGCCCCAGCACGAGCGATACAATTTCTCACGAAATTATAATGACATTTCGCTCACGTGTGATATATGACGTTTTATCTTACAGTAGCAATTTTTGTGCCTAAATAGTTTGGGCAGTCAGAATATGTCGCGAAATAAATTTATGATTAGTCGCCTATGATTTGTGATATACGTTTGACAGTACTGAAGTGTATTGGCAGTACTGAAGTGTATTGTCAGTCTATGTCAAATTCGAGGTTCGTAGGTTAGGTTTTGTTTGTTATTTGACACAGACTGACGCAAAACTTAACCTGAAAATTACGAACTTGACATAGCTTGACAGTGCTACCAACAATGCGGTAGTATAAATAATAAAACTCACTTGTGAATAAAACTTCATTTTAGTCACTGAAAACAGTTGTATTATGTATGGTAATAGGCGCTACTGTAAGATAATAGTATATTATGTATCAAGTTTTATAAACGTCATTTTAGTCACGAAGTTTATTAATCACGAGCGAAGCGCAGCGGAGCAAGTGTTTAATGAAATGAGTGACTAATAAGTTTATAAAACGAGTTGCATACTATACTTTTTCTACGACCACAAATTTAGAGAATATAACATCATATTATTTCATTAAAATTTTGACATTTATTATATTAGGTTAAATTATGCTTGACAAACGTCAAAGTTGACTGTTGAAAACTAACTTGATTTTAGTTTTGGCTGTGGCTAATAAAGCGAATACTATTTGAACCTAACTTCACCCCATGACTAAAGCATCGTTGCCAACTTCAGCTCATGACTAAGAGGCTCTTTAGTCATAGGTTATGAAGGCATGATTAAAAGGTCACTTAGCGACGTGTATGTTAGTATGTTAAATGGCATTTTAGTTACAGGAGTAGAAAAAGTAATTTAATTTTCTAACTTTTGTTTAAATTAAATATGACAGCTTCGTATTATCGTAGCAACCCAATCTAGCTACTGACATTTTGAAATGTCATGGACTGTCTCTATTTTCTTTTGAAATTGTTCTTGCTATAGAAAAAAATATTGTATTATACACGACGATAAAGTTATTTCTATCCACTCTTGAATCATTAACTTTATCGTCTTGTATAATAAATTACTATTATCTATGCTTGATGTTAAAGTGTTACTTTATCTACCCTTACTGTTAAAGTAAAACTTAACCTTTTTTTTGAGTTGATAAAAGCACACTTTAACATGAGCTATAGAAAAAATAGTATTTTTTACCCAATAAATCATGTCAGATAATTCTTTTGCTAAAAATTTATACGGCGTATTCCCGGTATGCTTTTCTGTGGCATTTCTTAAAAATAATATCGAGATTAGTAGAAATGGTTAGTGCACATCTGCGCGGATATGCTTCCTAAATTTATGGTCAAGTTGTTTATTGCTTTCAAGTAGCCACGTGGACTTGACGAACGCCTGTCAGTCTGATATTCGAACCAACCTCTGGAGCTTAAAAGGCCATAAATTAGGAAGGGAAAGGTTTGGGTGATGAGTTCGTGCCTCTATCCTCTTTCCTTGCATATAAAAATGCATTCAGATAGCAAAACGTATTTTCTACTAAATAAGCACAAGAAAAAGTGCTACGCCCATTCCAAATCTAACCGTGCTTTAAACGGTTTTTTAAATAGTAATCATAGTTGGCTTAGACATTTCTACAAGGAGCTCACTTTTCCGCTTAAAATGACATAAGGTTTGTTATACCTATTTTGACAATTCTTTTATAATAATTTTCGTAATAAGAAAATGAAAACAAAAACTATGAAAGCTAGAAGGAGATTAATAAGTGTAAGATAAACACCCTAAAAATAGCTAAAACTTTTATTCTTATTATTTTTTCTATTTTCAATAATAACGGCGCTAGACAGGCTCTTCTAATTTGTTTGTAATTCTATTTGTTAGTATTTTGGAAAATAGTTTATAGATTTGGGATAAGAGGTTTATAGGCCTATAGTTCTCAAGGTTAGTTTTGTCTCCCTTCTTGTAAATTAGAACTACAATTGCCTTATATCCATGTGTTTGGTATTTTTGCTTCCTTCCGACAAAACAACCGATCTAGTGGTGATAATTTTAATTTCGTGTTAATTAAGTCTTGTCTAGTTAATTTAGGAAATACGTTTTTACTTCCTTTTACGATAAAGGAAGTATTGGATTCACCCCAAAAATTCGAAATTGAGTTTTCAACAGATCTTCACGTTTTCGAGTCCCCTGATCCCAAAAAACATATTTTTTTTCATTGGTCTGTGTGTCTGTGTGTCTGTCTGTGTGTCTGTCTGTGTGTCTGTCTGTGAACAGAATATCTCAAAAACGAAAAGAGGTATGGCGTTGAAACTTCATATATAAGTTTTGTGTACTATGTAGATGAAACAGCAAACTTTTTAAAAAAATCACATAACCGGAAGTAGGTGTTTACTCTTGTGATTTTTTAGTTTTTTTCGATTTTTTCAAAAACGGCTCTAACGATTTTTTTCAAACTTTACATTTTTATTACATTTTTAATGTGCATTAACGTGAGATAGGTGATTTTCCAGTTGAATACTTCTAAAGTAGGTTTCTTTTGTTTTTTTTTTCTATTTTTTTTATTAACTCCTATTTTAAATAGAACACCCGGTATATTATTACATTTTTGAATTCTGCTTAAGATTTTAGAAAAAATTTGTCTCTTCAACTAACGCTCTATTTTGTACCGTTTTTGTAGAATTCGTAATTTTTGAAAATTTTTGACAAATGCTTAAAAATTACAAATTTAACTAATTATAAGATCACTGTAAAAGGAAGTTGTGTGAGTGTATCACACCAGATTTTTAGTTATATAGTGTAGACTACATAAGCGTCCGCAGAGCTGAGCTTACCTCTATTTTCATATGTTGCCAATGTAAGATTTGTGTACCTTTAAAAACATGACTAAAAACTATTTTTACAAAAAGTTGGGTTAAGAGCAGAGTAGTAAAAATCTGGTGTGATACACTCACACAACTTCCTTTTACAGTGATCTTATAATTAGTCAAAAATGTCATTTTTAATTTTTAAGCATTTGTCAAAAAATTTCAAAAATTACGAATTCTACAAAAACGGTACAAAATAGAGCGTTAGTTGAAGAGACAAATTTTCTCTAAAATCTTAAGCAGAATTCAAAAATGTAATAATATACCGGGTGTTCTATTTAAAATAGGAGTTAATAAAAAAAATAGAAAAAAAAAACATAAGAAACCCACTTTAGAAGTATTCAACTGGAAAATCACCTATCTCACGTCAATGCACATTAAAAATGTAATAAAAATGTAAAGTTTGAAAAAAATCGTTAGAGCCGTTTTTGAAAAAATCGAAAAAAACTGAAAAATCACAAGAGTAAACACCTACTTCCGGTTATGTGATTTTCTTCAAAACCTTGGTGTCTCATCTACATAGTACACAAAACTTATATATGAAGTTTCAACGCCATACCTCTTTTCGTTTTTGAGATATTCTGTTCACAGACAGACACACAGACACACAGACACACAGACAGACAGACAGACAGACCAATGAAAAAAAATATGTTTTTTGGGATCAGGGGACTCTAAAACGTGAAGATCTGTTGAAAATTCAATTTCGAATTTTTGGGGTGAATCCAATACTTCCTTTATCGTAAAAGGAAGTAAAAATAATTAAGTGGCTTTGACGCTTACCTGTATTTATTTTATTTAGGAGCTGTAAGCCAAAAGCAGAAAGGTTAAAATCTAATAATTGCAACAAGCTGAGGCAATCTGTGAGCTGACAATTATTTTTTGGTTATCTGCAAAATGTAAACAAATGGAATGGTAGCAACCAGACAACTAGCAGAACTATGATTATGCAAACCTGGTGTCCAACGCAAAAGATAAAAGGGCTGATAAGCGATTGGCCGCCGATGGTTTGCAATTTCTAGTGGCGAGCAAAAGTTTTTTTCTGAGGCAAAATTCGACCAGTGGGTAGTGAAGAAGTGTGTTAACGGGAGAATAAGCAATGTAGGATGAAGGGTTCTGTTTATGCTTTTAAATTTTACTTGTGAGTCGTTTTCAGTCAATTTTTGGGTTCAAGTTAAATGACAAGTGTATTTGAGCACCGCAACGTTAAACTTAGATTTTTTTCAAACCCTGAAATAAATTTCAATTCAAATTAAAATATTTTGCAGCAATGCAAGAGTAGTATTATACTAATTGGTGTTCGTTTTAATAATTTAAACAAGAGTCTCAAAATGGCTCATGTTAGAAATTAATCTAATACTTAGTAAATTAGATATTTAAATTAATATCTTCGTAATATGTTTACATAAAAAAGCAGTGGAGGTGACTCAGAGGTAAGACTCTCTGGATCTGGGCCAGGATATGTCAATTCTATCCTAACTTATGGCAAGGGTCACAAAAATCTTTTGCACTGCAATTCCTCAATTCGTATAACAAATTCTTTCAATCTCATCTGGTTCAGTATAAAAAAATCGCATTGATATACCAAATTACACCAAATCTGCTTTATTGGTACTATTTTAATTAAATAAAATCCAGTTTTTCTATTATCCTCCTTCTAACCTAAGACGCATTTCGGACCTATGTTCATAAGAACTTTTTGTCTTATTTTGATGAGTACTATCTACGCCTACAGTTTCGTATCTATTTTGAACACCTTGTATACATATATTATGCAAAATAAATATTTACAATTTCCTTAACTGTTTCCACTCAACCCGGTTCTGAGCTTCATTTATCCGACTAGTTTCTGCGTGCCTTTGGCTGACCGGTGCTCTTCTTAAGTTTTAAATTATTTTGTCAATAACTTCGTAACTTGTTATGTATTATGTTCTTTAATACTGTTAGTAAATTTACTTGTTGATTGTATTAGAAGGTATGGCAAACATAAAAAAAGAACTTAATTTGCCGTAACCGAGTTAATATTGAGAATTCTAAAAAAGCGTTATAAGCATTATTTCTATTTGTAGCATCCCCCACCCCCCTGAAATGTATTGATCATCTCCACTAAGCATTATTTCTGATTTTTAACTTTGCGTGGTGATCTAGCTGCTTTTAACTTTTAGCGAAAATTCCTGTTTAATTCTAACTTTCTTTCACCACCCGTTTGGGATCTTTTTTCAAGTATAATTTTACATTTAAAAAATGCGTATCTGCACTAAAGCGTAACATGTGTCGCCTACCCGAATGATGTTTGCGGCGAGAGATGTTTCCGCTCTTCTTACTCCTCAAATTACGTACGTTATAACAAAATATTATTAATCTTACTACAACCTGCGTTTATTACTGACATCTTGGGTGAATTAAATCACTGAATATTATTCAAAAATTGAGTTTAGTTGCTAATTAGTGCTAATTAACCGGCATAACGCGAGGGAAGGGACCATTCTCCACTGATTTTTGACTACCTTTAGTATTTTTTCTTCTACCACCGTTAGACGTTTTTTTCTACCACTGTAAGCTTTTATTTGTCTCCATTTACTACAATGCAAAAACACCGTTGCAAATTAGACTTCCCCTAAAAATTACAATAAAAAAATTATTTTAAAATCTTTTATTGAAAAATTACATTAAAAAATACCCTTGAACATTTTATTTAAAAATATTTTCTAGAAAAACTACGTTAAGAACAAATATATTTAGGAAAGTTTGCTTAAACAACTTCTAATGTACTAAATTATTCTCATAAAATTTTGAATTTTAATTTAATTGCACAAATTTTATTTACACATGGAGACTCATTGTTTTAAATTTAATTACTTAGAGAAAGTAAGATGAGTCAATACTTTTGTATCTTTATTATTGTCACCACCACTAATGACGAACCCTACCATAGGTTGTGTCAGTTTTTGTATTAAAATGAAAACATCTTCTGTCCCATTTAAATACATAAAGACCAAAAGAAATTACACTGTAGCAGTAAAGTTGCACTCGTTTTTAAATATATGATATATATATATCATCATATCCATATAATAATGCAGAAGACTAAAAGCCGTGTTTACACAACTAAAAGTACCACAGTTGCATTCGACCATTTCTATTTTCGGGTTTTTGTAAACAAACTTCCCTTAACTTTTAATAGCGATATTATCACAGAAAACAATTATTTATTATGCCTATTTCTTGTGTTTTTTAAAACTATTGACTCAGCTTCGAAGGCAAGTCCACTTTGGTTAATTTTCATATCTGCTTATTGAACGCTCCCACAATCTAAGCCACATTCAAACGCTAAATAGGCGTGTCCGTTACATCATACATAACCTATATTTCTGAAAATTTTTATGCGTCGCCTTTCGTTTCTTTTAGCAGTAGCTACAAGTATTAATTCTGTGAAATGGTCTACTGTGCATCAGATAATTGTAGTATAAAGCAAGGTAAGGGATTAGCGTTGTTCAGATTTCCCAAAAAGCAAAAATTGGACTCCGACTGATTCTTTACGGTTATGTTAGGTAAGTAGTTTTGAATAAACTTGTACGTACAATTTTATTGCTTTTCTCTTCTGCAGCGTCACTTTGAAGTATCGCAAATTAAAACTAACGCTGAAGGCATTACAACATTGTGGTGTTTTGTAGTTACACTGAATTGGAAACTATAGTTGTTTGTGTAACAGAATTTTAAAAAAGGGGATTACCACATTGTCACATGCTTTTAATTCTTGCAGGTATTTATAAAGATACTCTTCAAAACTTTAATTAATTACCTACAAAATATTACATTTTAGGAAACAAGTTACGAACTGCAGAAGACGTAGATAGAATTGTACGAACTGCAGAAGACGTAGATAGAATTGTAACATCTCAGCTGTCATTTGATGATTTGAATGTCTACGTATCAATAAACAAATTTAGTGCTATAGTGGGCTAACTCATAACCATACAATTGTTGAAATATTGCGATTTTGTTTCTGTCGTACATTATTCAAGTTTTTGATGTTTTGTTAAGAATCGGGTTGGCGTTGTCAGGGATATGTTTACAGCATGTCAATTGTTTCCGATAACTGTCAGTATTAACTGTTAATTCTCACTTCCGTGCCAAAATGCTGATATCTCCAGTAAGATGTGCAAAAATTATTGATTTATGTTGTTACAATTTTTAAGAAATCGCACTGCAACAGCTACAATTACTGCTAATGAACTGGCTGCTGTCAGAAATGTTCAAATATCGTCACGTACAGTTCAGCGACGACTTCACGGAAACAATCTGAAACCATATCGGGCTGCCATTGGTCCAAAACTTTCAGTACGCCACAAACATAGTCGACTAAATTTTGCTAGAACTTACCAGAACTGGGGGAACCCGAATGGAGATGCGTGTTATGGACAGATGAGTCTCGATTAGTTTGGATGCTCCAGATGGTCGTTCACGGGTATGGAGAAGACCAAGAGAACGCTATGCTGCTTGTGCTATGGCCACAACTTCAAATTTTTTTGGAGGTTCTGTAATGGTATGGGGAGGGATTTCTTCAGATGCGCGCACAGAGCTTCACATCTGTGATAGAGTAGCCCTCAACGCAGATAGGTACATTAGGAACATTCTTGAGGGGGTACGCGACATTTGGGCGCCGGCGGTTGGGCGACGGCGATTGGGCGACGGCGTTTGGGCGCCCGGCGTTTGGGCGCCAGGCGTTTGGGCGCCAGGCGTTTGGGCGCCGCGGCGTTTGGGCGCCAGGCGTTTGGGCGCTGGAATTATTACATGACGTCCATAAACAAGTTGACTATTAATTTTTCGCTATCGTAAGCGCTTAAGTAACTAAACTCCTTTTTAAAAAGTGTCTGAATGATGTTTTTCTGAAATCGGCAGTAAAGAACGCCGAAATCGTCATAAAATACGAGAAATCGGCAGTGAAGTAATCTATTGTTTTACGACTTTTTGTAGGGTGCGGGGCGATACGTAAACGTCAACCGACGTCAACATAACCTACAAAAGTTGGTTAAAATGTTGTAATTTGTAAATGTACCCCTCGGCACTGAGGTTATACCTCATGTGGTTTATTTAGCTTGGCCTTACGGGCCTCGGCAACTAAATCCACATTCGTGATAGAAAGCTAAACTTCAGTGCCTTGGTATACACACTACTATTTGGTTAAAAATGGCTAAGTTGATTGGTTTTCGAATAAAAAAATAAAAACCAAAATTGGAATTTTCAGTTTTTGGTGATATTTGAAAAACTGAAAATTATAATTATGTTAAATTTATTTACAGATTATTAATTACCACAAGAATACCCAACTTTTCCCCAATTTAACGACTTCGTATCTCCGAGATCCCCACGCTTAAGCTCGAAAAACGGGCACCTTGTATTGCTTAATCATTTATAGTCTTCTTTGAACTACATGCGGCTCTAAAATAATACGTATTTTATCCCCTTTATTAAGGTTAATGTGTGAGATGTTAGCAAACCCAAAACACTATTGTTATGTCATGTTTTGAAAATACAGTTGGTCTTCCTGCCGATTTCTGGATACAAATTATGTTTATATTTATCATGTAGGGTAGATAGCGGGGCGACGCTTTTTTCTTTCGCTTGTCTTATTAACAAATTGTGCTGTGTGTTTCTTTTTTGTTGGAGCCATTCTTACTGCTATAAGTTATTCACAGCGTAATAATATGCATGTCCAAAATGAGGACCCAAGTGCACCTTTTTGCAAACAATCTCTTGTTTAAATTAATATGAACTGTAAAACATTTTAAATGTTACACACTGGGTTATACACTCTATATACTACTTACTGATCTAATTACCAACTGTATATAGTTAATAGCCTTGCCTTTACATTACAAACTACAAAGCTAAAATATTTTTCTCTTCCCGCCACATTGAAATGAATAGTACGAAGTTAGCAATGATACCCCCCCCCCCCATAATTTAACGTTCTAAATGTGTCTCATAACTTTCTGATATATCATGCTTTTGCTATGTTTGGTTTTAAAACTGGTCACCCAGTTATATAAATTGCTTTAGATTCTAGAGCCAGTTTCAAAATAAATTTATCACATTTATAGTTTAGGTACATATCTTTTAGAAAGCTCTGATAGGTTAGGTAGAAAGCGAAAATAAGTTAAATATTTAAAGATGTAACGTAATATTAATAAAAGGAACTAAAATATCGAGCTATTGCCATTTGAAGTTCTCATTTGCAGAATTATTAACACGAAATTAATTATACCAGGTATGCAATGCTATAAAGAAAGATTAACTGTATAGCGACATGTAAAAACGAATATATTATTTATCATGTACGGTGTGTTTCACTTCTCTCGTTCACACCAACGTATTCTCCTTATTTGTTTTCTGATCGACTTGAAATGTTGGTCAAACATACTATCATTTAAATTAATTATTTTTATAACTTTTAAATGTTTTACCGCGTACCAGTAACCTACTGCGATCAAAAATTGAAGCGAAAAATTGAAAAAGCATAGTAGGCCTAGTTCTATCGAAAAACGTAGTTACCAACTAAATGGCCAATAAACTGAATAACTCTAGTCATCCGGTATTTCGCTCATAAAATTTTGCAGAAAGCAACTCCAAACTTCTGTTGCTGGAAGAAACGTTAAGCCAAATAAATGTCTTCTCCACCTTCCATTTCTATTATGTGCATTTACCAACAATGAAAAATTGTTACCTAAATGACGGTCTTTAATCTGACTACCTGCAGGCAGTGGGCACAGTTCAGTAGGAGATTACAACCCTTTTAATAACCAAACTACATGTCGCAAGTCGGTTCGCAGTTCGAGTGCCACCGTACAGAACAGGTGGCGTTGGTTAAATAATGCTAAGTCGGTATATTGGTCACTTTTACTTTGCTTTTCAACATCAGTCTGCAGTTGTCTGTTGATATTCGTTACGATAATTTTGTGAGGGTAATAGTGTCCAAGTGTACATTGCATTATGGAAGACACTCAAAGTAAACGGAACAAAAAAAAGGTTTCCTATAATGGTTACATGTACGTTTTTGACAAGGCAAGCAAAGATGGAACAAAAAAGTTTTGGAGATGTGAGCGAAAAGCAGACAAGTGCCTAGGTCGTGTCCATACAACAGCAGACGATGAATATTTGTGGTTCAGTGCTAACCATAATCATGGTAGTGATGCGGCAGGCGTAAGTGTTGCTAAAATAAAAGTTGATATTAAAAGACGTGCCGATCAAACCATGGAGACTCCTGCCCAAATCCTTAACCATGTCCTGGAGAACACTGGACCTGCTATTCAAGGTCAGTTACCCAACAAGGATGCTATTAGAAGATTGTGCCAGCGGACGCGAAACCGTAATGCTGCTGCACCCCCAACCCCAATAGATCTGGGAACGTTAATAATTCCGGAAGCGTACCGACTATATGAATTTGCTCCTGGACAATCCGAGACGTTCTTATTGAAGGATACCGGATCAGAGCAGCCGGACCCGTTTAGAATATTAATATTTGGAAGGGAAGATAATGCACGATGGAGCCAACACATCAAACACATTTTTATGGATGGGACATTTCGGCAAGCGCCTCCACTGTTCCACCAAATTTACGTTATTTTGGCAAACAGGGGTGGATTCGTCTTTCCAGTTTTGTACGCGCTGTTGCCAAACAAGCAACGGCAAACGTACGATCGGATGTTTTCAATTATAAAAGAAATGTGGCCGCAATTTCAACCCGAAACCGTTTCGTTGGATTATGAAATAGCCGTAATTGGATCGGTTACTGAAGCATTTCCAACAGCCCGATTACTAGGCTGTTTGTTTCATCTTGTTCAAAATTTTAAGAAACAAATAGCCAGTCATGGGATGAGAGTACAATATAATACCGATCCTGAATTTGCTCTTTCTGCACGGATGATAGTTGCATTAGCCTTTACTCCTCTAGAGCACATTGATGACGCAATTGAAGAGCTTTCTGCGCAACTGCCAAACGAATTGCAACCAATTTTAAACTGATTCGAAGATAACTACGTTGGAAGGCGAAATAGAAATCACACACGCAGAAGGGCGTTATTTTCGCCAAATATTTGGAACATGTACCAAAGAGTGCTTAATAATGAAGATCGTACCAATAATTTTGCGGAGGCTGCTCATCGTAGTTTACAGTGCCAATTAGGTGTGGACCATCCGTCGTTGTGGAAATTTATCGACGGGTTGCGAAGTGTCCAGAAAGGACGCGACTCGTTGTATGAAGCCTTTGTAGGTGGTAAAGCACCTCCTCATAAAAGGGCAAAATACCAAGCTGCCGATAACAGAATTACCACAATTGTTCAAGGCTTTGAAAACCGAACAATTATGGAGTATCTAAGAGGGATTTCTCATAACTTTTTAATGGACTGAAAGTGAAATTTAGTTTTATTTATTTTGTATAACTACTAAATGTTAATAAATTCATTATTCATTATTACTCTTGATTTCTTGTACATATTATTTATTTATTACTCAGTACAATAATTTAAGGTATCAAAGATGATCAATGGACTGAAAGTGAAATTGTATTTGCATGAATTTTTTGTTAACCAATGTGATAAATCAGTAGCAAAGTAGTTTTACCCTTTGCAAAAGGTCGGGTAGTTTCCATTTTTGAATATGTTTACGACATCGGGGCTATAATCAAAATTGCAAGTTTTCCAAATTTTTCAGCCGCCGCTCGCGCCACCATCTTACCAAAATTGCCCTCAAAACCGGTTTTTCCATATTCTCTCCTTACCGGTGCATTCTAGGAGCAAAATAGTTACTCTAAATTATATAGAAGACATAATTTTCTACAACTTTTGTTTAAACATAAAGAATAACCATGAAGAAATAAGCTAAAAATGAAGCACTGCACTTACAAAAAAAAAATAACAAAAGTTGTAGAAAATGTTGGCTTCTATAATATGAATAACAACTATTGTCATTCTAGAATGCACTAAGAAGATAATGTGGAAAAACTACAGTCGCTTTATATACACTAACGTTAACAGTCTGGTCATATATGGTCACGATTCCTATTGGTGCCGTAATTTTATGTCTTAACGTCATTTTCACAATAACATTTAAATTTCAAAAATGTCAAAGTCAAATTTATTCAAATATTGATTTGACATTCAATCAATAAAAAGCGTTTAAAATGCGAGTACATAGTTAAAACCCGATCATAATTTTTAGAAACAGGTAGAACTATATTTTATTAACGGTAAGCTATCAAGAAAACCACAGGAACAGAAAACGTTAGCTACAAAATGACATTTGCAATTGACAATTAAGTTTTGCTAACTGCTGCACTGTGTGCCCGGAAAGTAAAAGAGTATTCTGCTTGAGTTGTGTTGTCCTCGAAAAGATGACTTCATAATCTGCAAATCATTTTCCTTTAGCTTTAATAATAATGAAAATTTGCATTTAATCAAATCGAAAATTGAACACCCTGTACACATAATATATTGGGGTTTTCATCCGAAGGGTTTTTTGTTAGGGGTTTTTGTCCGGTTACGGGCAAATACACAAATCAGGATGTATTGTCTAAATTTGTTTTATTTTCTGTTTTGACGAATATTTTTTCATTTATAACTTTGCCATTTGTAAAAATAAGCGTATCATAAGAAGGATAGAAATAGCCCTATCTAAGCAAGTACAACGTTTTATTTAATCCTCTTTCCGAGAAAGCTTTACATCACTTCTTGCAGAAAGTATTAACAGGATAATACTTCTGTGCTTGAAAGGGTTGACAGTCAGCTGATTCTCATCAGATAAGCAAGCAAGTGCGTCCTTTAAAAATACTAAGGGACTATTCCATAAATTCGTGAAATTATCATTTCAATAACCTCCATTATGACGAACATACCAGCTATATTATGAAATTTTACGATATTCACCTGCAATTTGCAAATAGCTATTAGCAGAAACATTTGGACTGCAATCTCAAATACCGATGATGTCATAAGCCTAATAACAAATAAATATGAGCACGCAACAGGAAAATTAGATAGATAGATGAAGATATTCCAACTAACATGGAATTTAAGTATTAAAATTTTATTGTAATTTTGGTAAAAGATCCTGATAGTTTTTTGCTATAAAATTAAGGAAAGTTTGTTATAAGTTGAGGTGCTGCTAATTTGCTATATATATATATATATATTTAAACCTGCAACAATTTACCGCAGACTTTGATCATTTACTGTAAATATGTTGCAGGACTGTACAAACCTGCTAACAATTTGCTATGCAAATAATAAATCCGTGTCCGCAAATGAACCATTTATGATATATTAAGCTTTAATTTTACAATACTTCCAAGCAGACAGGACAGTAAATCCCTTAATGACAGGAATGACCAGATAATCATTTAATGTCTAATGCCAAAGCTGACTTCGGGACTCTACTGGGATCTCACTAAATCTTTTCCTAGAATATCTGGAAGAAAAATATAAATATTAAATGACTAGCCAAAAAAACATTAATAAAACATAAAACTGCAATTACTGTATATAATTGTTGTTGCTTGTGAAGACTCTGTACTATTTACAGAACTTATAGAAGAAGAATGTATATTTTGGTGTGAAACGACTTACTACGAATTTACTTTTTTTGTAGATAACTAGCTAAATTGCAAATACGTTAAAATTTTGCTGTCAACAACCAATACAATAATTGAACTGTTAACCAAATACCTATCTGCAGAATAAAAGCAGCTTCTTTTGTATTAGTTGTTTCAAAATACATTTAAAAAATTGAAGTTCAAGAGTGTAATTTGAGGGTTAAACATTTCCAAATCGTGCGAACAGAGAAAAATTAAACATTCCTTATCTTTATAGGTTCTATAAAATTACAATACAAATTATTTTTATGCTGAACTGTATGGAACTGCAGAGCAACAAGTTTGACTTTACATCTACTAAAAAATATAAAATTGCCACGAATTTAAGATGATTGAAGTTACTAAAGTACTAATGTGGAACGGTAAGGTGAATATGATCCTTGTTGAAAATTCTCACACAAATTTCTAGCAAATTTTAGTAATCTTTCAGGGTTTGTCGGCACATGCACACAAACAAAGAATTCAATTGCTTGAAGTATTTAGGTATTAAATACAATAAGTACCATCGGCTTTTTTCCGCCGGATTTCTTTCCCCGGATCTTTATTCCTAGATTAAACTGGTTTAGAGCGCCATTTTTTTCAAGATTGCGGCACGATCGGCAACTCGAAATGTTGGAAAACTTGGTATTTTTATTAATATCTCGAACTGGTAAACATATATAAAAATTGAAACTACCCCTTCTGTAGGGCAAGGCTCCTCTCTTGTACTCTGCTACTGGACTGTAATACATACATCAAATTTTGCACTGACCCGTATCGGGCTCAAAAAGTGTGGCCCGATAAAATAAGAATCCCATTTTACTTTCAGTCTATTAAACATTTTGCTAGCGCCGAAACGCCTGGCGCCCAAACGCCTGGCGCCCAAACGCCTGGCGGTCAAACGCCTGGCGCCCAAACGCCTGGCGCCGAAACGCCGTCGCCCAATCGCCGGCGCCTAACCGCCGGCGCCCAAACGTCCTGTTCCGTTCTTGAGGAATATGTTGTTCAGTTTAGTCATTTTGTTGGTGACAACTTTCGTTTAATGCAAAATAATGGACGGCCACAGGTAGCCAACATTACTCTCCAATATCTAAACGAAGTTGGAATTACACTTTTGGATTGGCCAGCCTGCTCACCAGACCTGAACCAGATAGAACACGTGTGGCTTCAACTGGGAAGAGCAATTCGCACTCGCCCTAATTGGCCTCGGACATTAGGATAGGTTACCAAAAAAAAATCTTGCACAATTGATTAGCAGTATGCCTAGACGTCTAGAATGTGTAATTAGAGCTCGTGGCGTAGAATTAACAGTTAATACTGACAGTTATCGGAAACAATTGACATGCTGTAAACATATCCCTGACAACGCCAACCTGATTCTTAACAAAACTTCATCAAAAACTTGAATAATGTACGGCAGAAACAAAATGGCAATATTTCAACAATTGTATGGTTATGAGTTAGCCCACTATAGCACTAAATTTGTTTATTGATACGTAAACATCGACATCAGAACATGGAACATGGAAACGAACATATACTACCATCAAAACGAAAGTACGCTTATACCGAACGCTGATCCTTCCCATTCTTCTTTATGGATCGGAAACGTGGACATTGCTCAAGCCGGACCTTGACAAGCTTGAGGTCTTCCAAATGTGATGCTTGAGGCGACCGATTTCGAAACGAAACAATTACAGGAAGATGTGATCAACAAACACTGATAGGAGAACAAATACAAAAACGTCGACTACGATGGTTCGGACATGTCTGCCGAATGAATGATAACCGTTTGCCATGTAAACTTCTTTGGTAAGACCGTCCGGCAGACTGGAGAATTCAGCGATTGACACCGAAGAAAACCTGGCTAAAGAATATCGAGGGCGACTTAAAGAATCAGCGATTATCGGTTATTGATGCCCAAGACGTCGTCAAGAATGGAAACGAATCGTAAATGGAGTTCGAGACCCAGCGGCACCGACAGCAGCGTATTCGTTGCGGGGACGACCGCCCGAACCGCCAGCAAACGGACCAAAGAAGAAGAAGAAGACTAATAACAATAAAGAGTGAAAAATACATTCGACGCAAAATCACAATTAATTTTTTCAGGTGCTTACTGTCACAGTTTCTTTACAAGTTTTAATTGCTTTTGTTTTAAGATACAAGGACAGTTGCCGATCACAAATAGAGAATGGTGAATCATATTTTAGGTTACAAGGATTGTCACAGAAAGAACACATTTTCTCTGAAGGGACAATATGAAACAAAATTAAAATGTCTGTTGTCATGGTATTCGTAAAATAAGTTCAAAGACTGCTAAACACCGATGGGGCCACAATTATATACAGAGAGATAAAAAAACCAATTAGGGCAGGCTGTGATATGTGTTATACGTTTGACAGTACTGAAGTGTATTGTCAGTCTATGTCAAATTCGAGATTAGCAGGTTAGGTTTTGTTCGTTGTTTGACACAGACTGACGTAAAACTTAACCTGCAAATCTTGAATTTGACATAGACTGACAATACACTTCAGTATTGCCAAACGTATAACACATATCACAGCCTGCCCTAAATGGTTTTTTTATTGATCTGTCTGTATACAGTGAAATCTCCCTTGGGCGGACACCAACGGGACCGACTGAAAGTGTCCGTTCAAGAGGGGTGTCCGCCTAAAAGAAATACGAAAAAAAATCGGTTTTTTAATGAAAACTGTAATTAAAGAAATTGGGACATTTAAAACGTATATGTATGTAAATATTTTTAAAATAAACAAAAAACTTAAAACTTAAGGAAAAAATAAGGATTTGTTACCTTACAAAATACTACTACATACAAAATACTTTCTTTATGTTTAATTATATCAGCAGCTTGTGTTTTTCCGATATCAAAACGCTTGCATAAGTTCCTTACACTTAACTTTTCCCTATTGTGAACTTCAACAATCTCAATTTTTTGTTTAAGCGTGAGAATTTTTATATTTGGTGCCATTTCTACAATGAATGTGTCCCCCACTGTGTCTTTTCCTCATAGACGTCAGACTAATCCTGAATCCCCGTGTGTACCGAAAGATTGAAGTCGGTGAATCCCCGGTTAACTCGGGAAAGTTTCTCAGTGAAGGCAGGCAGCGAAGTTGGTGCGCGGCACTATTGAGAAATGCAACAGCGACACTTACGACAGAAAAATGAGACAAGGCATTTATTTTTTTATTTTGTTTTTTGTCCGTTTAAGAGAACATTTTCTTGTGTCCGCGTCCGTTCAAGAGAATGTCCGTCCAAGAGGGAGTTAACACAATGCAAATTATATGAGAGTCGGTCGGGACCATGAGAAACTGTTCGTCCAAGGGAGGTGTCCGTGTATCCGCGAAGGTGAATTTTACTGTAATAGCAATAAGATAACATGAACAAGAAAATAACTCGTATTGCTCGAGTAAGAAAGAGATAAACATAATAGCAAATATTCGAGTAGGCCTGACGCACATTTAATTATGACAGATGTCAACCACACATGCCTACTAAAATAATTTTTTTTCGTATGGTCATCTCTTACTTACTCAAGCATTCTATTTTGTTGTTCATGTTATCTCATTGCTGTAATATATAATTATGGCCCAATCCGTATTACAGCATAATTTTCATTTAGAGTAATGAAATAGTATATTGTATGTTAAGAGCTGAAAGTGCATTCTTGCCGCTTGCGCATGAAAGCCGAAACCAGCAATCATGCAAAAGCGGCAAGCGCACTTTTAGCTCGAAACATACATACTATTTTTTCGACGACTGAGCATATTATAATGGAAAATATCATATTTCATTTTATTGCAAATATTAATTGACAATCAAGTTAACATTACTCGTGCAGTCTATTAGACATGTGACGCGATTATTTCGACAAATGACGGGCATTGTCAAGGAAACATTCGGACGTGGCTACCTATTTTGTTCACGCGGAAACCCAAAACGCTCGGCGAGCGGCAAAAAGATGAAAACGCACGCTCAGCGGCAAATGTCAATTTTCTGTTGTCAAGTGACAGTGAGAAAAATCTAATTTCGATGTCAGTCGTCGAAAAATATGTTTCTTATGGTTCTGATCCTGGCGGTTGAAAAAATTGTATATACACGGCAGGGCAGAACACCATTTTTCCCTCTGTGTATTTGTAGTGCTCGGCATCGCCCTTGAGCTGCAAACTCACATCTTGGGAAAAATGATGCTTTTCTCTTCCTTATAATGTATTATTTTTTCACATTGCCATTGGTGACATTAAAAACGTGACTGTTTGATACTTTTCATAACTGCTCACAATCATATTGATTTCACCTAAAAATGAACTAAATGAATTAATAACAGATTCATCCATTTTCAAGTAAGCTCTTATTCTAACGGGTGTTCATAAACAGTCGTCATCCCAGTTGCTTTGAAAAACAAAATGTTATATCTTTGATTAATTCGTGCAACACAATGAAACGTCATTGAGTACTGTCATAGCGCAGTTTTTCTCAATTATAATAGACATACGTTTTTGAAGTCAAAACCTACTGGGATGACGATTGTTTATGAACACCCGTTATAATGTATAATGGTTAATTTATACAGGGTCCGGCAACGAAGCGGGGGTAGAAGATATTTCTAAAACTATGAGAGTTGCATAAATATTGTGTATATAAAAGTTGTAGGTACTAAGGTGGTGCACATTACTAAAATAGTTTTGATTATACAGGGTGTCTCAAAAAAGTATGGCGAATCAAACTTACCGTTTTTTAAATAGAATGCCGTATATGTAGGTAGCTTAAAAGTTTTTTATTGAAATACTTTTCATTTTCATATAAAGTTGTATGGGTCTAACGTTAACTGTTTTGGAGATATTAACAATTTTATGCAAAACATTGCTGAACTTCAGGCGACTGCTGTAAGCGACAGAAAACAATTGAATGAAGGAAAACGTTACCAAAAAATTATGATTTTTGTAAACTATCTTTCAAGTGTAAAATGGTGGATCTGGGTATTAATGTTATACAGAGTGCTGAATATTTGCAAATTTAATTTAGATTTTTTCAAATGGAACGCCCTATATATTTTTGTATTTCTGAAGAGCTCTTTTAATGAAATTTCCTTTGATATGTTACTTCATACCTCTTAAGTTCCAACTGTTTTTCAGATATGCGAGTTTAAACATAAAAAACAATTTAAACCCCTTAAGATGCTTTATTTTAAGGGATAAAAAACAAACGCCTTTAAAATAATGATTTAAACACTTGAATTCTTCAAACAAAAGATAAAACCAAGCTTAAAATACAAAAATTGAACCAGAACTCAAAACTAGAAATAACCAATACGACCGAATTTTGAGATAGGAAATGAAGTGGAAGAAGAAAGCTCATTAAAAGTACTTTTTAAAAATACAGGGATATACAGGGTGTTCCATTTAAATAAATCAAACTAATTATATTTCAGATTATGAATTCTCTGTACAGCTTTAATACTCAGAGCAGGAAAGGAGAACTATTTGAACATTTAGTGTAATTCCGTATAAGATTTTGGTGTATTGGCTTTTTAATTTTTTTTTATCTGATTTAATTTGATCGTGGAATTAATTTATTCCTGCATTTATCGTTTTTTTCGTGATTATTTCCTGTATCAACACTGACTGAATTTATATTTTCTAAACCTGGTTTTGTGCTTTTATTCTAAGAGAGATCATGCGTTTAAATCACTATTTTAAGGGCGTTTGTTTTTTATTCCTTGAAATAAAGCATCTTAAGGGGTTTAAATTGTTTTTATGTTCAAACACGCATATCTGAAAAACAGTTGAACTTAGAAGTATGAAGTAACATATCAAAAGAAAGCTCATTAAAAGGGCTCTTCAAAAATACAAAAATATACAGGGCGTTCCATTTGAAAAAAAACGAAATTATTAAATTTGCAAATATTGAGCACCCTATATAACATTAATACCCAGATCCACCATTTTACACTTGAAAGATAGTTTACAAAAATCATAATTTTTTGGTAACGTTTTCCTTCATTCAATTGTTTTCTGTCGCTTACAGCAGTCGCCTGAAGTTCAGCATTTTTTTGCATAAAATCGTTAATATCTCCAAAACAGTTGACGTTAGACCCATACAACTTATCTGAAAATGATGAGTATTTCAATACAAAACTTTTAAGCTACCCAAATATAGGGCATTCTATTTAAAAAAAAGTAAGTTTGATTCGCCATACTTTTTTGCGACACCCTGTATAATCAAAAATATTTTAGTAATGTGCACCACTTTCGTACCTACAACTTTTATATACACAATATTCATGTAACTCTCATAGTTTTAGAAATATCTTCCACCCCCGCTTCGTTGCCGGACTCTGTATTTTTACAGTACAGTAAACATTGCGCTTCCATACTTTGACCAAAATTATTTAAAAAGATATTTTTGTCAACTACACGGAAAAATTGCATGTTCAACACGTTGGAAAAGTGATTCTTCCATGCTCACGTAAAACTTTTGCATTCGCTGGAAAACTCTCACTTTTCTTAACTTGTAGAACAATCTACTATTAATTCACTAGCGATTTAAGAACAACTCGCTAGCATATAAACATTATAAACAGTTACTTATGGTTGCTATTATAGAGATAATAATAATAATGCCAGTTTAAAATGACAAAGAAATAATAATTAACCGAGTTATTTAACAATAACAGTAACGGCGTAACTGGAGACTTGAGTTACCGCATTTATATTTTTATGACGCTCAACGCCTCAACGGCTTAAACCTGAAAAGAAACACAGATTGCAAGCAGCTGAAAATTATTTCGGTGGCACAAATAATTTTCACATATAATCTCATAAGAGTATTATTTCTTTCCTGATTTTTTTTTTATTGCATCCAACAATGTCGTATTAATTAGGACGCCTTCCAGAGGCGAGCGTTTCCTTTCCAGAGACTTTCCATTTGAAAATATATTTTTTGAAACTTTTCCTTACTGCCAATCTCTAGCGTGCTTTTAAAACTTTCTGTTGTGCAACAAAAGTTATTACATTCGTAGTACATTTTAAATGCGGCATATGCCGCGGGTTTCAGCTAGTATATATATATACGATAAATTGTATTTATGGTCCAATTTTTGCTCATATTTGGAATATATGTTAGTTACATGGAAATAAATATTTTTATAAATAGATTTGGCTCATATTCAGATGTGTATACAAAAACAAATTATTTTTGGGCAGTAGAACGTTTGCCGGGTCAGCTACTTCACTATATTATATTTTACCAGCTCGCTCTCCAACTGATACGGTTTCCTCGCAAGAGCGTGCAAATAACAACAAATAGCATAATTTCTGATAGAAATGACATTTTTCACTTACAGATAACTTAAGTAAAATCAATCCCTTTGTCCTTCCCTAAATCTTGATTTTAACATTTTAGTGCAAACGAGTAGTTCACATTGGTCAAATTTATAGGAGAAGCGAATATGATTTCAAACATTATTGAGTTTGAGTACAGATTGATCACTATGTGAAAATTATAAACGTCTTAATTTAAAAATTTCAGTGTTAATTGCGTAACAAAAAAGCCTTTCAATTTGAACTCCTTTACTTTTGTGCGAACATATCAGAAGCACGTATTTAATATTCAGTATGAAGATTTAAAAAAACATACATATTTGAGTAAAACTGAACTAAATAAAGCACAAGATGTTAATAATAAAATTAAGCTAAATTAAAATGAATTGAGGAACAAAAAAACAGCAAATGGCTAAACAATTGAATGATTAAGCGCGGACTACAATAAACAGATAATCCTCTGACCATGGTATACATATTAATTCCCGTAGTTATTAGCAGCGATATGCATATATAATATATAATAAAGCGAAATCTCTTTTGCAGTATCTTTATCTTGGGTTTGTACTGCTCAATAACAATGAAGTCCCTTTTATTTTACTCGCCTCAGCTTGTGTTTAGGAACCGTTCCTTATTGTAATAAACCAGAAGTTAAAAATATTAGCTCCAAGAACATACTTAATAAAAAGCCAATTTTTTACACACAAATTAACAATAAATATCTGTATTTTCTGTGACAAACAGCGTTAACTAAAATAAACTTATGTACTAAATTAGAAAGCGAATAGCTATTTCTAGTCCGCATTTATATGAAGCAGAAAACCTCGCTTTTAGGTGCTGGTCCACACCGCGAAAATTAGGTTGCGCTGTGTGCACTTGTGACCAAACTCAAAACATCCCTTTGCCCTCCCCGAACTCAAAGCCGACTGTGACATTGCAATACCCGACCACTTCCGGCAGCGCTACGCGGCATGCGCATACGCATATTAGTGAGAAATCTACAAATACAATGACGCGCGTTCAACTTTTCCTCACTTGGCTAAATTTCATTCTTAAACAACAAATAACATACATAGACAAATCGGATTTGTTTTGAAATGCTATATTGACCACCCTCAGGCGAGCCAGGTCAAGCTCCCGTTACAATTTTTATTTACAAAAAATTTACTGTGTGTTGAAACCAGTTGAGTAGTAGAGACTAAGGAAATCTAAACTTTGATGTTGGTTTTTGAACAGGGCAAAATATTTTTGTGTGAAAGATTCTTACAAAATGCATCTTTTTATAATGTTAGAAACTTAAGTGACATTTATTACCACGCTAGTGCATTAAGGAATATTATTAACTTATTGAAATGAGTGTTGAAAGTAGGCTTTATTCAACCATTGTAGATAAAATACTACTTAATTTATTAATTATTATTTCTTGAATCACAGAACCATCATGGCAGCATCTCATCCAGAAAGTAGTCTCCCGGCCTACAATATTTTATTATTGGAGGTGGAAGGCGTCGAACAGTTCACTTTTATCAACGCTTTAGTGAATTATTTCGCGTACGACAATCTGGCCGATGCTGAAAAGGAGGAACTCACTGAGCTAGGGACCAGCACAAATGAGAATCAAGACGCAGGAGCTTCACTTACGGAAAATTCCAAGAGCTACCTTTTTAATATTGGAAACGCCAATATCCAACTAATATACACTCCTAGGGTGTATGACATTCTAGCGGACCCACCTAGAGGTGGGGTGGTTGTCAACTTTGACAAACTGTTACGCTACATCGGAGAATTCAAAGAACTTCATGCCATCTGTATCGTGCTAGACCACGCGGTAATAACATATGGAGGAAACACAGAGGTGCTTGAATACCTCATCAAGCAGTTGTTCTCCCGGTTGGAAAAGAGCGCTAGCCAAAATATATTATTTTTAATTAAAGACAGCAGAAGTTGGTTTGAGGAGTTCACAAAACCAACACAGCTCTTCGCACTTTTGGAAAAGACCCGAAGCCAGCCACCGTATGTGGAAATTCCATTCTCGAAAGCAAACGTGTTTTGCATTGACGACGAACCGTTTAAATACCTTCTTATGCTGCGCAGTGGAGTGTGCTTTTCTAATAGAGCACGAGAGCTCGTTATAACGGAGTGGACAGAATCATATGACGAGTGTTTGAAGTGAGTTAATGACTTGTGAGAACGGTATCTCCGCCATTAAGCCAAAATTTTACGATTTTGAAATAAGTTGATATACATTATATACTCGTTCTAGCAGAATTTTGTATGCTGCATTGATTGCAATAGCTCACGTTACAATTGGGGCAGAACAGCTGTGTGATTACTTCCTACCTCACAGTGCCAACCCAAAATATCATATTCCAAATTATAGAAACTCCAACTATAATCTAAATGCCCATATTAGTCAAATTCATACATTTTAATGCTTTTGGACGTAAATATTACGTGATCCTTCGAGGGCGGCTTCTTTTCTCCCTCTCGTGTATGGCTCTCTGTTACTGACCTTTGTGTATTTTCTCTTAGAAGTAACGTGGCGCGGTTTTCACCCATACTTTCAATGCATTGTGATCAGTGGCCATTCTCTTTAACACCGATGATTTGCTCCCTCTAGTCGATGGATACTCCTCTATCAACTTGCTATGTCCTGCTGCTCTATCTCTAAGTCTTTTTAGGTTAGTTGTAAATTTTAAATTGGGGCGGATTTTCGCGCCTTGATCAATGGCAGGGGCGATATATTGGTTTTGTTTTGCTTACCGCCTAGAGGGGACCGGCTCTCGCCGTGAGCAATAATTGAGAGCATTATGTTCATTGTCTCGTTGTTTTCGTAATCTTTGAAGAGGGGTTCTGCCGTAAGTGCATAGTCGGTGTTTAACCGGATTTACATTGAACTTCCAACTGCATCTCTGTCGTTGCCGGCGACCATCCTCGTGGGTTATTCGTGCCCTATGTCTGGAGAACGCCTTCCCACCACACTATATAATTCTTCAGGCAGCTGAACTTCGCTAATTCAAAGCTTTTGACTCGCTTTGTTTTCATGTCGGTATTGTTAACAATGCATTACGTTTTAATTATTGCCTTTTTTGTATAACCTCTATAGAGTTTGAAATTCCTGCACGTTTACAACTCTTCTTTCTAGTAGCTAGATCTTACCTGTTTTATAATTAGATTTAGGTAAATCAGAAATTACTATATGTGTATGGTATTCGAGTGATCGCTTCACGGCACCAGTTTTGAGCTTCTCCCCGTAAATGATGGCATTGAATATTGTCAATATATATGTTGAATGGTGGCTAACCCCAATAGGTTTGATAAAGGACTGTTTGTAATCGTGACATCGCCGTTAAGGCCATTTTCTCAGTTAACAATAAATTGAATAACGGTCAGCTCCAGCTGTAGCCGAATATTTTGCCTTGCATTCTTGTGTGTTCAATATACATTATTATTTCTACTATTTCTTAGCCTATACTCCGTAGAACTGCATGCAGGTGATTTTATGAGCGAATTAAACGTTAATATATGTAGGGAAGATAGATACACAGCTGTACCGATTTCAACGACACCCCTACGCCGAAGTCGTTCTCTTCGAATCATCTTCTGGGCGAGAATTCATAACTTAGTCGCTTTTGGTAAACTATTATTACCTACTTGTTAATGCCTTCTCGAATTGATTTAGACAGAAGCATCTAAGCTTTCAGAAAAAAACGCGTCTGTGTCACACTGTAGCTAATTGTGTGCACTTTTGGCTTGATTATTATCGTAAGTTCATTGTAAAGTTTAACTGTCTTCTTTTCAGTGGAAAGGTGATCTACACTTTACTGTAATTTCTGTAATTTGCTTCATTATTGGATGTCCTACATTAGAGAAGACAGGAACACAGTCACTTCTTTGTTTCTTTAGATACCTCTTTTTATTAATGAAGTTATTGTCTAATGCAAGGTATGGCCTGCAAGCAACATTATTTATGTTTAACTCTTCTTTGATTTACTCATCTTCACATTCATTAATGAATCCTAAATATGTTAAGCTTCTTCTCCTACATCATATCTCATATTCTACGCTCTAGGTATTCCATATGTCTAGGTTGAACTGAAAAGTATTGTTGGTTTGTGCTAATATGACTATGTTATCTGCGAAGACCATGTGGGATGCTGCTACCAATTGCATCTGTACTAGCCTCTGTTAATCCAGTCTGTAAGTCCAGATAGCAGAAATAGGATGGTCCTCCTGCAGGCTTTTCAGGAGCCACCTGTAACTTATCTTATTGATTTAAAATATAAGATAACATATATTGGGGTGAATATTGTTAAATATAATAGACAAAACACAAATATAATAATAATAATAATAATAATAATATGCCTTTATTTCAAATAAATATATATATATACAGAGATACAACATAACATACTGGGGCGAAGTTCAGCGCACAGTAAAAAACCGCGAACTGCTCCACCACTTAACCCCGGGTACAATAATTAAAGAAATTAATAAATTGTTGTTTACCCCTCATTCCGCCTCCATCCTGTGCTCAAGAAAATAAAATATAGTTGGTGCGTGCAAAAAGAAAAACATACACAATTAAAGAGTATATGAACTCTTTACGTTTGAGTTTAAATAACTATTTTGCTGAGAAAACAGTAATGTAGAAAGTTGATGCCGAAACCCTGGTATTACAAGCAACTTAAGATTTCTGGGCAAGTCATTAAACCAAATCGCAATGTTGTAGACAAAACGACTATAAATAAAACAGATCTATAGTTTTTCCAAAACGCTCTCCCCGTGTAATTTTTCTGAAGTAAATTGTAATCTATGCATTATTAAATTTGTCTGGTTAAAAAACAACTTTTGTAAATTCAAGATTTTAATATGTATCGACAGTGATATCCTTCTCAGAGTTCTACTTTAATCATCTATATTTAGATTTTGCGCAATACCTATTTAATATGTGTAATGTAGTTTACTTACAACTTTTTAAGAGTTTTTAAAAATCAATGAAGTATCAAATGTGTTTTTCAGGATGCTTGCGTACATTGCAAATTTGAAGCCCCATAAGTTGCAGAAACCAATGCTAGTAAAAACCGCTCGTCGCCATAGAGCGCAGCTGTCTCAAGATCACATCATCTTACCCAAAGATCACATCATTTTATCCGAAGATCACATCATTTTACCCGAAGATCACATCATCTTACCCGAAGATCACATCATCTTACCCGAAGATCACCTCATCTTACCCGAAGATCACCTTATCTTACCCGAAGAATTTTAAATAGCCTCTTACACGTATGCTTGATATATTGATTGTTAAAGATAGAAATCTTCTAATCACTGGTGATTTTAACGTATCTTTTCTAACTACCAATTCATATAAAACTGCACCATTACTGGAGCAACATATCACCAAAAAAAATTAATCTTCTCAAACTCCTCTGACATTTTAAAAGATCTGTCGGCAGCAAATCTTAATGCAAAAAAATGTTTACTTGAATTTTTGTTTAGCGTGCTGCACGTAGAACTTCTGCATGAAATATTACAAAAATTTACGCTAAATATTTATAAAACCTAAACACCGTGGTTAAGGTCTGGGAGTGTAGCAAAGCTTTGGCAGCTGGATCCTATCCTAAAGCGCCACTGGTTTAATACCGTCCAAACTAGCAGAACTACAGTTGTTGGTGTACATCCCCAAACCATAAGGAAATGCATAAAAAGCAGAAGTTGCTGTTCTCCAATGTTTACTTACACTATGTATATTCACTTCAAAATAACAGAAATTATATCGAATGAACGAAAGGTTCTAAAGGGCAGTCTCCAAGATTGCAAAAGACAAAAAGTTATAGATACTAATTTAAACTTATAATGATGTATATTTGTTTTTATTATATTTGTAGTATCGCATTTTAATCTAAGTTTATGCATTGCTAGATTTGTTAAAAAATAAAAGGAGTATTGAACGATTAGCACATCTGTGTTATGCTTTGCATTAAATAAGCTCAAATTCTCGCGATAGGTCTATGCGCCTGAACTGTTACACTCTTCAATTATTGGTGTAGAAAGCACAAAAAGATGCAGTACTCCCTGCAAACTATGTATTCTCAAGCAGTGGCGTCGAAATTGTCAAGGAATTGAATGCACCCAACTTAGTGATGCCAAAATAACAACATTCAAAAGAAGCTAAAAAGATACAGGTAATCAAATCACAGCAATGTCAAATCATTCAGCAATTTACATGAATTTTAATCCTCAACCGTAAGTAATTTAGTTTTATAGCTTAGATCCTGCAATTATGCAATGTGTTTCAGAGTCTAGGAGTCAGCTTGCCATGAACAGTTCGACTACAATAAGAATACGCACATGTCTGACCGTGCAAATCCAAAAGGGGTTAAAGGAACCATCAGGTTTGTTAACGGCACTTCTTGTTAACTATAGTTTTTCTAAATATTTTGAAATATAGCAACGCTACGAGAGTATATTTGAGGGCCCGCCAGCTAGACTTAGTGTAGACGGCCTGCAGCTCTTTAAATAATGTAATTACCAAATATAATAAGCGTCAACAAGCTTTGAAATTACAACATATATACTGAAAAGAAGCCGTGTAGCCAGTTGGTAGAGCGTTATGGTTGCATTAAACCAGTCCTCTGTTCGAATCCCATGGAGGGCGGAATTTTTCCACAGGTATCGATTTCGTTGAGGACATTCACAATTGGACACCAAATTAACTGTGCTCCACTCGTAACCACATACCTAAGAGATAGAGTAACAAGGTCAACAGATCACCAGAACCCTAACACAATGGTGGCCACGCAAGTTTAAAAAGCATGCTCCAACTTTGTAACCCAAAACCGGGACAAGTTGAGCACTGAACCGCCATATACTAGCGTACAAAGTACCAGCCTCTACACGGGTAGGTAAAAGAGGTTATGAATAATTTATACATACATACAAGTATACTCAGATAGGTCGAGAACTTATAAACTCAGTTTAACTCGCAGCCGGCTGTAACACAGTAACTGAATTACAGAAGGTAGCAGTAACGAAATTAAACAGTTAATAGTATAAACAGTGTATTAGATTTATTAAACAACCCTGCATACAGTAATCGGTACAGAAATTCTATAATTTTTGACTAAGCGCTACTTACTCGAAAGGTGCACCCCAAATAATGCTAACATGGCAATGATTACCACAATTCAATTACACAATTTAAGATTAAACCAATAAACTATACAATTACCTACTAAGTACAGTTTCAGTTTCTTTCATATTGCCCACGGTACCAATATTATTATCACAGACCGTACAGTACTTATCCGAGAACGTCATCCTTCTGTAGGCGAATAAAATACACCCCAAATGAATTGTGGAGTATGATGGCAAACGTCACAGCATACAAAGCACTCAGGCGATGAGGCCCAAACTCAACTAGACTCCTAGAAACAGAGGGGCCTTCCAAAGTATGAGAAATCGCTAAAATTTATAGAGATTTCGGGTGACGCCTCAGGAAAATGCGCCTTCTCAAGCGGAATCGCTAATGTTATACAACTCCTGGGTAAAGCTAAAAATACCCGACGAAATTCAGCTAATTGCATTACGTTACCAAAATCGACAAAGAAGTAATTTCACTCACCCTGTAGATACAGGCAATTGGCCAGGCTAGAATTATGAGATAAATAAATCGTCTTAAGGTCGCAGACGTATTTGTTCCATATAAGTGCCCAAAACCCATAAACATAAAAGCGAAGCTTCCACATATAATATTTCAAAATACCTGAAGCTAAAAGCTAAAACTTGGAGCACAATCACCGGAATTTTCCGATACGACGCAACTTTTTGCAAAAGTAAAACGAACGAAAACAAAACGAGCTGCCTGAAATAGCTGCTAAGTCTGCGGTTAAAGTAGATTACCACCTAATCGCTAATGCTGCATTCGCATTCAAATAAAAGAGCTTTTACACTGCCAAAAACTATGCATTAAATAATTTCTAATGTTAATTACGCTCTTTACACGTAACGGGTTTCAGCGAAGGGTTCTAGTCCAATAAAACATATCATAACCTACTGTTATTTTTGCAGTATGGGAAGAAACGTTGTCATAATGTAAGAATAAACCTCTAGCACCTTAGGAAGACAGACGGTGGTGTACCAGTTTGTTATTACTGTCTTCTGATGTTCTAGCATAACAGCCTTACCAGTTCCGAGTTCTTGAATAATACAGCAACCATAACTTTCCTCATTGATCGCTGCTTTTTGGGCGTCACCGGAGTTGGGTCATCTTTGTAGATCCACTCCTTACTCTCCTGACGAGTTGGACAGTCGTAAAATGGAATATAGGTTTCGTCACCAGTAACAATTTTAGAAATAATACGTTGTCCACCATTATTCAAAAAATTAAGGGTATCGCGGCCGATTTGCAAACTCTCGGCTTTTTGCTCGTTAGTAAGCTTATGCGGCACCCAGCGGGTAGCAACTTTCTTTAGTTTTAGTTCTTGGTGTAAAATTCTTGAAACTGACTCGGATCCAATACCAAGGGTCTCTTCTATCATGGCGTACACCACTTTGTTGTCGTTTTCTACCATTTTCCTAACAGCTTGAATGTTTACGGGAGTTACTGTAGTTTTTAGACGTCCTTTGCGGATGCCATCTACAACAGTAACACCGCCCCTTTTAAATGCCACATAACATCGAAACACCGTTGCCCTAGATGACGTTTTTCTTCAAAATTGGATTTCATTCTATCCAGGCATTCAACTTCGCTCAAACCACAATTGAAATTATAAAATATCATAGCGCGAAAATGCTCTCGGCTCGAAAACTTGATTGTCTTAATTTATCCTTTATCTGACGGCATTAACAACATACAGAAATTCCTTAATTATATTTCTAAATAAAAACAAAATTACACTAACCAAGAGCCAATCCAGAATTGCAATATATCCAAAAATTTATTAGTGTACTTTGATAAATATAATACATGGCGTTATTTATTTTTCAAAGATCAACCTGGTTTGTACGTTGTAAAATTCATAACATGTTTTTAATCCTTGAGCCGTCAGAACTAGCATGTCTAGCTGGACCTCGATTTTAAAATCTTGTCAGTTGTTTTTTCGTCACATTTTAGGTGTGCAGGCGCCAGATTTTAGCTTTGATTGTTTTAACCTTTTAACAAATCGTGGATTTGAATCCCACACCTGACAATATCTTTTTTATAATCTAAATTTAAATTTGCGAAAACTTCGCTTCTCTACAAATAGAAATGGCCACGTCACTCACTAATTTGGAAGGAAAACAGGCAACGACTTTCCTGTAGAATGTCGCAATTATATAATTTAGTTTAGTGATGCAACCAGCAACTTTGCACACACTCTGCCCAAATTAATCACTTTAAAAAATTATTTTTTTCATATACATAACGAGTGGAAACAAAGTTTAAGAAAATTATTTGGTGTCTGGTGGCAATTTGGAAAAAACAGAGATATACATAAACAACAAATTGATAACCGGCAGTTATTGGGTAATTTAGTGGCGATTTGTCACGTAGTGTCTGTATGTTTTATCGTTATATTCGTTATAACAAAAATTTGTTTGATATTAATAATACATTATTGATTATTTGTTTCTTTGGACAACTAGCGACTTCATCACATAAAAGCTGGAGAAATATTGTTTGCAACATATCTTAATTGTCCGGAAAATGAGCGTAGCAAAGAAAAACAGTGAGCTTATATGTTTTTTCCCAGTTAAAGAATGCATTATATTCAGTAAACGATCAGTTTTCAGCAATTGCTTCGGAAAACTAATAATAGTATATTATACACCAAGGTAGCGAAGCCCAGTATTATAACCTGAGCGCATATTAGATACTGAGCGCGAAGTATCTAACACGCGAAGGTTATAAGAGGATTCGCTACCGTGGTGTATATACTATTTTTTGCACTAGCTAAACGGCTTAACACCTAAAATTCCCCAAAAAAATTCGAAAATATTTTTTCATAACACCTACCTATAGCCCGGGAGCCAGCGACATATTTTTGTCAGTTATTTCCTCCCGGTCGATAATTTGAGAATCGCTTCATTTAGTTGTGTCGTGAAGCGCAGTGATCGTCAGCTGCGGGACCATGGTCGGGATAGGCGATAGCAGCCATCCACGCACGTAAAAAAAAATTATTTTCAGTGATTTCCTCCCGGCTGAAAATTTGTTAAATAATAGCTTACATATCACTTATAGTAATAAAAAAAGTCAGCTGGCTGAATGGCGCAGGAAACCTCGTCAGCTGATGCATTTAAATAGGTGAGCGGCCGTCAGACGTGGCTTCCGCGCTACACCTTTGACTGCATCAGCTGACGACTTTCCCGTCGACATACAGCCAGCTGACTTTATTTTTATCAAAACAAATATTCTTTGTATTTTTACACGTTTATACAAGCAGCTGACGTATAATCCGACATCAGCAGCCAGCTGACATTCTTTTATTAGTATAAGTGATATGTAAGCTATTATTTAACAAATTTTCAGCCGGGAGGAAATCACTGAAAATATTTTATTTTATACGTGCGTGGGTGGCTGCTATCGCCTATCCCGACCATGGTCCCGCAGCTGACGTTCACAACGCTTCATAGAGCAACTAAATGAAGCATTATACGAATTATCGACTGAGAGGAATTTGGTCGCAAAAATCTGTCACTGGCTCCCGGGCTACTACTTGTTATTTGTCAATGACAGAACTGTCAACCTGACTGGAAAGTTCCCCGTAACGGCCTAGGCTGTTATACACTTAACAGCCTAGGCCGTTAAAAAATAACAGAACAATAACATTTTAGCATTGGCAATACTGAAATGTATAGTTGGTGACACTGTAAGTCTATGTCAAATTCGAGGTTAGCAGGTTAGGTTTTACGTCAGTCTGTGACAAAACTGACGCAAAATGTAACCTACTAACAATTTAAGATAGACTTACAGTGTCACCAACAATACATTTCAGTATTGCCAAACGTAATTTGTTTCCATAGGTGACTCTGATAAGACGAGTTTTCTAACACCCATTACTAATACTATTTAACTTTTTCATTGAAATTGAGCTAAATTTAAGTTTTTGTAGGTGTTATGAAAAGTATTGAACAACATACGGCTGTTATCGCCGGATAAATTCATGAGCCTCGGCCTAATGGCCTCGGCCACAAATTCATCCTCGTCTGTTAGATGCTTACTAACGGCCTTATGTCATTAATAACTATAACTGTCAACCAGTCAATACAGCTTTTTAAAACGTCAAAATTAAAATAGTAACTGGTAACTTAGCAATTTATTAGTTACCACGGCGGTGAAAATTGTTTATTTTACTTTGTCTCCCGTGGTGGAGAAAAACAACTTCACGACCTAAAGATAGGCCAATAATGGTGCGTTCGGAGACTAGTAGTGCAAAAATAATTTTATGAGCACATACTTTTGCTTGTACAGTCGTATTCAAAAATGTATTGTACACAACTCTCTCTCTCAGCTGAAGCTGGCAAACCAAAATTATTTACTCCAGGTAATAAACGCCCACGTCAATCTTCTGTAACGGATTTAGAAGATTATGAAAAGGGGCTTTTCGCAATATAATATACAATTTCGATAAAACAGAAGATGCATGAGTGACAATTGGTATATTACGTGCAAAACTTCGAGAGGATTTAGGTTAGAACAGTGGAACCACATATTTAGGTGTTATTTTAAAGGATCTCGAGTTTAAATGGCATCGAAGTCGGAATAACAGAAAACTTTTATTAGACACAAACGACCTACGGACTTTAAGAATTAAATATTTACAACGAATAGAATACTACTATCCATTCACAAAACTCGTGATCTGTCAAAACGCTGTCAAGTTGGTATCTTGTTTAAATTCTGTTTTGGAACTTCTGCTTGCTGATTTTGGCAGCACTGAAATTTTTGAAATTTAAAAACTTGACTTATGTCGCACTTTCTTGTAAAAAATAATCTCAAAATTTCTTTAATTTTTGTGCATACACTTCATTTGCATGGAACAGAAACGAAAAAGGGTTTTATTATTGGAAAGGGAAAAAAAGGCTTTAGTTCATTATTACAAGGAAAAACTTCGCTTAACTTTTGACACATGTAACATAACCTTCCTTTAAATATTACTAGAAATCATTAGATTCGAAGTACTATGCAAGACAAAAAAAGTGGGACAACTCTTGATAGAGATTTTGGCATTATTTGATTAGCTTAAATGAGGCTTGAAACAGTTACATTTACTATAACAATTTTGTTTCATAGCAACGTCTAAACAATTTGATGATTGAGTTTTTTTTGTCTTGCTTAGTACATTCCCAAAAAAACTGCAATTTCCAGGTACACTCAGCAAATATTTTCAAAAATTGACATTGACAGTTCACGAGTTTTGTGAATGGATAATATCATGTAATTTTTTAGATTTTATTTATAATAATGCACTATTATTTATCTAAAATGGTTTATTTTTCGGGTTTTATAATAGTTGTTTTACATTGTTTTGCTATAAGTTCTTAAAATGTAGGTAACGACCTGTTAATAGTTAGTTCTGCATTAAGGGTATAAAGAAGCTTTTATGGCCCCAGGCGAATTAGATTAAATTTTTATATGCAAGTAGTAGTTTTATTGGACACCAAAATAAGTCAAAGATGAATAAAACTGTGTGATTTATTTTCTTGCGTAAGACAAATTCTACGCAGCCCTTGGTAACGTATTTGGGTGTTGTTAAAGCGCCGATCACTACCGAATGTATTATCGTACCTGCGCCGCACGAAGCAAACTTTCGCCATGCGAGCAGTATTTAACGAAAGGGATTTTTTAGACATAGGACCGAGCTCTGTAGACTAGGGATTACCATGTCTGCTTAGTATTCTGGAGGTCGCGGGTTCGATTCCCCTGGCCGTCTGCTCTGATTCAGGTTTTTAGGTGGTTTTCCTGAGTCAGCAGAGTACCTACCTTCTCTAAGGCGAATGCCGGGGCAGTATTTTTCCACCTTTCCTGGCCTATCTTCCATTCTCCGCCCGCTCCTACTTTCTCTCACCCATCCTATAATTCCTGTTCTTAGCTGAAGAGGGACGCAAGGTTATAGCAGCCCGCCCCCAGTTGGGGGAATTGAAATAACCCTGAACCTTTACCTACCCTAGACATAGCGACATAGGGCATAGTAATTTGTACCGCTTGGCCATAAATATCTGAGATCCCGGTAGCCATGGAATTAGCTACTTATAAATGTTGGGTTAGTATTGTATTTCAATTACAATAAGTATTGGTACCTATTTAATGTAAGAAGATACAATGAGAGGAGGGGAATGCGCCCCGGATTCTGCAGTTTAGCCTACGACTCGATTATAAAAATCTCCTGTTCTAATTCCATTATTTATTGCAATCTGTAATAATTTTTGACAGATAGGAATTTTAGTTGTGATGACATTTAGTTTAGTTGGATTCATCACTTTAATAAAGCGGTGTTGATTCCAAAGGTAATGTGATATCAGATATTTATGGCCACCCGGTACAACTAGTTTTGAAAGTCATACTTTTTTTTATGAATTTGTAGTTTGATAACGAGGATGAAACCAGAGTTAATCAAGCAGATGAATGAAAAAAAGGACTTTCAAAACGTGTTGTACACGTAGTTTTTTTGCATAGTGATCTCTTGGTCGACATTTAGTCGAAAAGGACTTCGCAATTGACAACTGTCAAATTTGACATTTCAGTAAAATTGTTTAAAAAAGTGTACATTTTTTTCACAATCTATGAGTTAAAAGAAGTGGAACTTTCAATACGATTTTTCGTTAAAAAAAGACGATTTTCACGATCGCTAGGCAAACAATTATCTTTAAGCTTCCACTTTTAAAAGCATTCTGGATCCACGTTGGGGGTACACCGATATTTCAGACTATTCAATTCACCTGTCATCTGTCAAAAAGTGACCAATGAAAATCCAGAATTCTGACGTTTCTTGACCAATCAAAAAAATATCAGTGGATATATCTTCCTAGAAGGTATTCAAGTGACTATTTTAAACAAATGTGATTTTTATTAGAAAAAGTCAATATTAGTGTTCTGTTACTACAGAAATTGCGTAGTTTGTTGCTAGATTTACTGAAAACTAATTTGAAAAAGTAGTTTGGTTCATTAAATAGTCCCTCGAATACCATTCTTAGTCAAAGTTAAGTAGATTATTTTTGCGGTGGTATCACTACTCATGTCCATTGCGCTTGTGATTAGGACTCGTGCTAGCGCACTCGTCCTAATCGTACCAAATCGCAATGGACATTCGTGACACCACCACAAAAATAGTCGACATAACTTTGACTACTCATGGTATTATAAGTGAATATATAGTTTTGAATGATGGGGTGCAGTCTAAATCATACAGCTCCAGCCATCAAAGTATGAAGTCCTCTCGCGTCAGGTGGAAGGTTAGCATCAGTTCCAACAATTATCCAATGTAGATACTCCACTTCGTAGGCGTGTCGTTGTGCTGATGACGATGACATTGTCTGCAGAAATTGAAAATAGGTATGAATGTGATGTAGTGTAATTAATAACATTAAATTTAAGTTACTATTCTTACTGTTTTTGCATAGGCCGGCTGATGCGGGTCTGTTTCTATTAATGTACTATCACGGGCAAATGTATTTGCCAGTCTGCTTCTTGCAAATGTTTGCATAGGCAACCCGCTTTATTGAAAATCTTGAGCGGTTGCCTAACTCTGCTTTTAAATATTTTAACTGTTCAACGTAGAGGTTGGTAGTACTGTTACAAATCCACAGCCGGTCTATCTCAAATTATCAAATATATCAATAGCGCGAAATTTAAGTTGGTGTTGGGCAAACGAATGCTTTAAAGTTTAGTATGTAATAAATTATAAAGGAATAACTCAATATTCAGTTTAAAATGAAAATAATCATTTCAAATGGCCAATCACTGAACATTATATTAGAATATAAAAAATGCATTTTTGTTATAGTAACGATTCGCGTTCTTTGCAGTGTTTTACACATTGGCGTATTTTTTTTTTAAACATTTTAACCTTTGCCTATAACCACAATTTCAAATTAATATTGAGAGACACTCCGAAAATAAATTACGTCATATATTATGATATTGAATATTTGGACTTGTGCTTTCAAAAAAATTATCTGGAAATAACGAATATGTCTTGTTAACAATGTTTTATTAGATTAATATAATTACATATATAGATATAACATGTATAAAACAATAGTGATTGAAAATAAATATGGTGGGTTTTAAAACGAATTTTATAGTAAGCAAAATTAAAACAACAATTGTAAAAATTATTCATATCCAATTATATACATAGCTACATAAAAACCTTTTAGTAGGTATGAATCCTATAGTGTGAGTTACCGTGCGTGTTAAAGTTTGGCCTTTGCTCAAAAAGTCTTTATTGAGGGACTAGAAATAAATCTAGGATGAAGGCCCGGGGATCCCTTTTGAAAAACTACCCCAAAACCACCCCAAACGTACATTTTTTTAGTTTTTGCCAATTTTCTCATAAACTATTACCTTTTTGGAAAAATGTCAAGAGCCCTAATTTAAAGAGAATAAAATTTCCTATGGATTGGTGTATAATATGTTTATTTTTGACAAAAAATAATTCCTGAAACAACCCCAAGACTATTGCAAAAATACATTCGCTCTATAATTTTCTACTTTATTCAAAATTTTCAATTTTGAACAGGTGAACCGTTGTCAGTCCAATACATAATTAAATGACCTTGCTGCACCGTCATCAATGTGATCTTTTGCTTGGAAAAGTGTTATAGCAGACCCATGAAATAAATTCTTAGATCAAGTCGATTGTCTACAGCGGCAACTGTAAATAAACCGTTGCGCATACTTAAAAGATAAACAACATTTTTCGAGCTATATTCTTGTATAATTAATTGACTGACCCATCGTGCGTTCAATGTATTTCACCCTATTATAAGAAATAGATAAACCAAGTCGATGTAATTCGTTGACTAAGCGAGCACTTCAGAACAGGAAATGGATAAAAAGACCCAAATAAATAGGTAGTGGTGGTTCGCATGCTCTTGGAGCTTGGATATTGAAATTAATAAGCTGAGAAATAGTAAGTGTATTCTGTTCTTTTTCAAAATTCCTTTCTGAAGATGGGCCATACAATAATATTCCTATTAGGAATTTTAGTTTGTTCGACACCGCTTCTTGGCAATTTGCTTGAAAACCTTCTACTGTATATTCCATTTTTTTGTCTCATTATTTCACGTCGGCATATTAGAGCTGCTTTGCTTAGTATGTGGAAGTCTTCTTAGCTGTTTGTTTCGATCAGAGAAGATTGAACAAGGTCTTTCATAGATTTAGCGGAAACAAATATTGGGCCATATGAATAAAAATAAAGTAAATGCTTACAAGCATAAGGCAGAAGGAAAAGCAAATGCTTAGAGCAAAAGGTAGGAGTAAAAGCAATTGCTTCATTCAATATGAATAATGATTACCTTATACTTGCAAGCAAATGCTTCATAAAAACGAGTAAAAGCTCATATCTAAAATATTGGAGATATGTAGGTACTCATATTTTCACGCTTCTGAATAACAAAATTGTGCATGTTTAGACCAGCAATTTACGCAGTTGTAGCGACCTGCTGCGAACATACGGTTATTCAGTGTTCAAAATGTCGTCATCCGAAGATGATGTTACATGTGAAAGTGATAGTAAAGTGCAGGTGCTGGACTTTATAGCAAATCAAGTCAGAAAACATCCAGAGATCCTTAGTAAGTTACATACGCAGGCATCTAAGAAAAAGAAAGAAGACGCGATAAAAAAAAATATTAGAATTATATGAAAGTGTTATGGGGCAGTTTATAACTACAGGACAACTAATGAAAAAAATCAATAACATGAAGACACGTTTAAAGAAGAAGACCGATGTAAAAAAAAACGGTAATAAGCATATTAAACTTCTTCCATGGGAAAAAACGTAATACGAGGCAATGGAGGGAGACTCAAATCCAACTGTGGCGAAAATAGTAGCTAACAACAAAAATTAAATATGTTAGGGTGTAGATAAAAAATAAAATTTCGTATTAAAAAAAATTGATAGTTCCCCAAATAGGGTACCGTGCAAATAGTCGATGAAGGGGGAAAGACATACGCGAACCTGTAATTGTTGGGCTTTGAGCAGAGCCGGATTTAGAACTAAGTGGGCTCCCATTTCATAATAAACATTTTCGCACAATATACAATGTAGTTTTTTTTTAAACCTGACATAGGCTATTTTTTTATTTGAAGTGCCAGATTAGTATTATTTCTAAAGGAAAAGTTGTATTCTCATTTACTTTAAGTTTACAATTAATAAACATTTATTACAAACACTTAATAGATCACTAATTACTGTGCGTTATAATTTTGAATTATATTGGCTAAAGATTCACGCACTTCCTGACCGCGGACACGTAAGTTGCCATTCTCTTCCTCATCCCCATTAACAAGATCGCCGTCTTCATCTTCATCATTACCTTCAAAATCTGAATCCTGCAAGGTCTTAGCAATGTTGTGTAAAATGATACAAGCTACAATTATATCTGGAACATTAGCCAATTTCATGCGACAACAATATTTCAGTATAGGAAAGCGCCATTTCAGCTGTCCAAAACACTGCTCGATTATTACCCTTTCCTTTGACAACAGTTTATTATAAGCCTTCTTTACGTCTGTGTCGATAAGGAGTCATAAGCCAAGGTTCAATTCCATATCTCTGATCAGCAATGTGAACGGCGTTCTCTGTACGTCGCATTACTTCTCTCACGTCGGAATTTTTCCAGATTTGGCTGTCATGTACCGAACCAGGTCAGCTCACATCCACGCTGGTGAATATGTACTTTCCATTGCACGTTCAAAGTTGCTTCTCCTTTGCGGTAAATGTATTCGTCCCAGTGTAATTTCGGTTTCTCTATTTTCACATGTGAACAGTCTAGTGCTCCAATAGCAGTCGGAAATCTAAACTGACTTACCCACAGTTCTTTAGTTTCTATTATGGCATGGTGACTTTTAGGAAACTTAATCCAACGATTAACCTGTAGAATTATTTTTTTACCACCATTCGCACAGTGCGAGAAACAGTGGACTGCTCAATGCCTAGCTCTTCGCCAATTCCGCTTTGAAAACCTGGATTTGCCAAATATCTTAAACAGACTTTCATTCTGTGCACAGCTGATAATGCACCACTACGCCGTTCTACACTCTCACATTTTCCTCTTCAAACCGGAACATACTTTTAAAATCACTCGTTCTCGCTGCACGCCGTTGCTTGTAGTACTTTACATTTCGGAGATTTATCATTTCAGCCATATTTACTTTCAACCAAACAACCGTGTAAAAACAACGCGCGGAACCTCTAATAATAGTGACAGCTCTGATGCTACTGAATAGCAGCATCACTTTTCCACAAGTAAATACTCGCACTTGTAAGCAAATGGTTGGCTTTATTCATACGTTTGAAGCCAATTCTTTTATATCATGAGCATTTGCTTCATACTTTTAAGCAAAAGCATTTACTTACAATTTTATTCATACCCCTTAAAGCATTTACTTTGAATTTTGCAAGTATAAGCATATGCTCCCTTTTATTCATATGGCCCATTACTTCATTACGATAACCTCAATCAAAATGGATTTAAACCTGTGTAATATAGCAGTCTTCAAACGTGTTCTGTTAACAACGAGGATATTTTATCGTAAAGTCTTTACTTTCATATCGTCATATATAAATTTTAGTGAAAAATACGTTTCTCCAGAGATTAGTTCTTCTTCTACCATGCTAGTAATTTCCTCAATTAATCTGGGACTGCAGTAATCATTGTTTTCTTGATTATTTTGTTTTGAAAGCTTCTCGTATTGACGATTGAAGTTTACCAGACAAGGAGTATGTATTTTAGTTCATTGGCAACCACATCTCCAACCGATAATTCCTTAATTACATAGTGGTCATTTAAGACAACTGCTTTTTGGAGTAAACTTTCTGTTATTTTTAATGCCTTCTCTCCTACTTTCCTCTCGTATGTTAGTCCTTGCACTTTTAGTAATAGTTCTGCTACTACTTGAACTTGTATTTCTTTGTTTATCTTTACGAATTTTCCTCCGACAATTGGGGTGCCATTTTGCTTGATTAACTTTGAAGATATTGTCATGTAGAACTGTTTCTGGCAATTCGAAAAGTGTTGTTTTAGTTGCATTCTTATAATCATTGATGAAGGGTTCATACGCTCCTCTTATTCCGGTAGTGTCCTTTAGTAAAGCTGGACATTTAAGCGTGTCTTTGGTTTTGATTTGACAAATTATACAATTACTGTAATTGACCTTCGACATTCTGTAAAAAAAATTTAAATTTACATTTTGTTTCAAAGACATGTAAGGGGTCATTCATATAAAATATGCCACGCGATTGGGAGCGCATTTCTGCCCTTTCCCCTCCATCATCACACTCTGTCAAAAACCTCAACACCAGTATCATTAATGCCTATTTAATTCAGATTAACAAAAAATACTTATGAGCCCTACCATAAAACCACATTCCTAAAATACATGCTGGAAACCGTGACACGTCAAAATAGCCCCGTCAAAACAGCTCCGTCATAATAGCCCCGACAAAAACGCTCACACACAAAATAGCCCAGTCTAAAATAGCCCCGACAAAATAGCCCTGCCAAAACATCCCTAGCGAAAATCACAATAATATTTGTGAACACAAGACATGACCAAAGTTACGTTATTTATTTATATACACATTGTATATAACTAATACCGGCTGGTGACTTGGGCGACGCAGCGTGAGTTTTAATGACAAATTCTTAATATTCAGTTAGTTGCTTTCCTTATTATTTTATAACTAAAGAATACTTACGTTTTTTTAACAAAACAGCATCTGTAGATACTATTGCTTAAAATTGTCCACTTTGCGGTACTGGAAAATGAAAGAAGTAGATTTTCAGCTTTTACAAAAATTATAAAAAAGAAATAGGCACTATTTACTATTTTACTATAGTAATACATGTTGTTTACAGATACAATCATGTAAAACACCCATATTATAGAAAACTATTTGGTTATAAAATAACAACATAAAAAGATCAGCATATTAAGAGTGATATTACTACAAAAAAATACATAATTCTACCATTCTAAATTTTTAAATTATATGAGACACTACCGACATAATCAATAACATTTAAATTATGATAATCTAATAATCTTGTACTACCAATTCTAATCTGCGATTAATTTGGACAGCACAAAGATATTCTGTCATGGAGCTATTTTGTCTGGGCTGTTTTAACGGGGCTAGTTTGGGTGGGGCTGTTCTGTCGACGCACCGCTGGAAACAACTTACTGAATTTTGAAAAGTCTTGACAACATCGCTTCGATGCCCATCATGGAACCCACATCGCGCAAAAAAATATGTGAAGTTAAGGCACATATATGCGCTAAATTCGTATATATTAGACGATTAGATTAATGTAAATAATGGTTGTTGGTTGTTAATACACTTACCTAACTTCATTTTCACAGAGTTCTTATTCACACACTATTTTATGCCGTCTAATAACTGAGTATAATATTGCAGTCATTCAACCTATTATGTTTACTGCGGTGATGCTGAAAATTAAAAGCAGTGTTGCCTTGTCGTAGAGTGGGCAAAATTAATTTTAAAGATAACTGAAATAACTCAAAATAGCTACTTCTCTTTAAAATAAATAGATAATTAGAAGTTTAGTTTCTAATTTTTTTAAATATAGGTAGTATTAGTCTAGCCCGTCACATTCTTTTATTTTTACCCTATATTTACCTATTTTTTTTCGTCTATTTATTAATAGATTTTGGACAATATATATATACCAATTGATAGGAAATTTTCTCTTTAAATTAGAGCTCTTGACATTTTCCCGAAAAATTAATAGTTTTCGAGACAATTACCAAAAACTAAAAAAAAGTACCTTTGGGGGTGGTTTTAGAGTGGTTTTTCAGGGAGGATCCCCGGGCCTTCATCCTATCTTTTTTTCTAACCCCCCAATATACCCATTTCCAGTAAAGGCCAAACTTTAACACGCATGGTAACTCACAACCCATTTTTATATGGGAATTAATACCTACTATTTAAAACTATTTTATCTTCATCGGTGTGGATATAGACTATTTACCAAATTAATTTGAGTATAGTTAAGAGCTTTATTACCGCACTCAGTGCTGTTATAGATATATATTACCGCACTCTTGTGTACACTACTATTTTTTACAAGTTTATCTTAACGGTTATTTATCTTACGAATTTACTGCATACTCTGGAGTCCCCCAGGGAAGCATTCTGGAACCGTTACTGTTTATTATATTTATAAACTATATAACTCATGTTGTTAACTATATGCAGATGATTTAAAACTATTTTATACTATTAATGACATTTCTGATTGCGAACGACTGCAAGATGATCTTAATAAAATCTGGGAATGGTCGGTATCTAATCAGTTAAGTTTTAATATAAATAAATGCCAATATACAGGGTGTTAGTAAATAAGTGCGACAAAATTAAGGGGGTGATTCTGCATGGAAAAATAATGATATTTTGTTATATAAATGTATATTCGCAAATGCTTCGTTTCCGAGCCACAGTTAGTTAAAGTTTTTCTTAAAAATTGATAATTTTTTTATTGCTCTGAAACCGGTCAAGATATGCAAATGAAGTTTAGTGGGTTTTAAGAGGTACTTATAGCGCATTCTTTGATATGCAATTAAGAATTTTATATTCATCATTGGCGCGCATACGGGTAATGATCCCGATGTCTTATTTTTTGCATAAAAATGGCGCTACCTACAAAAAAATGACAAGAAAGCTTTTTTTGTCACAAATTGAACGAGAAATTCAAAAATAATTTTTATTTTGAAATATCTCAGTGGCGTACCATTTTTTTCTATAAAAATATCGGGCCTTGCCTGATTGCTTGCCTGGGCTATCGCCTCGGCCTGCAATTGCAGGCATCGTCCATAAAAAGACAATTTTTCGTCCTAGATGCATAAATAACTATTATACGATATCTTTATTTAACTATTTTCTTGTAATTTAATACAACAACGAATTTCACTTTATCTATGTTTCAAACCAACCGGTATTACAAAACTTAAATATTACTAAAATCGGTTGCATTACTTGTATTCCATTTTTATGAGCACAAGTGTACAGTCGTGTTCAAAAATGTGTTGTACAGATATAATTGGCTGTTGTAAGTCGTTCTTAAAAATGTATTGTACAGAAATAGGTAGTTGGCTGTTTGTATATTTTGTCAATTGTAGTTAAATTTCAGAACTGTCAAAGTGACAACTATCTAATTATGGTTATTTTTGATTGTTATTCTTTATAATGAAAATTAATTACTTTAGATCTTTAGTGTGTCATTTTTTCTACCATTAAAAATTTATTGGTGATTGTGTTTTTACTCAACAAAGGCTCACATTGTATCATTAATAAATAGACCTAGATATAACCTTTCAAAATATTTGTATGTACAACACTTTTTTGAACTTTGTGAAATTAAGTCACAATCATACAGCACAAATTCTGTACAACACTTTAATGAACACGACTGTACCATAGCGACCCCGATGTTTTTTTAATCCGAGACCTTTATCATTCTATCGGTTACTCTGGCGATGTAGGGATGGCGGGCTTAATCCGTACGTTTAGATTATATATAAAGCAGCAACACACTGTAACATTCCTATAGCAATTCAGTTTACTTCATGGCAATGAGCTTAGGCAACTTATTTCGCTGTTTACATATTTCTACACAATTGAAAATTAGTTACGATTGCAGACATTAGAGGTCGTTCGTTAGCAAAATTTCAATTAATGTTTTTCAAAATTTTGGGTTTGAAAGTTACATATGTGCATAGCCGATAAGAAATTGACATTGAATACCTGAAGTTCGTGTTGCGCGTTTAGGTGATTTTTAATTAAATCTCAACGTGTTTTTGATTAACACAGAAGTTATATCTGGTTCAAAATTAGTTTGGCGGTGTTTGGAGTTGCTATGTGTGCTTCAACGCCTTATCGCTCAGCCGCTTTTCAACTGCAGGTGCGTGGTTTTTACCTACGAGTTTGCATACCTACTATAATTTCACTTTATTTTAGGCTTACTTTTTGACTTGTTTTTATCTGTAGGTATTGCTATTGCACCTTGAAGACTGATTGATCTCCTCATCAATTCTTTTCTAACAACCTTACATAATCCTGGTGCTTCAACAAAGATCACTTGGGCTGCCATTCAGAAAAGTGCGTCGAAAAGAGACAAGCCGCTCCGGATCACAAAGCTCTTGCCAGGTCAGATGAAACTCTTAAACTCAAGAGTATTATAATTTATTAAACTATCGGTGCCCATGGGTAGACCTATAGAACTCCCATTTCTAATTGTTGATAGAACACACATAAATGTTATGCCCTGTAATCTATTGTCACACATTTTTTACGGATAAATTCTCAATACGACTTGGTAACGGAATATTCTTTTAATGATTGTATATTGTTTAAAATATTAATTGTAAACAAACCCGAGCAACAAAGATGGCGATTTTTATTTTTACGTAATGAAACAGAAGTACCTCCTAAAGAGCAATTATTGTGCACCTCGAACTAATCAAATACATTTTTGTTACTGTCTAGATAGGTTGATAAGCTTATTCCCATATGTCTATTGGTGCCTCCTTGAGTTAAAGCAATGTTATTTTAAGAGTATGAATATTTGCCTACTTCTTGCGTTGCGCATATCCTCAGCATACGGGTGTTTCACTAAAAGTATTTTGCCTTGGAATATAAATATTCAGCTTTCATCCCTGTTATTTAGCCATTAACTCTACATTTATGTATATTTTAAAGCATGCCCTTTTCCAATTAAACATTTTTTGTCTCTGGCTATCATGGAAGTCCATACCCACCTGTCTTTCTAGAAGAAAATTACTCTTCTTTTGGCGAGTGCCTCTGTATTTTTTTATTTTAAGTGTATATACTGTACATAATTAAAACTCTAGGGTATTATAATTTTTTTGTAATTTTTAAGCTAGCTATAAAGATAAAATAACCCTAACCGTAGGCACAAACTATAATAAAAATTTCTAGCACATTCTTTTAGGATAAATTTAAAAAAATTACATTGTTAGGACAATTCATCATCGCGTATAAAGCAGTTTTTTAAAGTGCGAATGTGAAGTTCAGAGGGACACTGAAGGGGAATTTTAGCAAAATGTATCTCTTGTAGTGGTTTAGCGACTGGCCAAAGTTCAGCATTCCTTTAGCTATTGCCGACGTCATCTTCTTATTTGCTGGACTACGTGATGCAAATCAATGATTGGCGAGTTGCAACACGCATGTAACTCAAAACACGCAACGGAAAATAAATCGTATTTTTTATAACAATAAAGGAATACAAGTAGTTCTTGCACTAAAAATTACGACCACTACTAAAAATAGGCCTTTTAGCACAAGCTTGTTTTACTAAAAATGACGTTTTATAAATCAGCTTGTTAAAAGTAAAATCAGATGTTGACTTTTAGCACATGTGCGAAAAGTAAACAGCTGGTGTTGAATTAAGAATTTTAAACAGGTGTGAGGTTATAAAGTTATTCTACTTACTTCTTTGGTTCGAGGTAAAGTGTTTTTTAAATAATTAAAGCATTGTGTAATGAATAAAGTAAAATGTGTACTATTATAATTACCTTTCATAACTAACTGTGACAGCTACCGACTGCAGAAACAGTCACCTACGCCGTCACGGCCATCTCTTTACTATGACATAAATTATAACTGTTATAAATGCAAACCTTTGTTAAATCGACATTTATAAATTAATAACAGTAAATTTAAGTCCGTAGAAAAAATATTGTGTGCAAACTCGTGCATAAACATCCACTTTTAGCACTTGTTGCACAAATAGCTATTATCTACAACTGTCAAATAATAAGTGCATTATATATTCAGTTCTAAATACATAAAGCGGCTCATATTACACTAGTGGAATATGAATTTTTTTAATTAGTAGGCTACATTGTCAATAAATTACATTAACGGCAAGTTAATCAAAGTGTGATTTGTTCTGCTGAAACGTGTATGTTTCTTCAAGTATTATGAAGTCAAAGTTCAGAACAATGGGGAAATAAGTAGCAACATTTCTAGGTATATCAAATCCAGAAAGATACACCACAATATGTGCTGATGGAGAAGCGACCATGACAGGTTTAAAATGCCACAGAGAATGAAAATGACAGAAGGTTATATAATCCATTCAGAAAACTCCCGTGACGTAAAAGTCACTATCAGTAGGTTAATATGAAAATTGCTAGTAATTTTTGCATTTTATGTTGGCGCTATTTTAAATTTAAATTTCAAACAAAAACTTTGTAAATGTTCTTTCACAGTTGTTTAAATGAGGAGACTTTTTTATGCCCAGTTTACATGTGCTAAAAAATCTTCTCATTTAGACAACTGTAAAAGAACATTTACAGGATTTTTATCAAAAGTAATTTGCATCAAAAACGTTAAAATTATGCGAGCATATAACTTCTCGGTAAATAATAAAATCTAAAGTAGTATTATTTTTTCTACTGATGTATGTGAAAATTGCTAATTTTCCAAGGTTTATCCTACATGAAAGTGATTTTTTTTATTCTAGAGATGAAAATATTTTCACCTCTAGAGATGAAAATGAGAATTTCAAATTTATGATTTTCTTGATTAAAACACTAAACTGACTAAATTTGCGTGAACTTAAAGTATCATCTAATTACATTTCAATGAAATATTTTATGTACACATCTAAAGTGAGCCTGAAACTGTTTAAAAAACTAAAATAAAATGATGACATATTGACCCATTTCACTTGAAAAAGTATCATCTTCTATGAAAAGGGAACAATACGTTACTATGGAAACCACTAAACTTGTCTTGACACTTCACTTCGAATTGAATTTAAAGTCGATGCAAATCGAATGATATGGATTCTGAAACTGACATAAGTGTACCAGGCACACCCCCGGGCATTATTGACGCGGCAGAGTACGCTTCTAATAATATCTTATCCGAAAAATCCAGAGCAAGGTATGAATTTGTATATAAAAAGTTCATGGATTGGAGAAATGACAACCAGATAAACTCATTTTCGGAAAACGTTCTTCTGGCTTATATTGGAAAAATATCTAACGATGTAAAGCCATCTACGGTTTGGAGTATGTATTCCATGCCACGCAATACCATTAACATCAAGCATAATGTGGATATTTCGAAATACGCTAAACTCAAAGCATATTTAAAGCGAAACTCGACGGAGTTCCGAAGCAAAAAAGCTAACGTGTTAACATCACAACAAACTCAAGCATTTATCCATGATGCACCTGACGATAAATTCTTGTTTACGAAGGTAATTTGGTATTATATTTAATGCTCCCGATGTGGAAATACATTTTCTTCATTATAGGTAGCATTAATTTTTGGCATTGCTGGCGCTTGTCGTTCCCATGGATTACGAGATTTAGAAGTTAATAATGTTCAGGATTTGGAAAAAACCTTACTTGTGACTATCCTTAACACGAGAACCCACACCCCACGTTCCTTCATAATTGTTGGTACTTACTACAATATTTGTAAGAAGTATATTAATCTACGCCCGTCAGGAGTAAACAGTACAACACTCAGATTCTTTCTCAATTATCAAAATGGCAGATGCACAAGACAAGTAATAGGAATCAATAAATTTGGAAATGTTCCAATGCAAATTGCCACATTTCTTAATTTGCGGGATCCCCAATTGCCAATCTGACAAAAGTAAAACAACATGGAGGTTGGAAGTCGAGTCCAGTGGCAGAATAATATATTGAAGACTCAATAAATAATAAAATAAAACGATGACAGAAAATATTCAAATCTATTGAAAATACGTCAGAATCTGCAAATATACTTGAAACTACAATTGGCTTTGATGATCAAACATTTGACTTCGACAATAGACTTTCAAATCTGCCTGTAGCAACAACATCTACAACTAAAAACTTCCCTCAACAAGTACCACAGAAGTCAGCACTCTAAATAACAATCCTGTCAATAATAATTATTATAATAGTTGTATTTTCCACGTTTATGACAAAAATAAATGATCTAATATAATGTTTCATAAATTACAATATCATAGAAAACAATTGCTATTTTCACATAATATCAGTAGAAAAAATTGCATTTACTACTCGAGATGAAAGTGAAGTTTTTTTGGTTCGGTGAGATTGCTAACTCGCTACGCTCGTGAGCAATCTCACTTCACCAAAAAAAACCTTACTTTCATCTCTTGTTGTAAAATATACTATTTATTTATTTTTATCAAAATTTTTGTTGACAATATATTTGAATTACTAGCGTTGTTCATGACGTTGCCCGATTATTAAACCAATGACGAGTGTTATCATATATAATGCAACTAGTGGGTTCTTGATTATCAAATAATCATTTCTGTTTACGCGAGATATATTGTTGCTAATCACGCAAGTCCGAAGGACGAGAGTTACGATACCAGAGTAGCCAAGCTGGCATAAGATAAGCTTATCTATTAGAGACGCAGCATCCGGAGTGCGAATGTTGCATTAGATTATAGTTTACCTTTGTGGAAACGCATTAAGAGCGCTTCACTTTACGTTTAGATGGCGTCACCGCGTAATGTAATTTCCGTCTGTGTTTTAATGGAAAATAAAGTTAGTTTTTAAAAACTTGTTTTCCTGGACGTAAAACAAAACTGGCGCAGTCTTGGTGGATTCTTGGAGAAGATACGACATTCCGACCATTGAATAGCCGTATTTTTCTGGTATTTTAATACTTAACCGAGAATTCGACATCAACATCCCTTGGGGACCAGATCCAGGCTTCCGAAGGAACAAAAATCATCCGCTGAATTCCTGTGGCTTTTCCTCAACCTGCTACAACTAGCCAACTTTGCCGATCTTTGCGAGTGACAGGAGCGAAGGAACAGGGGGGGAGTCAAGGGGGGCGATTGCCCCTTCATAGAATATGCCGAGGGGGCAAATAGTGTAATTTGCCCCCTGATATATTCTATGAAGTTTTTAAAAAATTGTACGTAAGGTTATCAGCTATAATTTACCAAGGGCAGTGATAATCACCCGCAATAATTTTGACAAATAACAACCCGAAAGTGCTTGCCGAGAAATAACCCGAGGCGAAGCCGAGGGTTATTTCTTAAAGGCAACGCACTTGAGGGATATTATTTGTCAAAATTATAAGGATTTATCACTGGCCGCGGTGAATTCGGAAAGATAAGTTCTTAAATAAATTAGCCATTTTTTGACAAATTAATTTGACACTTCATTATAATAATATTATGTTGGTGGCACTGTAAGTCTATGTCAAGTTTGAGGTTATCAGGTTAGCTTTTGCGTCAGTTTTGACGCAGACTGACGGCAAAGCTAACCTGCTAACCTCGAATTTGACTTAGATTTACAGTGACACCAACTTGTGATAGGATACTACTGAAATTTAATTAGGTAGTTTCCATAGTGATTGAAAATCACCCTAGGGTGGTTTTCACTTCAAGCGTGATCTGATTTGTCAAACTGACTCACGTGATTAAAAATAATCAAATTGGATTGGTCTGCAATATATGTAAGAACTTATCACATTAATCTACACGAGATGCTAAAATTCGTTGTTCTATTGTAGGAGGGGCAGAAATAAAACACGAAGAATTTGTTAAACACGTCTTTATTTTTAGGTTGAAAGAGGAGAATTCGATATAGTCCATTTTTCTTTCATATGGCAATGCCAATGCCGACATTCCAGGGAAATCATTGACAACAAGCATTGTCACTAGGCTGCATTGTGTTGGTACATGAACTTCTGGTTATTATTTTTGTGGTAAGGTTGACATTTCATTATTTTAAATTGTGTAGCTTTGGCTATTGTAAACTTGAAATGTGATTTTATAATTTGGTTTTAACTATAGTATGATCAAAAGTTTTTTTCATTTATGAAATAGTTCCCAATGTATGAATGCAACTATAAGTCATTTAAAAATCAAATGTCAAATTTGACATTTAAGTGTAAACGTAGTTACATTCATAAATTATGACCTATTCCATAGCCATACTAGATTAAATTAATTTTTGATCATACTTCAATTAGATAGGCATTGCACTAAGGACAATTTCAGTTTATAATAGCCAGAACTACAATTTATAAATAATTACGGTGTCAATCAGTCAAAATGAAACCTAACCTCATTGCCAAAATAACCACTTCGATATGAAAAAATAAAGCGTGGTCACCACACGACTTCCTATTACTGCTTGTAAAATTTTCAAAAACTATACTAACAAAAAACTGATTTGACAAAAGTTACAGATAATTACGCAATATATAACAGCTTTGAAAATTTTTATTCTTATTCATTTGGGAGAAAGTTGTTGTAAAACTTTCATTTTGCCATTTTTTCAAAAACTGCATGTCTTATAAACTTTTTAAACAAAAGTTGTATAAGTATAATTACTCTCTATATCATCTTGTTCTATGAAATTTAATTTTTATGAAACAATTATAACATTTTCCGGGAAAACAGAAAAACATAAGGGTAAAGTACCAGTTGCGGTTACCAGATTTTAACCAAAAATGACTGGGATCTCCAAATCTATATTAAAATAGTATATTATGGGACAAGTGGTTGAAATAAAATTTCAACGTTGAGAGTGGTGAAAAAAGTAACTCGAGACGTTGAAATTTTATCAGCCACGAGTTGCATATACTATTTTTTCTACGAATTTTAACAAATTAATGCACTTTGAAAAAAATTAAACATAAAGTGACATTTCTCCTGTCAACAATTGCATGTCAAACAGTTTTAAATCGCGGTAGTCGGAACATTTCAATCTCTAGTGGTTGAAATGCGATTTCAACCACCGGTATCAATGTCAAAATGCATGATTTCAATGTCATGAGTAGAAAAACAAATATATACATTTTGAGGCCGATCAATTAAACAATCTGGGTTGTATAGAGGACACAGACACTGACAGACTCACAAATTGTCATGATCATAAACTAACAAACATATATCACTTTGAAAATCACTTTTTCTGTACGAGAAGACACAAATACGCAAATTTCCGCAAAAATTTTGTGATTACTATGAAAAACCATGATTTCTAAATTTTACGAAGTAAAAAAAGTAACAATTAAGTATACCTTTAAGGTAATTTGTGTATCTTTATGACCATTCAATACGTGACTAAAAAGCTTTTTGGCTTAATTTTAACTATTATGGTTATTTATGTATCAAGTCCATTTTATACAGAGGCAGCGTAGCGTAGCGATAAAGAGGACGACTCAAATAAGGTCTGATTATGTACAAGCTGTATGTAAAGCTTTATGTTCGACTGCAGTGCAAAAGATTTCCTTTTATCTACAATATCATTTGTGGCGTTAAACACATTAGACAATTCAAGTTGCTATTGAAACATTTGATAGTTTCGAAGTGTGCTTCTAGGTTAATTGCGTTTTCTATATCAAGAATAACTACCTATGAGTGGGAGGTATTAAAGATGTATTCCTTTTTATTAATTGTAGAGTTTTCACTTAATACTTGTACGTATAATATTTTTTCCTGATTTGAATAAAATTACATTTATTTTGATAATAACGTTTGACATTGACAGGCGGCCGTTTTACTTTACTCTATGGACTGAACTGGCACTTTATGGACGCTAAATAATACTATAATAAAGTGTTTATGGAACAGTCGAACATAAAGCTTAGTTATGTTAAAATACTCAAACAAATTTTTGCCCCCCCCCCCCCCCCCCCATAATTATAGTAGTTTCTGCGCCACTGACGAGGGACACACATCACCCCGGGTTAGCACCGCTGGTTCCTGTCCTGCTTTATTGGAGAGTCCTGCTCTATTGGAGAGCCCTGATCATCGAGATCAGCAGGTCATCAAGACCACTACGATATGAAGTAAGAAATTTCAAGTTATTAAAGTGAATTAAACACAATATTAAACCCCTACTAACATTAATATTAATATTTAGCTTTTAAGCGCAATTGATTACTAAATTGAGGCATCCCTCTTGATATTGATAGACAATATAAGCCGTTGGTTCTTTTTGTAATCAAACATTGCACATTAGATTTTAAGATCAAGGAGGGCGTGGTAAGCGTGACCGTTAGCGTGTGCGATGGGCTCACTTAATTTTGCTAACGTACTCTCGCCTCTCTGTGTAGGTACCGTGAGTTAGGCCCTACTAATATTTAAAAACCGAATAAATCAAAGTGAAATTTAAATTTGAATGTCCAGAGATTGATCGAGATCACCGTTAGGTCGTGCAAGACCATTATTTTCAAGTAATTATAACGAATCTATAAACCTTAACATGGTTGACCAAATTCCACAAACATCCGCAATGCAAAATGCCCCACAAACTCAGCAGGCAGCACCATTTGCCGGTTACCTGATAGGTTTTCATATCTCACTTTTAAATGAAATACCAAGGTACGAAGGCAACCCCGCGGAACTATCAGAATATATAAGGGCTGTTGAGGACATTTTCAGTCAGTTCTGGCAAACAGAAACCCCAACACCATATATTAACAAGTTATTGCTCTCATCTGCAAGAAATCGTCTCAAAGGCGCTGCACTCGAGGTAATAACAGGACCAACATTTAATTCATGGGATGCGCTCAAGCAAACCCTTATAGACAATTTTGGAGATCAACGTTCCGAGTTAAATATACGGATAGATCTCATCAGGTTACATCAATTCCAGAAGGAATCCCCTGTAAATTTTTATAACAGAATTAGATCCTTATTGGCAGTATTAAAACAAAAATTGCTTTAGGCCGAGAAGATCAAATTATTAAAGACTTTAAAATAAAAGATGCTAAAGATCTAGCACTCAAAATTTTAGTGGGTGTACTACTAGAACCATTAGGAAGCTTCATAAGAGGTAAATCCGCAGCTTCACTGGAAGTAGCTCTACAACACATTAAAGACGAATTAGACTTAAGATATTTCCAAAATTTAAATAAACCCCTGAAACGTTTAACAAAACACCCAATTACCCTCGTCAAAATTACAATCAACACAATTATCAGTCCCATTTCTCAAATAAAAATCAATTGTATAACCCCAGACCTACTGAGAATACAAATATGCAATTCCAATCAATACCATTCCCATATTTTGGTGATACACGCAGAATAATGATGTATTCGCCTCAAAAAGAAATTTCCAGCATAGAGTCAAGCCCGAACCAATGGAGCTATCAACCATTAAAAAGTGACCAGCTTCACAACAAGCTACTCGCGCTACCATACCATCTAGACCAGTGGTTCCCAAACTTATTTGGCCTACCGCCCCCTTTTCAGAAAAAAAAATACTCAGCGCCCTCTGGAAATCTACATTCTTTAAGCGAACAAACATAAAGATATTGTAGTGGTAGCTTCTTGAGACTGATAATTATCTGTAAGAGTATTTCTAGGTAGGAAATTATTTTGAAAGAATAAATTAATTAGCAAATAAACAGTACAAGGGGGGGGGATATATACATTAAAAGTACAACATAAATATTTGAAAATTGTTTAATGAATGATACATGTTAAATTGTGAATAGTTTATTAACAAGGTTCGAGCATATAAGTTGATTTAGTTCGGATAGTTGTTTGACCTTAGATTTTAATTTGTAGGTATTAACTGACAATCGGAATAACTAAAGTGAAAGCCAAATTCAAATGATTATCTGAAAAAGTCAATTACAAAATGTTGTAATAAAATATACCATATAGAAATTTTGTATAAATTGTTATTGCTAGAGAAAATGATATTTTTAAAATAAACAAATCTTTTCTGAATTTGTAACCTGTATTTTGAGTAAAAGCAAATTTGAATAATAAAAACCCTTTATTATAATGGTATTTACTTTCTGGATGCTGTATTAAAGGGTGTGATAAAGTAAAATTAGAGAAACGGAGAATAAAAAGACTGAATAAATAAAGTAACAAATGGTATGAAGAAGAATAAGAAAATCTAATAATGATAAATAGTCTTCATGGAATAAATAAATTTGCAACTCGCATTTTGTGTGTTTATTTGGAAAATAATGTTACACTATGTTACACAACAGATGAAATATGTATGAATGGTTTTTCTAAATCGTCTTATCTTCTCTTCCTTCTTTAAGCTTTCACCGCCCCCTTATTTTTATTCACCGCCCTAAATGCACCCGAGGCAACTATCGCCCACCTGGATCGTTCCAGCGCCACCCAACGGGCGATATCGCCCACTTTGGGAATCACTGATCTAGACCATTTAACCTGAATTTCAGACAAAATTATATCAGGCAATCGAATCGGCCACCTAATTTTATATCTGAAGAACTACATCAGACCCAACTAGACACTGAATATTCCGAACAAGCAAACCCATATCAATTTGAAAATTATTCTCCCGAAATAGACGAAAACTATCCGAATTACCCTACAGACGATCCTTATCATCATCAATTTCCTGATGAATCCCCAGAATATTATGAAAACTTTGACGAACATGAAACAAATTACTTTCCTGAACGAACTGAAAATTTTTAAGCACTAGCCTCGGAAAAATTGATTCTTTTTCTATTAACCCATGACCTTCCTTACCCTATATATTATTACCTAATTCAAACAAAAAACTACTTATTGACACAGGAAGCTCTAAAACTATTCTAAATCCAAATTTTATATATGAAAATATTCCGGACACTATTTATGAATCTCCTTTCGAAATTACGAGCAGTCGTAGCACTACTTAACACCAGTACGTAGCCGAAGTACCGATACTTGCTTTATTTAACGAAGAAGGTACCCATCAGGTATATCTTTTCGACTTTAACCCTTCATTTATAGGCCTTATCGGATCAGATTTATTACCAGCTAATATAAACTACAAGTGGCAATATATTCAAACAGAAAAAACAGCCGTTCCCTTTTTCTATAACGAAACGTTAACCAAAGAACAACGACAAAAACGTAAAATTTGTAATTTTATAAAGCCTCAAACTCAAGACACAATACGACAGGTACACATTGAACCCCGAACCGAAAAATTTGTTAGACTTCCAGCAGTTGGAAATAACGGAACCAAAATTGCCCCTAGAATTAAATTTACGAAAGATTTAATAATGCCCTCAGCAATTGTTAAACTTAAAAATAATTATTTTATGACTTCTATCATTAACATGTCCAGTGAACCACATACACTGACTATTGACCAACCCTTTTATCTTGACGATTTCGACAATTTCGAACAGGATCACGTACAAATCAATCACCATAACATTAATCAAACGACAATTAAACAGAAACTTTTAGAAAATCTTAATAATAATCTCAGACTAGACCACTTTAACACGGAAGAAAAATCCTTACTTACAAACTTGTGTCACGAATATAAAGATATTTTCTATCATCCTGAAATCCCTCTTTCCTCAACTAACTTAACTAAACATCATGTCCGCACTAAAACGGATCAACCAATATTCACAAAAACTTATAGATACCCTCATTGTCACCGAGAAGAAGTTCGGACCCAAATTAATAAAATGTTAGACGAAAAAATCATTGAACCCTCCGAAAGTCCGTACAACTTTCCCATATGGGTTGCACCCAAGAAATTAGACGCATCCGGTAAGCGAAAATTTCGCATAGTAGTCGATTACCGCAAGTTAAATGAACACACAATAGAAGACAAATTCCTCTTACCTAATATCGAAACTGTATTAGACCGCCTAGGTAGATCCAACTATTTTACTACCCTCGATCTAGGGAGCGGATTTTATCAAATTGAAATTGAACCCCAAGACAGAGAGAAAACTGCTTTTTCTACGGAAGAATTTTCAATTTCGCTGAATGGCAATGGGTTTAAAAAATAGTCCAGCTGCGTTTCAGCGAATAATCAATGCAGCCCTTACAGCCCTTAACTCCAAACACTAAGGTTAGTAGCTGCCCTAGTAATCCTCGCTTGGTCCTGACATCTTGATTATACATGTTTTTCATATTCCAGATGATCTGCCGTTGCTGCTCTCTCAGGTGATGACTTAATTCCTTGCAATGGGATTCTGCCGATAATACAAGTGCCTTGCTGCATAAGATATTCATTTGTTGGATTGTCTTGTTTATATCTTCTTTATCTACTTGGATGCTAGAGATGTTCACTGTTACTTCGATCCTGAAGTCTCCCCTCGAGAGTTTTGCTTGGCCAAGTTCTTCAATAAATAGGCCAGGTGATGCATACTTTACTATGTACGACCTCGTGGTTGCTGAAATTATGGTGCACAACGCAAGTAAGAGTGTTATTGTTCTTGTGACTGTTGACACTCCATTACCCCTGCTTTGCTTTCTTTTTCCTTCTTCTGCTTCCCGTCTTGGTAACGGAACGAGTTTGGTGATAGGACGTTTGAGAATTGCATCTCTCTTTGTCTTAACGCTTGCAAGTCTGACAATACCGTCTGTACCTGGATGCAGTTCTGTCACTCTTGCTAAAGGCCATCGATTGGGAGGACTATTTTCATCCTTTTGTAACACTAGATCCCCTACTTGCAAATTCTCTTCCTTCGAAGTCCATTTTGTTCTGAGTTGTAACCCAGATAAGTATTCCTTAGACCATATTTTCCAAAAGTCGTTTTCCAACTTTTGAAGTGATTTCCATCTTGTCGATGTTTCTGAATGTACTTCTAATGGTGGTTCGTTTGGTGTTATTAGTTCCCTTCCAATTAGAAAGTGTCCAGGAGTCAACGCTACCACATCGTTAGGATCTGTGCTTAATGGACAAAGTGGTCTTGAATTGAGACATGCCTCTATTTGGTACAGGAGGGTTGATAGTTCTTCAAACGTGAGGGTACTGTTTCCCACAATCCTCTTCATGTGGTACTTTGTTGACCTTACCGCTGCTTCCCAGATTTCTCCGAAGTGGGGAGCTGCCGGTGGAATAAAGTGGCACTGGATTCCTTCTTGAGTAAGTTTTTCTTGAACGCTAGAGTCCCCTATAGTTTTCTTGAAGTCCTTCTGTAGAACTCTATTTGCTCCTACAAACGTGGTTTCGATTTGTATCGGCCCTGCATAATCCAGACCACTGTGAGAAAATGGTAGGGACGGCGTTACTCTGGGCTCAAGTAAATTCCCATGAGCTGTTGCAACGGTTGTCTTCTGAATGCAAAACATTTCATGCAGTTGTGAGTTCCCTTGCTTATTAATTTCTTCACATTGACAATCCAAAATTTTTTGCGGATGTATGCCGCTGTAGCTTGACTTCCGCCATGTAAGTTTCCGATGGACGTCTCTCACTATAAGTTGGGCTAGATAACTGTTATGGGGAATGAGAATGGGATGTTTTTCATTATATGGCAACATCGAATTTTTAAGTCGTCCTCCCACTCTAAGAATTCCTTCATCATCGACGAATGGTCGTAATGGTGCCAAGGAACTTTTTGTGTCAACTGAGATGTTTTTCTTCAAGGCTTGAATCTCTGTCGACCAGCTGCTTGCTTGCACTATACGGATGATTTGAATGAGGCACTTGTTGAGTTCTGCTGCCATAGGGTAATCGGTTGGACACGGTTGTCTTCTACATTTTTGAAAAAACCTGTTACAGTATGCAGTGACTCGCAGTAACTTCTGCAATGACGAGTATTTGGATAAGATGTCCAAATCTTCTTTTGCGGCGATAAACGCTTGGACTTGGTAAATTTTTGCTTCTTCTGTAACTGTCATGGGAGTGTTTGTTTCCATAAGTGGCAAACGATTCGTTTGTAACCATTGCGCACCATTCCACCACAATATATGATGCTGTAGTTTGACAGGAGCGAGCCCTCGGGATACAGCATCTGCTGGATTGTCCTCTGAACACACATGATGCCAATTTCCACTGGGCGTTACTTCCAATATTTCTGTTACCCTATTTGCAACAAATGGTTTCCATTTCTCCGGGCCTACTCTTACCCAGGATAAGGTTATCATGGCATCTGACCACGCGAAGATGAAGATGCTGGGGATGTCCAGAGCACTAATAGCTTCCTTCAGCATTTTTGCTGCTAACGTTGCCGCACATAATTCCAGTCTTGGCAACGTTTCTTCATCTTTATAGGTGCAACCTTTGACTTGATCAATAGAGTTATTTGAATGCGTCCATCTTGAGAGATGTAGATTACAGCTTTTTCCGACGCATCACAGAAAGCATGCAGCTCCATTTCCCGGATGCCGCTGTGGTACCCTAACCGTCTTGCAATGGATATGTCTTCAACCAATGGTAACTCATCTTGAAATTGCTTCCACTCGTTCATTATTTCTGAGGCCACTGGCTGATCCCATAATTGCTGTTGTAACCAAAGTTCTTAAATTAGTAATTTGGCCTTTATTACAATTGGAGCTAACCATTCTAATGGGTCATACAAGCGGGATATTTCTGATAAGATTATCCTTGTTGTAGGATTTGTATCAGCTCGAAGACTGACTCGAAACTTAAATTCGTCTGCCTTCGGACTCCAGTGTACTCCCAAGGTTTTCCTTGTTTCCCCTTCGTCGATATCTAGTAAGTTCTTGTCCTGTAAGTTAGCTGGCAATTCTTCAACAAGCGCTGCGCTGCTGCTTGCCCATTTTCTAAGGGTAAATCCTCCACTTTTTAACATATTGATTAGACTTACTTGGAGATCCGTTGCTTCTTCTATGGAGTCAGTTCCCGACATTAAATCATCCACGTAGAAGTCGTTGCTTGCTATTTCTGCAGCCATTGGGTATATTTGTCTTTCATCTTCAGCTATCTGCAACAGGGTACGGATTGCCAGGTATTGTGCTGCTGTTGTTCCGTAAGTTACAGTGGTAAGTTTAAACTCTTGAATAGGCTCGTCTGGAGCTAACAGGCCACCGTTGAATTTTTGTACTTTTTCCAGAATTATTTCCTTGTAGATGTCTGCTCCTAGGATAACGTCTATTGGACCAGGTTTATGGAATAGTGAATCAGCCAACACCATATCCTTACGGTCCTGAAGTTGATAGTTTTCAGCTGGTTCTTCTGGAAGTGACTTGGTTAACTGTGGCAGAATCAGCATCTCGCATGTGGTTGTGTAGTTGCTTGAAAATCGTGGACGTAGGTTTACAGTTATTCGGCCTCGGGCTGTACCTGCTCCTTTCTTACCTAAATCAGAAATTTGCACTCTCACCTTTTCTTGTGGTAGACCAAGCGTTTCAGCTGCATGTCCTGTGATAAAAGATGCCTGTGATCCGGAGTCTATCAGGGCTCTGAGGTACTCCAAACTCCCCGAAGATGTCGTGACTCTAATTAGGGCAGCTGCCAGCAAAACGTTGCGATGCTGTCTTCTTAATAAGCTTGCAAACAATGTTTTCTTTCTCATTGGTTGCAGTCTCACTGGAAGTCGCCGCCGTGGTCTTGGGAAGCTGCTGCTGCTGTTTACTAAAATCTTGGTGCAGAAGCCAATGATGTTTTTTTATTACATACCTTGCATTTCCCTGGGCAAAAGTGTCTGGAGTTATATTTTCCTGTAGGCTTGAGGCAGTTAGAACAAAGTTTTTTATTCTTTATAAAGTCCCAACGTTCGCATACTTTTAGGTTGTTGAATTTTGGGCAGGATTTGATGCTGTGTGATCCTCCGCAGTGGAATCACGATACGTCAGCAGTGTGGTACGTCTTCACTGCCCACCGATTCTGGTGACTTTCCCATGGTTTCCCAATTCCATTTTTTCTGGGTTCGAGTTTGTTCCGTCTTTGTACAGCTTCCAGCGACTTGTTTCCAAAAAATTCAATAGCTGCTCGAATTTCTGCATCTCTCTTGGTGCCATTAGTGACTGTTCATACAACCTGTTGGTTTCCTTGTCCAACATCCGTGTCACTATATGACACATGATAGGCCTCCAAGTGGCCGTTTCAATTCCTAAGTTCTCAATTGCTCTTAGGCATTCTGCAGTTGTGTCATGGAGTTTCTTGATCCCCTCTGCAGATTTGTTCGACAGGGTTGCCTGGTTGACTATGTCATCCAAATACTTCGCAAGTAGCAGCCTGGTGTTGTCGTATCTGTTCCTTATAATGAACCATGCAGACTCGTAATTGGCTTCAGTTGCTTCCAGGTGTTGTACTAACTTGCTGGCTTCCCCTCGTAGCTGTGACTTCAAGTAATGCATTTTTTCCGCCTTACTTAGTCGTGAGTTTTCATGAACAATTCTTCGGAAAATATCATGAAAGCTAGGCCATGCTTCGTAGGTCCCTTAAAAAACTGGAATTTTGAAAGTAGGGAACACTATCTTCGCATGGCTGTGTTCCTTGACACTTTGAACCTCTTGATCCTGGATGTGTAGGTACAGTAACATAATTATTTCGTTGACCATCTTCTTGGTCTCATGGAACTCCTTGTCGTCGTAGCTACCGTGGGATAATATCTCCTCGTTTAGAGCTCTGATGTCATCCCAATCATCCTTAAAATTCTTAATGTTGTATTCTCAATACCTTTTACTGCATTCCTCATTCAACCTATTCCAGACTTCCTGAATGTCGCTTCTTACTCGGTACTGTCCCTCCTTGTCAGCAACTGTGGTCGTGCCCTCTTTTGGTGCTACTGGCTGCTGTAAACTTTGTCCTAGTGTGGCTAGATTTTCTTCGTATCTGTCGATCAGGGCAACCCCTTCATTGTAAATGTCTTTGGTTTGCTGAAAAAATTGTTTTTAAAATAAGGGTGTTCTTCCTCGACTTCCTTCGCCAGGTCTGAGTGGTTGGCCTCAAATTCTTCCCAAAGTTATTTTAGGGTGGATCTGCGAGCGGTGATATATGCTGCATTTTTTCTTGATGGGCCGTCCTTCTTCACGTTGATAATCTGCCTGCGAAGGGATTCTGCTAAGTCTTCTTGGGCTTCGAAAATCTCCCGTCACTGCGCCATCGTAACGACCTTGTTCGTAGAGGGCTGGCACGTTAAAGGGATAAATGGACCAAATGCTAGAGGCAGGAACGTTTAAAGGCTCGAATGATCAAATACTAAGAGCTGGAACGTTTTGAGGGATCAAAGGACCAAATGCTAGGGGCTGAAACTTTTAAAGGATCGAAGGACCAAATGCTAGGGGCTGGAACGTTTTAAGGGATCGAAGGACCAAATGTTCAGGGTGGAGCTTATAGTGGACTGTATGATTTATAATTTGGACAATTACAGGATACGTCTTAGGGGTGCAGGAATTAAAAAGGGATGCAAACCAACGGTCTCGTGCAGTCTCACACGAGATGATGTAATAACAGACCTGGTTCCGTTGGAGCAGAAGTTTGGTGAATACAGAAACATATGTCAAAACTGTATTATTTTATTGACTAGAATTTTCCTATTTATATACATAAAACTATGACGTAAATTACAAGGTTCAGTTTATTTGCCGCAGTTCAGCTCGCATTTGCACTTGCGTGTTTAATTTCATAACAAACAGCAATAGCAAGTCTGCATAATTGCAGGTTGTTCACCGGGTCATTCGACCAATGCTGACAGAAACGCCAACCGCTCGGTTGTACATTTCCGCATGTAACAGTTCGCTTACGAAATGTATGCATATTTAATTTTAAAAGTTAAAATTATTTTGGTTTCTAAACAATTATATTTTACAAACTCGCTCTCCAACTGATCGATTTTCTAGCAAGAGCGTGCAAATTTTAACAACAAATAGCATAATTTCTGATAGAAATGACATTTTTCACTTACAGATAACTTAAGTAGCGGTGCAAAGCAATTCCTTTGTTAATTCCTTTGTCCTTCCCTAAACCTTGATTTTAACATTTTAGTGCAAACGAGTAGTTCACATTGGTCAACTTTATAGGAGAAGCGAATATGATTTCAAACGTTACTGCGTTTGAGTATAGATTGATCACTATGTGAAAATTATAAACGTCTTAATTTATAAATTTCAATGATAATTGCTTAACAAAAAAGCCTTTCAATTTGAACTCCTTAACTTTTGTGTGAATACATCAGAAGGACGTATTTAATTCAGTATGAAAATTTTAAAAAACATACATATTAGAAGATGTTAATAATAAACTTAAACGAAATTAAAATGAATTCAGGAACAAAAAACAGCAAATGGCTAAACAATTGAATGATTAAGCTTGGACTACAATAAACAGATACACATCTGACCATGGTATACATATTAATTCCCGTAGTTATTAGCAGCGATATGCATATATAATATAAAATACAGCGAAATCTCTTTTGCAGTATCTTTATCTTGGGTTTGTACTGCTCAATAACAATGAAGCCCCTTTTATTTTACTCACCTGAGCTTGTGTCTAGGAAATGTTCCTTATTGTAATAAACCAGAAGTTAAAAATTGTAGCTCCAAGAACATACTCTAATAAAAAGCCAATTTTTTACACACAAATTAACAACAAATATCTATATTTTCTGTAACAGACAACGCTAACTAATAATAGACTTAAGTACTAAATTGCAAAGCGAATGGCTATTTCTTGTCCGAATTTATATAAAGTGGGAACCCTCGCGTTCGGCAGGTGCTGGTCTACACCGCGAAAATTAGGTTGCTCTGTGTGCACTTGTGACCACACTCAAAACATCCCTTTGCTCTCCGCGAAGTCAAAGTCGACTGTGATACCCGACCGCTTCCGGCAGCGCTACGCGGAATGCGCATACGCATATTGGTGAGAAATCTATAAATACTATGACGCACGTTCAACTTTCCCTTACTTGGCTAAATTTTATTCTTAAACTACACGAATAAACAACATATAACATACATACACAAATCGGATTTGTATTGAAATGCTATGCTAAACACCCTCAGGCGAGCCAGGTCAAGTTCCCGTTACAATTTTTAATTATAAAAACATTCCACTGTGTGTTGAAATCAGTGAACTAGGCCATGGACTTATAGATATTTTTGTCTGAAATCTAAACTTTGATGTTGGTTGTTCAACAGGGCAAAATATTACTTTTGTGTGAAAAATGTTTACAAAATGCATATTTTTAGAATGTAAGAAACTTAAGTGACTGAAAAATGGAGGACATTTATTACCACACTAGTGTATTAATGAATATTATTACCTTATTGAAATGAGTATTGAAAGTAGGCTTTATTCAACCATTGTATATAAAATGCTACTTAATTTATTAATTATTATTTCTTTAATCACAGAACCAACATGGCAGGATCTCATCCAGAAAGTAGTCGCCCGACTTACAATATTTTATTATTGGAGGAGGAAGACGTCGAAAAGTCCACTTTTATCAACGCTTTAGCAAATTATTTCACATACGATAATCTGGCCGATGCTGAAAGAAAGGAACTCACTGAGATAGGAACCAGCACAAATGAGAATCAAGACACAGGAGCTTCAGCTACGCAAAATCCCAAAAGCTACCTTTTTAATATTGGAAACGCCAATATCCAACTAATAGACATTCTCTGGGTGGACAACTTTAAAGTGGACCAAGATAACAAGCTGCTACGCTACATCGAAGAATTCAAAGAACTTCATGCCATCTGCATCGTGCTACAATTTCACCTATATAGACCCACAGAGCAGCTTGAATACTGCATCAAGCAGTTGTTCTCCCGGTTGGAAAAGAGCGCTAGCCAAAATATATTATTTTTATTCCCAACCAGCAGAGCTGTGTTTGACCATCACATAGACACACTAACACCGCTCCTCACACTTTTTGATAAGAACCGAAGCCAGCCGCCGTATGTGGAAATTTCACTCTCGAAAGCAAATGTGTTTTGCATCGACAATAAACCGTTTAAACTCCTTCTTATGCTGCGCAGTGGAATGTGCTTTTCTAAAAGAAAACGAGAAGACCTTATAACGGCATGGAAAAAATCGTATGACGAGTGCTTGAAGTGAGTTAATGACTTTTGAGAAAGCCATCTCTGTCATTAAGCCAAAATTTTACGATTTTGAAATAAGTTGCTATACGTTATATACTCGTTCTAGCAGAATTTTGTATGCTGCATTGATTGCAATAGCTCACTTTACAATTGGGGCAGAACAGCTGTCTGATTACCTTCTACCTCACAGTATCAATCCAAAATATCATATTCCAAATTATAGAAACTCCAACTATAATCTGAATGCCCATTAGGGTGGAGCGTTGCTCTAAGGACGAAAATTTATTTTTAAATTTTTTAATCCTAATAGTGGCAAATATTTGCTATAGGTGTTCACATATTTTTTGCCGTTCTCATTATTATATTTTTCCAACATCTTGTGCCCTCTACTACCCCCTAATGATAGGGTTAGATAGTTAAATATTAATGTATATAAATACATACCTATATATTCGTTATATGAGTTAAATTCCAACAAAATTGTTATTTCTTTACTTATTACAAATTATTATACCCTTTACTTGTGTAAATGACCCCACCCCCCGCGGGCAAAGCATAGTGTGTTTCTAGTGTGATCAACTGAGTAACCAGTTTATACAAGTTTCAAAAAATGAGTGTTTCAAAGACGTTATATACGAGAAAATTCGTCGCGTGCCCCATATTTGGCCCTCCGAAAGATTGCGGTGGTTTGATGTTACCGACGTACCAAGATGTGTTAAAGTGCTTTTTATTTGTGCATTACGAACTTAAGCCTCCAGACTCAAAAATGAACCCAACGTTTCTGAAATATGCGAAATATTTGCAGATAAAGTTAATATGTTGTGAACAAAAGCAACAATGCTCTTGTTTACCCGGACTCGCGTTATTCAGTGTATTCGAGCATATCATGACAAATATTGAAAGTTAATAAGATATCCAAACTCAAAACGAAATGACAGTTATTTTTTTAAGAGTTTAAGACTTTCAGAAAAACGCAAAAACTCTTTTTGACATTTGTGCTTGTAAATGTGAAACGTCTGAAAAAGGTTCATGCGAAAAAGGAAATAAGGTACCAATTCAGGAATAGTAATTTCTGATTGACTAAAGAACTGCCAGGAAAATGTGTATAGGAAAACTTGGCATCAGGGACAACTAAATTAAAAATCAGGGAAGAAAGAAAACTTAAAGGTGAAAAATATTACAAACTTAAACAATCTGAAACGAAAATTGGAGAAAAAAGGAAAATAAACAATGAAGACGACAGTGATATTAGTGAATTTGAATATGTAAATAATAAGTTAGATTTGGAAGACATTAATCTTGAAATTCCATCTACGTCGAAAGATATCTCTGAGCAAAAGCAAAAAGAAAAGCCTGGATACAATGCTATCCAGTTAAACACGGTGGCACATGTACCTATGTGACAGATTTGGATTGTCTGTCAGAGCAGCAGCAGCAATTACCCAATTACCTCAGCTGTTCTACAAGACGTTGGTCTGATCTCAGAAAGCCACAAAGATAATGTTATTGACAGAAGTAAGATAAGAAGAGCCCAAACTAAAAAGAGAATACGTATGCAAAAACCGCTTCAGGAAAAGTCAGTACAAAGCATATATTTCGACGGAAGAAAAGATTTAACTTTAACGCAAATGACAACTGGAAACAAACATCACCGAAAGACCATAGTGGAAGAACATATACAGTGTGTCCAAGATAAGGAAGGCCAGTATGGGGATCTCGGTAAGTGTAGGAGATACAAATTTGGCTAAATGGGAAGAAAGTTGCGCAATTAAAGGACTAAAAAAATGACGTCTAGAAATCCTTGATATGATTTTTCGTTTTTGAATTATCTCAAAAAACCGAATTTCTTGATTTTCTATTTTATTTTTTTTGCGTTAATATTAAAGTTAGAGGAAAGCTGATTAAACTTCTTTATAGCAACTTCTAGTGACACATAATGATTACGTTATCAAATTTGCTATCCCACGTTTCGTCTTCGAGAAACCATCATCAACTTCATTTTTTTAAATACGGTCCTGATTTTCTGGTGCCAAATTTGTGAAGCCCTTTTTATTGTGAATTCAAAAATATACCACACATTATGGTTTAATTACGTTTGGATTCTTTTTTGACCATCATCAAGAAATTTTTGTATACGGACCTGTGTCCTAGAGCATTTCATACGTTGTTTCAGGGTTTGTAATTTAAAGAACTGCATGTTTTTTATTTCTAATATTTCTAATTTTAATTATTGTTTATAAGTAAGAAAAATAGTCAATAAATTAATTGATTACTGGCGATTGAAAATTATTTCGATTCCAAGACCAAACGTGATTGTTAAGGATTAAAAACATCCATTGTGGCTCATTACTTCTTTTTTAAATTACAAAAGCTAAAACAACGCAGGAAATGCTCTAGGACACAGGTCCGTATTCAAAAATTTCTTGGTGATGGCCAAAAAAGGCTCTAAACGTAATTAAACTATAATGTGTGGTACATTCTTGAATTCAGAATAAAAAGGGCTTCACAAATTTGGCACCAGAAAATCAGAACCGTATTTAAAAAAATTAAGTTGATGATGGTTTCTCGAAGACGAAACGTCTGATAAAAAATTTAATAACGTAAGCTTCGAGTCCATAAAAAGTTGCTGTAAAGAAGTTTTATCAGTTTTGCTCTAACTTTAATATTAACGTCAGAAAAAAATTAAATAGAAAATCCAAAAATTCGGTTTTTTTAGATAATTCAAAAACGAAAAACCATATCAAGGATGTCTATGCATCACTTTGTTTGTCCTTTAATTGCGCAACTTTCTTCCCATTTAACCAAGTTTGTATCTCTTACAATTAACGAAATCCCCATACTGACCCTCCTTATCTTGGACACACTGTATATCTGATAGAAGAGCCTGGATCGCTCTATATGGGACATACAACGCCACCCTCTGGTTCTGCGAAAAGTATAACTGACTTTTTTTAATAATAGGTAAAAGAAAAATCAAACACTTATATACATTTTATAAACAAAGGCCGGTAGAGGGCAGCAAATATAAATTTACTTAAAAACCAAAGTAACCTGGGGTACCTGAGCTAAGGTAATTTTTTTTTGCAATTAGGAATTGAAAAAATTTTTTACCCCCTTTAGGGGGCGGTAGAGGTCAGAAGAAAACAATATCATTAAAAACGAAAAACTGGTAATTATTGATCACTTGTAACAACTTTTCGCCACTATTAGAATTAAAAATGAAAAAGTGATTAAAATTGCTCCACCCTAATGCCCATATTAGTTAAATTCATATATTTTAATGCTTTTGGACGTAAATATTACCTGATCCTTCGAGGGCGGCTTCTTTTCTCCCTCTCGTGTATGGTTTTCTGATACTGACCTTTGTGTATTTTCTCTTAGAAGTAACGTGACGTGGTCTTCACCCATACTTTCAATGCATTGTGATCAGTGGCCATTCTCTTTAACACCGTTGAGTTGCTCGCTCTAGTCGATACATACTCGTCTATCAACTTTCCATGTCCTGCTGCTCTATCTCTAAGTCTTGTTAGATTAGTTGTAAATTTTAAATTGATCAATGGCAGGGGCGATGTCTCGTTGTTCTCATAAACTTTAAAGAGGGATTAGGCAGCAAACAGACAAGAAAGCGTGCCAGTAAAGGTTATCCTTTTTAAGGAATATACGCGGTGTGAATGCAATGAAGTTAATCAGTTCTGCCGTAAGTGCATAGTCGGTGTTGAACCGGATTTACATTGAACTACGAACTACGAATTCTGCCCCAGGTCTGGAGAAAGCCTTCCCACCCCATTATATAAATCATCAGGCAGCTGAACTTAGCTACTTCAAAGCTGTTGACTCGCTTTGCCTTCAAGTGGGTTACACTCCATTACGTTGTAATTATTGCCTTTTCTGAATAACTTCTACAGAGCGTGTAGTTCTTGCACTTGTATAACTCTACTTTCTAGTAGCAGAGCTTACTTGTTTTATTATTAGATGTAGGTAAATCAGAAATTACTATATGTGTGTGTTATTCGAGTGATCGCTTCACGGCACCAGTTTTGAGCTTCTCCCGGTAAATGAGGGCATTGAATATTGTCTATATATGTGTTGAATGGTAACTAACCCCAATACGTTTGATAAATGACTGTTTGTAATCGTGACTGTTAAGGTCATTTTCTCAGTTAACAATAAATTTAATAACGGCCAGCTCCATCAGTAGCCGAATATTTTCTCTTCCAGTCTTGTGTGATCAATATACATTATTATTTGTACTATTTCTTTGACTGTACTCCGTACAACTGCATGCAGGTGATTTTATGGGCGAATTAAACGTTAATATATGTAGGCAAGATCGATACACAGCTGTACCGATTTCAACGACACCCCTACGCCGAAGTCGTTCTCTTCTAATCATATTCTGGGCGAGAATTCATAATTTAGTGGCGCCTGGTAAAGTATTATTACCTACTTGTTAATGCCTTCTTGAATTGATTTAGACAGAAGGATTTAAGCTTTCAGAAAAAAAACGCGTCTGTGTCGCATTGTAACTAATTGTGTGCACTTTTGGATTGATTACTTGTCGTTCATTGTAAAGTCTAACGGTCATTTTTGGGTGTCCTACGTTAGAGAAGACAGGAACACAGTCAATTCTTTGTTTCTTTAGATATTTCTTTTTTATTAATGACGTTATTGTTTAATGCAAGGTATGGCCTGCTAGCAGCATTATTTACGTTTAACTCTTCTTCGATTTACTCATCTACACATTCATTAGTGAATCCTAAATATTTTAAACTTCTTCTCCTACATCATATCTCATATTCCAACGCTCTAGGAATTCCATATGTCGAGGTTGAACTGAAAGTATCGTTGGTTTGTGATAATATGACTAGTAGTATTATTTGTGGGGAGAGTCATGTCTAGCAAGTAGGCCTTCATACACCCTTTTTGCCAACCCCGTGGACAAGGTCTAGGCATGCAAAGTACCAGGTACCTTAGTCCTACTTAAAATTTTGCCGAGATTAAGGAGTTCCAACCCTAGCAAGAGATCGTTTACATGCTACACATCGTAGTAACATGGGATCCACGGCTTTACATCACTTCCGAATGATGACATTCTGTAGAGGTTTTCATCCGCATTTTTTTATTTTTGAAAACCTCTCCGGGATTGGGGATCGAACTCTCGGCCCCTAGATCAGTAGCCAGAATGCTTACCACTGAGCTATGAAGCCCGGCGATAATATGACTATGTTATCTGCGAAGACCAAATGGGATGCTGCTACCAATTGCATCTGTAATAGCCTCTATTCATCTTTTTTATTCATGGATTACATTCTTTAATCACTTAATTCATTACTATTATAAACAAAAAGGGGCTCAGTGATATATGGTAAGCCACTTTCTGCCTTCGTGTTATAATTAATTAATTTCTCTGAAATTTACCTTACAGTGAATATTCGATCGGAGGCACCCTGAATCTGTGGTGAATCTCGTCTATGTTTTGCTTGAGATTTTAACACGAGATAAATTTGTTGCGAATAGAAAATGGCTTAGGCAAAGTCTCGATAGCAGAAATAGGTCGGTCCTCGTCCAGGCTTTTCAGAAGCCACCTGTAACTTATCTTGTTGATTTACAAAATAGCATAACATATATTGGAGTGAATATTGTGAAATATAATAGACAAAACACAATTATAAATAAAACCCATCGATAGTTTTTCCAAAACTCACTCCCCTTGTAATCTTTCTGAAGTCAATTGTAATCCATGCATTATTCAATTTGTCTGGTTTTTAAAAAACAATTTTTTCAAAATTAAAGATTTTGAAGTGTATCGGCACTATCGGTTGTGATATCCCTCTTTAGTGTTCTATTTTAATAATCTGTATTTAGATTTTGCACAATACCTATTAAATATGTGTAATGTAGCTTACCTACAACTTTTTAAGAGTTTTTAAGAATCAATGAAGTATCAAATGTGTTTTGCAGGATGCTTGCGTACATTGCAGATTTGAAGCCCCATAAGTTGCAGAACACAATGTTAGTGAATAATTCTCGCCGTCCTAGAACGCAGCTGTCTCAAGCTCACCTCACCTCACCTCATGCCACCATCATGTCGTCGGGCAAGCAACACGCTGATACTTCGCTGTGTAAAAAGTGTAAAGTAGCAGTTGTAAGTGCAGCTTCTAAATGTGAAAAATGTAATAATGTGTTTCATCCCAGTTGTACGAAAAAATATGGAATGAAATGTTTGTCAGAAAATGTGGTTAATTGTCGTGAATTTGAAGAAAACGAACCTAAGCTTAGCGATGCAATGGACTACTCAGTATTATTAAAAAACATTGAGGATAAGTATATGATAATACTTCAACAAAAAGATGTTATAATTAAAGAATTGCGAGATAAAATTCAACTTTTAGAAGAGAAAATTATATTTTCAACCAAAAGTGACGTGCGATCGGCCAGCGAAGAACAATCTCTGGCTGGAAACGCCCAGGAAAATATATGCGCAACACAATCTGTAAATATGCATGCCGTAGGTGAAAATAGTTCAGCCGAACATGACAAAAAATTTAAACCTAAAACTGTAAATTCGGTTACAATACAAGTACAAACAAAAGATAAGCTAGACAAGATAGTTAATTTGGCGTCAGACATGCAATCACCTTCTACGTCTAAATCATTACAGGAAAATTCAAACCCACAAGACTCTGTATTAGAAGTTCATCCTTCAAGAAGTTATAATAAGGTGGTAAAAGGTAACAACGATAAAATAACGTCTCTTAGTATTGCACCTCCAAGGAAATGGTACTATATAGGAGAATTTGTGGGAGACACTACTGTCGAGAAAATCTGCAATCACTTAAGCAGTTGGAATGTCACTGTGTTTACTTGTGAAAAAATAGAAAGTAGGGATAATTATGCTGCTGCTTTTAAAGTTTCACTGTCGCCTTCTGAAGTTGAGAATCTTACAAGAGAAGAATTATGGCCACCCAATACCGTGGTGAAACCATTTATTTTTAAAAAGCACCATAACGATGGAAATGTTCACCGTCGTGATAGTAAATAGTGTACGCGGTAGAGATCTTACTAAAAGTCATATATACCACCAACATTTTTATAATTTTAAATAGCGTCTTACACGTATGCTTGATATATTGATTGCTAAAGATAGAAATCTTCTAATCACTGGTGATTTTAACGTAGCTTTTGTAACTACCAATTCATATAAAACTGCACCATTACTCGAGCAACATATCACCAAAAAAAATTAATCTTTTCAAACTCTTTCTCTGACATTTTAAAAGATCTATCGGCAGCAAATCTTAATGCAAAAAAAATGTACTTGAATTTTCGTTTACCGTCCTGCACGTAGAATTTCTGTACGAAATATTACAAAAATTTACGCTAAAACTTTATAGAACTAAACACCGTGGTTAAGGAATTGTCTGGGAGTGGAGCAAAGCTTTGGCAGCTGGATCCTATCCGGAGGTGCCACTGATTTGATACCGTCCAAACTAGAAGACCTACAGCTGTTGGTGTAATTCCCCAAACCACATAAAACTTCCTATAAATAAATACATAAAAAATCAGAAGTTGCTGTTATCTAATGTTTACTTACGCTATGTATATTCAGTTCAAAATAACAGAAATTATATCGAAGGCACGAAAGGTTCAAAAGGACAGTCTCCAGGATTGCAACAGACAAAAGCTTATACTAGTTTAAACCTATAATGATGTATATTTGTTTTTATTATATTTGTAGAATCGCATTTTAATCTAAGTGTATGCATTGTTAGATTTGTAGAAAAATAAAACGAGTATTGAACGATTAGCACATCTGTGTTATGCTTTGCATTAAATAAGCCCGAATTCTGGCAATAGTGCCATTTACACGCACGGTTTTTCGTACAGGTTTGGAGCGGACGCGCCAAACCCGAGTGCAAAGAGCGCGCATGTAAATGCACCAAAACTGTACAGGCAAAGAACGTGTTGTAACAGGCACGCCAATATCGCACTCCAGGCGCTTGCAATATAAAAATTCTTTCTGCAAAATGGTTCAACCAAGCGCTAACCCAAAACTTTTAGAATTTCTAAAATTCCACACGCCACATCAATACTTGACGAAATCGCATTTACACTAAAAGTTTTGGATTGTACGCTCTAAAACTGCAGATCATTGTGCACGCCTGGAGTGTTACGATTTAGGTAACAACGCGATTGGCGCGTGCATTATTTGCCCGCGCTCCGGCGTGCACGTTTGGAGTTCGCTCCAAACCTTCGCGATGAGAGTGTACGTGTAAATGGCACAATTATAATAATACTACCGGGTGACCATAAATGGTTGTGATTTTTTTTCTTAGGTTGACACTGTTAATGTTGGTTACCCTGCTGTCAATTTTAAATCTGAGTCAAATTCGAGGTTAGCAGGTTAGGTTTCCGTCAGTTTTGACACAAAATGACACAAAACTTAACCTGCTAACGTCGAATTTGACATAGACTTAAAATTGACAGCAGAGTAACCAACATTAACAGTGTCAACCTAAGAAAAACCGCCACAACCATTTATGGTCACCCGGTACTTATATTTAATAAAATCCTTTCAAAATTACCATGTCCGACTCACGGTATTAAGCAAAAGATTTATAGTTTATAGAAATGTATAAATCTTTCCCATGTCTATAATCATACCGATCATTTTCAAGCAACTCTCGTATAGGGCATTCAGGAACCACAAAAACATTTTTTTTTTTAACGTTGGCATGTGTATATAATTTTTCTGCTAGGGATTCTGTTATTTTGTTTTGCAAAGGTTTGCACCCCTGCATACTGGCAGATTTGAATTTAAAAATGACATTTAATATTTCTCACTGTCAGTGTCAAAGTAGATATTTTTCTAGAAATTCTAACCTGAAGTTTCATAAAATGTAATAAAGATACCCATTAGTAAACGCTACGTCAATAGTATCCAACACAGTATTTGTATAATATCTTTAAAAGTAGTTAATTACAACATTTATGACAGATGGGTAGTAAATGTCACACCCTTAACCCAATGGTTTTAGGAACTTTTTGTAAATACATTCCTAGACAAAGGTGAATTTTGCATGTACACTGATGAAATTTTGGATATCAAAGGCCACTTTGTGTTTTTATGTTTAGTGAACAGACTATACATACAAGTGTCATATGTCATATGCCCATATAAATTTTGTGTTTTCCTTCCATTTCTTTACCCATACTGATCGCGGTGATTTCTATTTTAGTGTTTCCAAATAAATATATAAACCTGTGCATGCAACTGCACACACTTTATCTTTTTTTCTTGGACATTTTTATTATTCTGCAACTGATCAACCAAGCGCTAACCCAAAACTTTTACAATTTCTAAAATTCCACACGCCACATCAATACTTGACGAAATCACAATTACACTAAAAGTTTTGGATTGTACGCTCTAAAACTGCAGTCCAGTGTGCACGCCTGGAGTGTTACGATTTAGGTAACAACGCGATTGGCGCGTGCATTATTGGCCCGCGCTCCGGCGCGCACGTTTGGAGTTCGCTCCAAACCTTCGCGATAGGAGTGTACGTGTAAATGGCACTAATAGGCCTATGCGTCTGAACTGTTACACTCTTCAAATATTGGTGTACAAAGCACACAAAATTCAGTACTTCCTGAAAAATATATATTCTCAAGCAGTGGCCGTCGAAATCGTCAAGGAATTGAATGCAACCAACTTAGTGACGACAAAATAACAACATTCAAAAGAAGCTAAAAAGCTACAGGTAATCAAATCACAGCAATGTCAAATATCATTCAGCAATTTACTTGAATTTTAATCCTAAACCGTAAGTAATTAATATAGCAATGCTGCAAGAGTATATTTAAGGGCGCAGCAGCTAGACTCAGTGGAGACGCTGTACAGTTCTTTAAATGATGTAATTGCCAAATATAATGAACGGCAAAAAATTTTGCAATTACAACAAATATACTCAAAAGAAGCCGTACAGACAGTTGATAGAGCATTACGCTTGCATTAAGTCCGTCCTCGGTTCGAATCCCACGGTGGGCGGAATTTTTACGCAGCCTTATCGGTATCGAGTTCGGTGAGACCATTCACAGTTGGGCACCAAATTAACTGTGCTCTACTCGGAACCACAAACCTAATAGAAGGAGTAACAAGGTCAACAGATCACCAGCACACACACCTAACAAAATGGTTGCTACGCAAGCTCAAAAAGCATGCTCCAATTTTGTACCCCAAAACCGGGGCAAGTTGAGCACTGCACCGGGAGATGCTAACGTACAAAGCACCAGCTGGTGTACCGGTAGGTAAAATGATTTGAATTGACGTTTGTGGGCTTACTGCGAGAAGCAGATGGTTTATAAAAGTATTTACTTTCTTATGCAAAGCGCATAAACGCGAGTATCACAATTGTTTTGCATTTTCTTAGGGTTAGTTGAAAGCAAACTCAAGAAGTGGCGCAGAAAAATTATCTTAGCAAACGAAAATAAAGAAAATTTAATCAAAGTAAGATTATATGTTTATATAGTTTCAGCTACTATTTTATAATAATTTTCATAGAATTTCATAATTATTTCTATAATTTCGATGTATTTCATTAACATTTTACATTAATTTTGGGCCATAACCGTGCATATTCATCTATTTTATGATAACTAACAATCATTTCTTAATAATTTGAAGCTGCTTTAGACACATTTCATAATAATTTCAATAGTCTCTAGATTAGGGATGGGCGCGTGACGTGAAAACAGTCGTGTCACGGCGTGTCACGTCGTGAACGTGACTAATATTTGAAAATCGTGACGTGAACGTGAGTGAAAATTTTAAAGGCGTGATTCACGTTTCACGTTAATTTCACGGTAAATATTTAGTGACGAATAAAAAACTGCAGGGTGCAGCAACTTTTAAATTCATTAAATCACAAATTGTGCCAAAAGTTACATTATGTGGTTTTATTTTTGGACCCTAATTATAAATCCTTAAAGTTCATACCTTCACATAAAAGAGAAGATTATAATGCAAATAAAACTATAGATGATAATGATGAAATACATAGCAAACGACTCAAAACTGGTACAAGAGCATCAGATTCTTATCTTTCTACACTTTTACACATTAGAGATAGCTCTGACGATGACACATGTAATTAGGATGATGTCGAAACAGAACTAAATTAGTATGTTAAATTAAAATTCGGAAATGTAGATGACATTTTAGGATTTTGGAAAAACAGTGTAAATACGCCACTGTTAAAAAAACTTGAGAAATTTTAAACATACCGGCAAGTTCCGCTACAAGCGAAAGAGTATTTTCTACAGCTGGGCGAATTTTAGAAGACTTAACGCTGAAAATGTTGATTACATATTATTTTTAAATCAACATTTTAATGTTTAGATGTGTAGATGAACTTATTATTCTAATAAAAGTAATGGTTTGTTTTTTATACTCGGCTAACGCTGAAAATGTTAATTACGTTTTATTATTAAACCAAAAATGTATTGTGTAGATGTGTAGATGTTTTGTTTTGTTTACTCGACTTAACACTGAAAATGTTGATTACGTTTTATTTTTAAACCAATTTATTGTGTACTTGTGTAGATGAACTTATTATTCTAATAAAAGTAATGTTTTTTTGTATACTCGCCTTAACGCTGAAAATGTTGATCCTTCTACGTAAAAGTACTTTCAAACCTACGAATTAAAAGTGTTGCCATATACCTTCTGTACTCATACCAATAAAGGAAACGTCAATTCCAATGACAGCTTTTAGTATTAAAAGTAATGTCTTTGAAGACAGCTGCAAGAAATATATTTGCGAGAAATCAGTATTTATCCCTTGTCGAAGTTATTGTAGTAAATTTTCATTTTTTTTATGTCAATTATTAATTCTGATTGCAACATAACACGTAAATTATGTCAGGTGCAAAACATATTTTTAGTTCTCTTTAGGGTTTATTCGTTGGTTTTAAATTTGAACATTCTGTTCTATCTGAATTTAAATTTTGAAATAAAAGCTGCGTGTCACGTCGTGAGTGGCGTGTCACGCCGTGAACGTGAGTGAACGTGAGCGTGAACGTGCGTGAACGTGACTGTTTAAAGCCAGCGTGAAACGTGCGTGACGTGAGCGAAAAATCACTCACGCGCCCATTTCTACTCTAGATAATTCCACAATGTTTTGCCGTAGTTTCGAATTTCATAGCATTTCGAGTTCATCCTCGCAGTATTCCATTACAAGTTTTTTAACAAGGATTTCATAATTTTTACTCACATTTAGGACCTGTTATGTCGCTATTCATATCATTTCACAACAATTTCAATAATGTTCTTAAATGCAAATTTTACAAGGAAGTAGTGAAAAAAGTTATATAGATGATTTCGAAGGCTTTCACGGCCATTGTCATTAAGTAACAAACGACTTCCGGGATTGGACCGTGTCATTATTGAGGTCGAAAAACTCAACGTTTTGCTCACTTTCGTAAGGGGCTTCACCAGGAGGTAAAACAAAAGAGCACGGCAACTCAACGTGTAAACCACGCCAGAGGCGAAATATTCTTCTTCAGAAGAGTTTTTAAAATTCTTTTTACGCATTGAACATCATCAAAGTTACTATTAATAAATACAAAAATTATGTAGGGTACGATGTATTTAAATAAACCCAGACAGATATGAATTATAAGGAAATATAAAAATTGGACCGCGTTCGTCAAATTCTACAAGCGGCAATTCAAAACTTACATTATTAAATATCAAGTATACAACAGAATCATGACGTGAAATAGTGTGCAGAGCTATATGTATAAGCAAATAAAAGGATTGAATTAATGATACGCATTAATCTGAAAAGTGAAGGTAATTGTAATAATAATTAGACGAGTCTCTTCAGGCATAAAACATACAAAGTTTGCAATTTATACCTACAGGTGAAAAACGACCGTAAAAATGCGGAGAAACAAAAAATGTACACGGTTCATAAGAAGGGAAAATGCACAATTAAGGATGTATCGCGTTCGATATAATGTAAAAGCTCATATTTGAGCGGCGATAGCTGCCTTCAATAAAGGCTTCTGCTAATAATTAGCTAGCCGCGTGTGCTAGGTTTTGCAAGCAGATAATGCTTGCAACTGGGTTGTTCACGGTTTAACATTTTTTAAGTCAGTTATTTAATTGTGTATTTACGTATTTCCAAATGTAGCTTGTAATCTGGTCATATCCAACCTAGTTCTTTGTTTGATTAATGCATCTTACTGGGCGTTTACATTGCGATCCAGTTTATATATTTTTTTAGGTTGACACAACACAACCTCTTCATATTATTTGCTTTGACGTCATTAGCTACAATCCTAATTTTACTTGCGATTTTAGCACGCCAGCCATATTTTATTTGACATGTTCATAGCGCTTTGTTATATATTTTAACTATTATTAAAGGCTATTGTTAGTCCTACTACTGGTATATATATTTATTCAATCCTACGATACCTGCTCATTTTTTTAGTTTAGGATGGTGGCGCGAGGAACAACGAAAGGTAGGTACGTTTTCGACTGTTAGCTAGATCTGTTTTTTTGTCGTGGTTAACGACTGGCGCCTGCTTGTTTTTTCAATTACTCTATGCATTTTCTAAACCTTGAGAACCGTCGCCTAGTCCTTATTCACGCCAATAATCGCCTAGAGTTTGAGCTAGCCAGGACGATGGTCACCTTTCGTTTAAGAGTGCCACAAAAAGCTGAGCTATGTGCAAAATATTACTTTTATTTATTTATTAGTTCTCGAGTTAAATCAAGAATAGACATTTTTTTTTAAATGTGCTTATCCTATATTTATTTGACCGGAAGTATATTCGGTTTCGTGCGAAGTCTGAAGAAATCTGGGAAGGTGACTTTTTACACGATTACAATATTTTCCTCGTCTAAAAGACGAACGAGAGGAACGAAGCTCTCTTTCCATCAAGAAGAAAATGGAATCCTCGAATTTGTATTTATTACGGTGTTTAAGTACACAGTTTTTTGTGAAAGAAAAGTGGTGAGTCAAACATACTGACGAATTAGCCAACGATCACATATTTGAAATATGTGAAACCAAATTTATGATAAACGTTTATTATTATGTAATCGATGAAGTAAATGAGCAACTATTGCAAAGGTTAGTTGGTATGAAAAATGTTAAAGGATATTTTGACTTCTTGCAACCCAAGATTATTGTTAACTATCCTGAATCGTTAATATAGGAAAATTATTGAAAAGCTTTGTTCAAAATTCTCTGAAATAATTATGCAGTCTCTGATAGTCCAATATATCCATGTCATTGTCTTATCTAGAATCATCTAAAAGATTTTATGAGTGGCACTGGCAAAGGCACAACTGTGAAAAAGTTTCGTATGTTAAAAATAGAGTTCGTTAGCCTTGAATATCGATAAAAATGACTCAACAGCTTGACGTTAAGAGCTCTTGATATCGTACAGGGAAAATCAAGTGTTTATTTTATTAAGAACAGTGGCGTGGTTTGGCCGATATTTCGTTTGGTTTTCCTGCAAGTTATAAACGATTACGCAGTTATTACAAAACATTATGCCTTAGTACTTTATTCTAAATTTCTTTTTTGAATACATTAGATGCCACTAAAAGGAAATTAAATATAAATTTGTATGGCTATTAGTAATTTGTAATTCAAAGGGAGAAAGATTGGCATTGCCGTTTTTCACTTTCGCCTTAACATTAAATGAAACAATATATATTATTATACATTGTAATGTGTTACGACGATGTACTGCCTTGTATATCGAGCAGTTAGTTTTAAATGCTTTTTGGAAACTGTAAGCTGCTCTCAAAATCACTTGCGTTGTGCCGGGGAATTGTAAATAGTTCTCTGTAGGTAGGTACCTACCTTAAACTCAATAATAGTGCTTTCATTTATTACACAGCGTTTTATGGGAGAATAAATAAATACCTAGTTTTTCGACTACAAAATATTGCACATTCCCCGTAACGGTGTAGATTAATCTATTTACCTAATTTTAAAGTACTTAATTTACTATAATATGGCAACTATTGAAATAGCCCGGCATCTACTAGAAGTGAAACCCCTCTACATAAGAAACAAATGGTTTGACCAAGAATGTAAACAAGCTATCCAAGAAAGGAACGAGACACACAAGAAGTTCACACTAATAAGAGAGACGAAAAGACACTGCGATGAAAAGAATCTGATAGCGGACAATATATTGTAATAATACCCTCGCTTTATAATAGGGGTTTTTAATAAAAATATAAAATTTATAATTAGGGCAAGGAATAGTACACTTTATGAATTGTTTTAGTTTCAACTGAGAATTTTCCTGTCAATCTCAGGGCAAATTAAAAGAATGTAATATTTATTACCAAATGAAATGGTTTAGTGCTCTTTCTATATTTTACCTATTTGCAATAAATTAGGGACTTGGCTCTGGTGAACATGAAACAATTATTATCTCAGGGCGGTCGGTTCATAAAATTAATAGAAAACTTTGTATGAAATATAACTCGTTGTATGACAATTACTCTCAATTATTAAGGAAAATGACCCATTCCCAATTGACGTTTAGATAACCTCTAAATTTAGTTCAGTAAACAAGATGATCTGCCAGTGCGAAAATAGCGTAAAATCGAATTTTAAAACACAAAAATGGTAAGGAAGCATAAGGTAATTGCAATTAATTCTGTGACGTAGCTTCCAGGTAACCTTGTTTGTTTTATTGGCGTAAAACGGCGCTAGATGTGCCTTTGTTCTGCATCCGGCTGAAATCGTCTCCAAAACGCATTTTTAAGGGATAAAACCTCCCTGGAACGGATCTGGAAACTGGAATATGCCTCTACACCTCGTACACAGTCTTGAAAAGGGTTGCTTCGTAGGCGGGATACGTTTTCTAGGGACGCTTCGTCGATGGTAACTCTCGTGGTGGCTTCATGCTCCGAAACTCGACCCACAGGCACTCAGGAGGAACGACTCTACACGCTGGACATAAAATTCTTGCTAGCCGATATTTCCAACTAATCGTAAAAGGACCTCGATGTTAACCGCACCTGGGCGAATCCTGCAGCCTGATTTCCCTCTTCACCGGGATCACTTATCAAGACTAAATTTACACTCACAGGTGCTCTGCAGACTTGTGAATATAAAAACCCACGTTTGGGTTCACAGATAAAACTTTTTACTAAGAAAATTTATACACAACTGAGAGCAGACTTGCCTCCAGCACAAATTTTACAAGCTTTTTTGGTAATAATAAACAAAAGACTATCTCGTAACTTAGCAACTAGATTTTCAATTTTATAAAATAAATTAGGATTGATAACATGTTTGACCTTATGGACTACAGTTTTGATGTCATGTCTTTGCCTAACTACTAAAATAGTCTTTTTCTTGGAATAAATGTCACTACACTTTGCTCTGCTTTTAAATAACTTTGGTTTATAATGCACTGATACACTTGAGTTTCTTTAGCGTCTCACTAATTGTCTTTCGATCGGTTGCATTACATTTTTCCATTGCTCTATTGCAATTATTGCGTTGCTAGCACTGTTTTCTTTACCTTTCAGCTAATTTGCCGTTTGCTGGCGTATACACTTTTAATACAAAACGTTCATATACTTCCTGTACTTAACAAATCTTCTGTATCATTTTATTCACATTATCTTTGACATTATTAAGCTCAAATCCGTCAATTACAAATTAAATTGCATTGGCCATTCCGAACATTTATCATATCTGAAACTCTAAATGTAACCCTTCTGAAACCTACCTTATCTCATGCTAACTTTTATCCGTCAAATTATTAGTTACGGCTGCTCACATCAAGTGCACTTATTAATGTAAAGTACTGATTATCTTGCAATAAATAAAATATCTAATTCTTTGCTCATTTTGACCGTTTTCCTTTCGTTTACTAGGCAATCAGAATTGCTGTGGGCAGTAAACCATTACAATATGTGGAAGGAAGAAAGGGATATTCGAAAATGAGCAAATTCAACAAATAAAAAAAAGACTTTAAAGGGAATAGAACAAGAAATGCATATAAGCTAATTAAAGAACTGGGAAACGTGTTTAAACCAAGAACAGATCTTTGCAGAAATACCTTGGGAAAACAATTAGTGGCACTGAAAATATTAAGAAAACATGGAGACAACACGTCTAACACTTGCTAAGCGCACAAGGGAAAAGGCCAAACTTAGCAGTTAGTTGTTAAATGCTAAGTCATCCAAAAGCCATTGAACTACGATAACCGTAAATATGTTTTGATGAATTCCTATTTTCAAAATGAACAGTCGGGTTCACTACAATATAAGTAGAGATAACAAAATCCTCAATGCGATAGCAAGATTACGGACAAATTTAGTTTCCATGATAAATTCCCAAATGACAAGCGGGTAAATGTTTTGTTTATTATATAAAATAATTCTCTCAATTCGTCTACAGTTTCGATTGCATTTCTTTCATGTACTTGCAAAACGTTATATAACATGCCGAGTGTGAACTATGTAGTTCCAATTACTGAAAATGCTCATAAAAAAAATTAACATCAACATTCATAGTTGGAAGATTTTTTTTTAAATTAGTTTGACCAAGGAAACCTTACCGACAAAAGAGTACCTACATCTAATTGTGGAATTCTATCCTACAGCCTTTTAGCATCACTGATTCCAAACTCATCGCTTTTAAAACCCTTTCAAGGGTTGCAGATCTTGCAGTAATTTTCTCGTCTCGAAATTCCGGACTCGGCCTAACGGCCTCTTCCGGAAACATCTCACTCGTACTGAAAAGCTCCACTTTCTATACTTGTTACGTAAATTACTATTGGTTCTTTATTCTTGGGCAAGGAGATGTCATTAACATTCTTTCATGCTTCAGGAAATATGCAATTATGCATACAAAAATGTGTGTAATAGAAGGAATTATAAATGGACAACATAACTTTAACATCTTAACATGAAGACAATCCACAGCATTTAATTTAATGCCGGATACAACTTTAATAATTTCAATTACGTCTATAGCTTTAAAAAAATATTGAGGTTTTTATAAATATTCAGGCATTCAAAACTGATTTGGATTAGTGTTTAGTGATTAGTTTTGCTTACATCGTGGTATAAACGTAATAATTTTTCAATTGCGTGTAGGCGTATGACAAGTCAAATTCAATGGTCATGTCAGTGTCACATTAGACAAACGGGGCATTGTTGCCCGACTGACATATAATTGTTTTAATTTAAAGAAGTTTTTGTAATACCTACTTGTTAAATATTTCTTTAAGGACTGTTTACTACTGCGTAAGCAACCTCTTTACGGCCCGGCCGTAAAAAGTGTCCGTAAAGACCACGGCCTGCTAAATTGTGTGCCAAACGTCAAAGTGACGTTTGTCACACAAATCCAGCAGCAAGCAAGCCTTCAACTCCACATAGAAGAAGGCGCAAAAGACTGCTATAACTCCTGAACATACGCTAAAATAACTTGCTCATTCAGAATCTTAACGTCTTTAGGAATATCTTCATCATTTTCTACAAATGTCATAAGTTACGAGCTGGTTACAACTTAAAACTGCTTACGACCATACGCGAAATTGGAAATAACTGACATTTATAAACAACAGTTGCAACGTTCTACGCACTCTCAATCATTCTAAAATGTCATTACACAAACCTAGCGTTTTGATGAAAATAAATTAGAAAAATATAGATATGACCGAATTGTATGTAGGCATTACAAAAACTATTGTACAATACACGTCCGTTAGGGCCTTTACTGCCTCGCCAGTATTATTCGACTCGCTCTTCGAGCTCGTCTCACAAATTCTCTGGCTCGGCAGTAAAGGCTATCCTAACGGACTTCTACTGTAAAATACTATTACTGTTTTCAATAAACTGATCCATAAATAATTTAATCGCCAAAACTGAGACATTTTTAGGTGAACCTGACAACATACCTTAAGGCCTGATTGATAATCATAAGATCAAATATAAAATTACTTAACCTCCACTAGAAAGTTAAGTTACACAGTAACCTGTTTAGATGCACCAAACTATCAATTTCCATGTCCAAGCGTGGTCCAAATCAATCGTGAATATCTTACGGTGCAAGGGCGTAAAGTTAGTATTTGATCACGAGCGGGTCAGAATTATAAACAAGCGTAGTGTTTTAGGTCCCGCGAGTGACTAACACACGTATAGGTGTGTCGATTGTACAATATTTTATCCACGAAAAAAATATATAAAACACGGTAAATATAACAACCTACAATATGTAAATTGAGATTACTACATTAAATAACAGATTTGCCTTGATAAGAAAAATGTCGCCCTAGCAGCTGTCGTAGTTTTAACAATGTGCCATAAATATAACTTTATCGATATATGCATTGTGATATAACGGGTGTTCATAAACAGTCGTCATCCCAGTAGGTTTTGACTTCAGAAACGTATGTCTATTAAAATTGAAAAAAAAATGCGCTATGACAGTACTCAATGACGTTTCATGTGTTGCACGAATTAATCAAAGACATAACATTTTGTTTTTCAAAGCAACTGAGATGACGACTGTTTATGAACACCCGTTAGAATATCGAAGATCAAGTCTGCCGTCGGCTGATAAAATTATGAGAAATATTTAAAAAGTGTCATAGTATAGTGTCATGCCTAGAAGCGGAAATTATATTTTTTCCTCCATATTTTTAAAGAATTTAAATTTCAAACGTTTTTTATAAATTTTTAGATGAAATTTAAACTCAAAGTACGGAATCGCATACCGGAACGAGATACATTGTGGTGAATGGGTAGTGCGATCTAGGTATTATTATAGATGGCAATGGAATTGGGAGTTAGCTGTCAGTTGTCATTCAGAGCCTCCTGACTCATATGAACCCATAAATAAAGAAGCCTTGAATGACAGCTGATAGCTGACAGCCCATTTCCACTGCCATCTAGAATATTACCAAGGTATTTTATCTAAAAATGTTAATAAAATCGTTTTAAATTTGAATTCTTTAAAATTATGGCAAACTATAGTTTCCGTTTCTGTGCATACAATTTCTTATAACTTACTAAGGCGACAGCAAACTTGATCTTCGATATGCTATACCTGAATGCATATGTTGATAAAGGCTACTTTTAAATCAGTAATTGTGAGAATGACACCAATTTAAAAATTCGCTGCAGAAATATATCACACAGTTCGACCCCATTTTGCATGGTTAACAATTTTAGTCACTCATGCTGGGAAGCCTGTAACTAATGAAATCTAACATGAAGCAGTCGTTTGACAAACATGAAACTGCCAGCTAAAAGTCTATTATACACACTACTGTAGATAAAATTAAATAATTCATCGTTTGAGCTAGCCACAGCTGCTACATGAACAAAAAACTGATAAATTTCAGGAATGTCTTAATATATTACATTTTTTCTGAGAATATATTAGCTATATACTCGTATTTTAGTTACCCAGCGTTTCCGTTTAATGCAAAAAGACATATGGGAGAAACCAACCAGTACGACCATCGAATATTTTTCTCGCCTTTTATAACATTACCGAAACAAAAAAAATATTGAAAAAGAATAAAAAAACAACTGGTACTGAACTGCATTCACGTAGAAGGAAATAGCAACGCCTTCAACGGGTAGCGGCAAAAAAGTCACAGGAAAAAAGTCACGAAATTAAAGCCCCCGGAAAAAACCACTCGAAAAAAAAGTCACCGGAAAGAAAGTCACCGAAAAAAAAGTCACCGGAAAAAAGGTCCCTCGGAAAGAAAGTTACTCGGAAAAAAGTCACCGGAAACAAAACCACTGAGAAAAATTTGTAGAAATACATAAGAAACGTCGTCGCCATGTTTATTACTTCAAAATCTCCCTTACATTTTACTTCCCTGGACTAAAAGACCCAGGAAGTATTGTAATCGTGAAAACGCGCCCTCCGAGATTTCTTCAGATTTTCACGCTTTAGGGTCCCTAGTTGATGAAAAACGTGTTTTTTTAATTTCGTTTGTCTGTCTTTCCGTCTGCCTGTTAGGGGTATAGCTTTAAAATATTTGGTAGAGGAAGACGATATTTTGCATCTCATAAGCAAAATGAGGCAAGAACTGGCCGTGAATACTACGAAGATATTGCAAAATGAAGCTGGTATACTAACTACCACGAAAAGGATTCGGCAATATGAGTAGTTACAGGCCAGGTTACAATCTCTGTCCCAGAACTACGCCGAAGGAACCCAAAATATTTCCGATTTTTTAAGGGCCATAAGCCATAATATTCGTCAGAGAATAAATTTAGATAAATAATTGTTTTCTTAATTATATTACTTACAGTATTGTATGTAGTATGTAGACTATAGATGGTATACATTAAAATAAAATATTGTTATTGCACTACTTATTTCTTTCTTTCCGATGACTTTTTTCCGGGAGGCTTTTTTCCGTATTACTTTTTTTCCGGGTGACTTTTTTCCGGGGGCTTTTTTTCCGGTGACTTTCTTTCCAGTAACTTTTATTCCGGGAGACCTTTTTTCCGGGGACTTTAATTTCATGACTTTTTTTCCTTTGACTTTTTTCCGGGATTCGCCTTCAACAATGATTAAAAATGATGCAACTTGCATATTTCAGAATTTTGAAATTTCATAGAAAAATACTACATAAAAATGCAGATTGTTTTCAGTGACAGGCTACTTTCAGATATTGGATTGCTGTTAAACTATTAGACAACGCAAATATTTGACAATTTCACGCGTATTGCATGAAACACATTCAATTTCCTATTTCCCAATGCCGAATCAAACTAATGCTGCTGCGGATATGTTATAATCAAGCATTTTTTCCATATTTAATGTGCAATATTTTTGGTTCGCGCAATTAACAGAGTAGCCGTAATATTTAGTTAAAGCAAGGCTTTCTTTGATAAACCAAAATTATAATAAGGAGAAGAAGTTATTGTATTTTATTCTAAAAATTGTTCTAGTTTTGTTAATGGGTTTCATTCAAATTTTGCTCAATGTGTGATAGATAGCCAAAAGGCTTAGAAGACCCTGGAATTAATAACTAATTTCCCATCTTCCCGACGTAATTAAAAAAACTAGAAACACAAAGTTTGGTATTATGGATTTTTGATGCTAATAATAAAGTTTATTACGTTTTAAATGAAAACTGAATTCAAATAAAATAACCAAAAAGATAAAAAATGAGATTTGCCAACTTTCCAATCATAAGAAATATTTTTTTTATTATTAGAGGCACATTTTTCGACGACACCAATGAGGAAAACTTGCCCTAGATATTATTCATATTCATCCTGCGATGTCGAAAGATGTTATTATAAAAAATATATATATATATTTGCACATTCACACATTAAAAAATACTCGATTCCGAGTTATGGCCATCCATCACTGGGAGTATCCATTATGCTTCTATTTCAATACAATTTCTTTTATCTTATTAAACAGATAAGTCCTTATCGCTCTAAACAGAAATTCAATGCATTATAGCCGTAACTGTCATCTACTGCTTTATGAATCTGAATGATCCCATTTTTACTTCCTTTTACGATAAAGAAAGTATTGGATTCACCCCAAAAATTCGAAATTGAGTTTTCAACAGATCTTCACGTTTTAGAGTCCCCTAAACCCTAAAAACATATTTTTGTTCATTGGTCTGTATGTCTGTCTGTATGTCTGTGTGTGTGCGTGTGTGTGTGTCTGTCTGTGAACAGAATATCTTAAAAACGAAAAGAGGTATGTCGTTGAAACTTCATATATAAGTTTTGTGCACTAGTAGATGCGACAAAAAATCTCACAACCGGAAGTAGGTGTTTATTCTTGCAATTTTTCAGTTTTTTTTTCGATTTTGTAAAAAAACGGCTCTAACGATTTTTTTCAAACTAAATTTTTATTACATTTTTTATGTGTATTGATGTGAGATAGGTGAGTTTCCAGTTGAATACTTCTAAAATGGGTTTCTCTTATTTTTTTCTATTTCTTTATTAACCCCAATTTTAAATAGAACACCCGGTATATTATTACATTTTTTAATTTAGCTTAAAATTTTAGAGAAAATTTGTCTCTTGAACTAACGCTATACGAGTATTTTGTACCGTTTTTGTAGAATTTGTAATTTTTGAAAATTTTTGACAAATGCTTAAAAATTAAAAATCAAATTTTTGGCTAATTACAAGATCACTGTAAAAGGAAGTTGTGTGAGTGTATCACACAGAAATAAATGACGGTGAAATTCTTGGGAAAGATGAATCATCTGGCTCGATAAAAAGGCTTAAAAACTGCACATAAGACAACGACAAAAAATAGAGTGGATGCAAAATGTTAGGTTATTTTTTTAAATTTCGATAATTCTGGTAATAATTTAGGTACTCCAATTACTTTCCTAATTGCATAGATTTTAAACACAGCACAAAATCAATTTAATTACAATGCAAAATGTTGAATAGCCTTAATTGAAGCAAGGGAGAAACTATATATCGACGTAGAGAACCAAGAGTTATTAATTGCTAGAAAGAATAGATGATAGAAATAAAACTAGTGGTGCAGACTCGAATAAAGATTTTGAAGACGATAGTGAAATAAATTGTGTTTGCATGGAAGACGATGATCGTTTACGAATTTAATATTTTTTGGAAACGTTTTGTACCTTATCGTTGAGCTAATATTTTGAAGCACAGTTTCAGTTTTCATTTTTATTTTCTAATATTTTTGTTCTAGATTTAAGTTAGGTATCTGTTTATGATGGTAATACAAAGAAAAATATTTTGTTGAGAAGTCTCATTTAAAATAATTTAAATAAAAATGTAAAGGTATTTTATAATACACTTTTTATCAGCGTGCTAATAGCTATTTGTGCAACAAGTGCTAAAAGTGGCCGTTTATGCACGAGACATGAAAATTATGAAACGAAGCCGAAGGCTGAGTTTCATAGCATGTCGAGTGCAATAACACTTTTAGCACGAGTTTGCACACAATATTTTTTCTACGGCCTTAAATTTACTGTTATTAAGGTTTGAATTTATGACAGTTATAATTTGTTATAATAAAGAGATGGCCTTGACGCGCAGGTGAATGTTTCTGAAGACAGTAGCTGTCAAAGTCAGTTATCAAAGGTAATGATAAATGTACACATTTAACTTTATTTATTACATAACGCTTTACTTGTTTAAAAAAACACTTTACCTCTAACGCAAAAAGTAACTAGAATAACTTTACAACCTTACTCCCAGTTCGAAATTGTAAATTCCACACCAGCTGTTTACTTTTAGCACATGAGCTAAAAGTAAACAGCTGAATTCACTTTTAACACGCTAAATTATAAAAGGTCACTTTTAGTGAAAAAATCCACGCTAAAAGGCCTACTTTTAGAAGTGGTCGTAGAAAAAATTATTGTTTTTATGCCATATATATACCTACTATTGATCACAATCCATAATTAAAATATTTTATGTGCAACCGGGATGAATTGGTCACTTTCTATCCTATTTTTTAGGGCTTAATGTGTCACTTTGCAGCCCAAAAGCCATAAAGAATTTTATATATGAACAGGCAGAATTCGTCACTTTATACGCTATCTTTGAGGGCGTAATATATCACTTTACAGCCTAAGGGTACTTTATGGCCCGCTCAGGATCTTGTTTGTCAGTTAGATAGCAATGACATCGGAGATTGCCAAAATTGATAAAAAATATAAATATGGTTTTAATAGTGAATAATCGAATCTGTACATAAAACTTTGTATGCACCTCACGCGTAACTAGCGTGGCCTAGTGGTAAAGTCAACAGGCTAGTAACCACAGCGATCAGCGGTCCTGGGTTCAAATCCCGGAGTAGGCACGAGTGTACGTATAAAGACGTACAATATCAGTCCTTTTCAGGACTAACTAGGAACACCTGAAGACGGGAGTAGATCAAAACTCCCGAAATGTCGTGTGATATACACCCTAGACAGTGGAAAAAGTCCGATAAAACATATGATAGCGTTTATGACCTTTGTCGTATTAGAGTCCAAGACGTAGTCGTAAGCCATAAACGATTTTCAAAAGATCTTTTTTTTTAATTACTGAAGTATTTTTCTACATAATTTATAAATTTTTGCCAAGCAAGGAAAAAACATTAAATATCTAAATATGGTACTGACTCATAATCATTTTCCCAATCTTATTTTCCCTTTTTTCTGCAGTTTAACATACTTTGTTATTACTGCTATAAATGTTGAACTAGATGTGTAAATATGTATATTGTTATAATTGACTGGTCTTTATGTATGCAAATGGTTTTATGTTATGTCAATATTTATTATGCTTTAATAATTACGTCTGACTTTCCTATACTTTAGTTTATTTTTAACCAATTCTCTTTTAAAATGAATTGAAGTAGCTCATTTGCCTTTTTATACATTAGGTATGAATTACCAATACTTTTAAATAGCTCTAGCTCTGGTAGAAAACATTTACTCTTAAGAAAAACAGGATCCATTTTACAATTACCTCACTTCACTCTTTTTATGATTTACTTTAAGTTTATCTAATAAATACCTGCCACTGTCACTTGTACAAGGAACACAATCCGCTCCCTTCCGGATCCAACCGCATTCAGTCCGCTCACAACAGTTTCATAACCTGTGCACCAAATCCAGTATAAATGCAATCTGCTACTGTGCAACTGCATAAATCCTCCAGCTAAAACAAGACAGAATACCCGCTACTTCCTCCAACAGGACGGCCAAGGTTGACCAGAAGCAACTGCCATGCTTTCCTTTCAAAAATAACAAGTTGTTGACAACCACGAACTTCGACTAGGTGCAAGTTCCAAAACGTCACTGCAATAACATGCTTGGCGAATTACAACTTTAGTAAATGAAAACTCTTTTATCGATACCATAAGAAGTTCACTCTTTTAACAAACTCGATGTAAGCTACTTCCAGTAAAGCCAGCCCTGCTATCCAATTCATATGATGTAATTACTTGATAATAAACTCAGTTCTGCATCCAATTCCAGAAATTGCATTTGTAGAATTATAACTATTTAACATGTGGCACTTTCACCATATAAATTCTCTTTCATAACATCTCCATATCAAATTGTTTTTAAAACTTCACTTATACTCATATCGACAATTTTATTACAATATCCAACCCTTCACATACCTACCAAATAGATTCAAAATCATGTAGTAAAGGGTTTATTTTTAATTTTCAGCCGCTTACAAACTTATTATATCTTTTCAGGTCGAAATTATTTTGTACATAAAATAATTAAAAATATCTCCCTAGTGATATTGTTTTAGCATATTTTTAAAGTTCAACACTCTGTATAATCTGTATCATATTTATTTAACACCCACTATATTGAATTATACCCGAATAGGTATTTAATATTAATCCTTCACTTTATTTCAGATAATAATTAAATTATGTTAGAACCGTTCTGTTTCTTATATTGCTTTGTTCATTCTTTTACCAAATACATATTAATAATTTTAATATCCTTTTAATACTTAGTCCGGCAGCCACGGGGTAAAACCCAACAATTTCGTATTAAGTTCTTTTCAAACCGGATTTAGGGTCTAAGGGTCTCCTAGTTTTGATATCCAAGTCATGACAAAGCGTCATCCTTGAGCAACTCCAGATACGGGGTGTCCGATAAATAAGTAGGTGAAATATCACTCTTTTAAAATTATTTGTAAATTTTATGTAAATAAACGAGTTTTTTACAAATGGTTTGCTTCTCATAATAAGGTTTATATAAAATAAAAACAAAAAATGTTTAATACAGGGTGTTCCAAAAGTATATTATTATATTAAAAAATCTCCTGCTGACGTAGTTTGAGCGGCAAGGACAACTAGCGAATGAGTACTGGTTTTGCCATTTTGCGATGAGATTTCTGTGTCAAAATTGTCAACAATAACCTGGGTTAGTGTAGCATCATTTCCTTTAGTAATTCCAGTTAAATTTACATTTTTAACCACCTCAAAAGCGTCAGTCTTTTTGAACCTTAACAGCTCATCATACGTGCATGATATTTTAAATTGGTTCAAAATATTCACTAGTTGTTTTGAAAATCTAAACTTAACGCCTACACCTATTTGAAGATTTGTAAATGCATTATATAAATTCGATGAGACGATACTCCCAATTAAAAGTGCCGGTGGAGTTTTGTCAAATTTACGTGATAGCGATTCCAAAAATTTTAATAGAGTTTTACTGCAATCCGCTAACACTGTTTCGTATTTTGCATGGACCTTATATTTCTCTTTATTCCTCTTTGCATCAGCAACTTCGCCTTTTGTTTCTTTTGTTATTTTGCCAATTGCAGTCTCCATATCATCAGCGTCATCCTCAACACGACTTATTCTTAAGGTCGCCGCGACTTTGTTAGGGAATGTTATTATATTTGCATATCCTGGGGCAGAAACTGTTTCTTGAGGGTTTTCATTAAATTACCTCGAGTAAGTTTACGTCCTCCGCGATCCGAGTATAATTATACTGTTTATGTCCATCGAATTCCAAATTCTTTCTTTATCGGTCAATATTTCTTTTACTGTTTCCTCGTAAGGAATATCTTCTTCCTCGGTATCCTGACTAGACTGTCGTTTTGCTGAAAGCACAGCGTTTTGACCCATGCATTTATTACGACAATCCATATGGTATCTGGCATCTACGGCAGATAGGTCTGCCACACAGCCAGCTAATCTTAATCTAATTTCAGCAGCCCAGGTATCATTTCTTTCCACGCACGTTTGCAAAATGGCTTCCTTGTTTGAAATTTTCTGTACTTTGTATTCTAAAGCTAGAAATTGAAAGGACGGTCGCCATCGATGAGGGTTTTTTTATTCTTTTCCACTTCGCACTTTTGTCCACAATACAGGCAGTCATTTTTAAAATTGAAATTTGGCACTTCTGATCGCCTCTGCATTTTCGTTGTTGAAGTTCCCGCTTCGGTAACAGCATTTCCTGGCGATAAACATCTCTTCAAGTTCTTCAAACTTTTGATCTTCATACAATTTACTGCACTTTATAATAGTTTTTATGCGCTGTTCACCAGCAACGGAAAGTTTTTAACTTTTTTTTCACAAGCAAATTTAAAGTTAAAAAACACTTGTTTTCACTCATATTTAACTAGACGTTACACTGTACTCGATTCTGAAAAAGAAATCGCTATTAGAGATCGTATTACCATGATACAGGAATATTTATGCTTGGTTTCTACCTAAGAAACCTTCTCCAACTTTTGTGCGTCTGTTTGTTGTTTCAGCCAAACATTTTTGGGACACTCTGTACCTGTCATGTAGCTTCGTTTTTAAACACTTACGTTGTTATTTTTAGCTAAATTTTGAACTGGAACACAAAATATTCTCATATCAGAAATTCATTAATATTATTAAAACTTTGTAAAATTTTTTTAAACACCCTATATATGGCTGAAACTTGTAAAATCAATAAATTCAATAAGTTAACGCACAATTAACCATACAATAATAAAGTAGTATTCAAGTTTAAAGCCAAAAACATACAATCATCTTATTTTTTTTAAACACCCTGTGTATCTCAAGTTGCTCAAAGATGTCAGCTTGTCATCAGTCGGATATGGTAAATAGACATATAAATCTACGAGAATCCGTTAAAAGAAAACTTAATACGAAAATTTTCACTTCAGGGAAATAACACGGTTCCGCTGCCGGACTATTAATTCATCTTTGTAATTTAATACTGTATTATTTTAATCCTTTTTAATATATTAAACCCTTATACTAAAACCATTACAATATATTAAAAGATAACGTCATACGTTGTCTGTCAAAGAAGATGAAAAATACAAGGTTATTTATTGCAGCTACCATAGATAGTGAACTTTTACTTCCTTTTACGATAAAGGAAGTATTGGATTCACCCCAAAAATGCGAAATTGAGTTTTCAACAGATCTTTACGCTTTAGAGTCCCCTGAACCCAAAAAACATGTTTTTGTTCATTGGGCTGTCTGTGTGTCTGTGTGAACAGAATATCTCAAAAACAAAAAGAGGTAAGGCGTTGAAACTTCATATATAAGTTTTGTGTACTATCTATTTGCGACAGCAAGATTTTGAAGAAAATCGCATAACCGGAAGTATGGTGTTTACTCTTGTGATTTTTCAGTTTTTTCGATTTTTTCAAAAACTACTCTAACGATTTTTTTCAAACTCTACATTTTGAATGTGTATTGATGTGATATAGGTGATTTTCAAGTTGAATCCCTCTAAAATGGGTTCAGTTTGTTTCTTTTCCTATTTTTTATTAACATTTTTGAATTTAACTTAACATTTTAGAGAAAATGTGTCTCTTAAACTAACGCTCTATTTTGTACGGTTTCTGTAGAATAAGTAATTTTTGAAAATTTTTGACAAATGCTTAAAATTTAAAAATCAAATTTTTGCCTAATTATGTATATTATATACAGGGTGTTTGGTTCACCGACGTATATCCGAAAGGAGGTGGTAGGTGAGTCGGTTTGGAACTTATTTAACCAAAAATACCTTTATACAAAGTGTCACTTTTTATACGTGGCTTACTAGATCAAAGTTTGATATCTAAAGAATACATTTTTGAACTTTAGTCGACTCCATATTTTGTTTTATCACATGTAGAGTGTATCAAGTGATTTTATTTGATAGAACAGATATCAAAGACTACTAAAATAAAAGTTACAAGAAATTAAAAGTTTGCAGTTGTGTCTAATTAAAATTAATCATACTAAAACTGCAGTAATTTAATAAAATCACAAAGTTGGCTTTATCTCAGAAACCGTGACACTTTGTATAAAGGTATTTTTGGTTAAATAAGTTCCAAACCGACTCACCTACCACCTCCTTTCGGATATACGTCGGTCAACCAAACACCCTGTATACCTATTATATATAAATGTGTGCGTGTATCACACATTTTTTTTACAGTTTTCGATAACTTTTAATACTTCAAATCTGTAATTCTAAAAAGTAATTTCTAGCCCTATAGCATGCTTACTATCATAAACAAAGTCGATATTGTAAAATAAAACCCATTGCCTAACAAGATTTCCAATTTAATTCTTGGACAAGCCAATAATTTATCTAAAAATAACTGTTTTGTGAAAATGTTTAATTTTCCCAAAATTTTGCAAAACGGCTATAATTTTACTTTATGAATAACTTTTCTTGACATTTTTTCGAATTTAGAACAGAACAAGTACCTAGATTACATAAGTAGGAAATGATTTTTATTCACCGCCAAAGCATCCTTAATTTAAAACAGCAAAAATATACCTATTTCAAATTAGTTTCAAGTCAGGCAAGGCTTAATTCCCAAATTAGAAATAGAACAATAGATATTTATACATTAAGGGAGATATGAATATGTTTTTTCCCACAGGCCCTCGGTCTGTAAGTCAACCGAAGGTAAAGAACATGAATATCTTCCGTGGTGCATACAATATTTTATTTACTAGCATATTAGTAAGAATAGTATGAAATTTAAAAATGTCATATTGACATTTAAAATTAGAATATTTAAGTAAGCCTCATTATATGGTTGCTAAGACGTTATTTGTAGTTGCATGGTTACCATGAGTTTGAGGGAGAAATAATTTGAAAATCGGAAAGAGAGTTATGACGTTATGAGTAGCGTTTCATATGTTGTACAGGGCCGTAGCTACCACCGGGGCAACCGGGGCAGTGCCCCGGGGCCCCCGAACATAGGGGCCCCCGAAGACGTAGGAAGTTTTTTTACGAAATTGTCTTTAAAAAGTTTTGAACTAAAATTAGCCTGTTTAAACGTTAAAGACAGTTTTATATTAAACTCAAGGTGAAGTAAATATGTGTTTTTTCTGTTTTAAATACCCATTCTTCTATCTTAACAGAAAAAAGCACCAAATAGTAACCCTATTAAAAAGTCTTACTAAATGAAAGTGATGTGGAGGTAAAGAGGAAGATAACATGGGGGCCCCATAATTATTTGTTGCCCCAGGGCCCCCAAGCCTGTAGCTACGGCCCTGATGTTGTATCTATGACGATAATGTACAATATCATGTAGCTAGTAAATAATAGATATTTATGCATTAAGGGAGATATGAATATGTTTTTTCCAAAATTTGACAAAGTCAACCGAAGGTAAAAAACATGAATATCTCCCGTGGTGCATACAATATTTTATTTACTAGCATATTAGTAAGAATAGTGTCAAATTTCAAAATGGCATAATGACATTTAAAATGAGAATATGTGAGTAACATCAAGGATTGTCTCATTGTATGGTTGCTACGACGTTATTTGTAGTTGCATGGTTACCATGCGTTTGAGGGAAAAATAATTTGACAAGTCCCATGAGTAGCTTTTCATATTTTGTTTCTATAACTAAAATGTACAATATCATGCTGCTAGTAAATAAAAAATGTTTCATCAATTACGAAATCCTCCTGCATCACTTACCCATAGACAAGATTATTCAGTACCTGTCACTGTTCTCAGGTTTCATGATTTTGCATGAGATCTCATGATTTGGACTCCCACTTCATTATATCATGAATTACAAGCTGAATCTCATGATTTTTTCACCGAAACTCTGAAAGTCACTAATAAAATAAGAATCAATTATTATTCGTTTTTACTTAGAAAATGTATTAAGTAAGCTACATTTGACAATATGACATCAACTTTAACTTAAATTGCAAAACACCCAAAGTTTATCCTGGGTCTCCGTTCAAATCGACGCAATTGGCCCATCGATGTTTCAGCTCCATAATGCTCTTCTTATGTACGTCCGTACTTTGACCATCTAACCATAAAGTAACCTCAGTCCCAGAACTGCGTTCCACGAAGGCGAGTTTTCAATTTTTCGAACCAAACACAATTCTGGGGTACGAAATCCGGCGAATATGCTGCGTACGGAAGCCAATTTTGGTGTCACTGCCACACATTTGTGCGACGACGCATTGTCGTGCTGTGGGAACACTCCTGTTCGCAATCGTCTACGGTGTTTGATCGTAATTTAGTCCCGCAGTAATATGCGCCTGTGATTGTACGACCATTGTCACTTTGCCTACTGACAGTTTTACTCTGAACTTCCTTAGAGGCGAATAGTTGCCTTCAATCCATGCTGATTCATACTGATGGATCCAACATTCTTCCCAACATGGAAACTGTGTACATTATCCACCCAGCTGTCCAAGATGCAGTTACAATACTTTAAGATAGAGACCTGCGCGGGTCCAATATAGAGGACCCGCACCCGACCGGCCAACCGCAATTTCTGAAATTTTAAACCCGCTTCCGACCCACGAACCGCAATTTTTACATTTTTATACCCGCACCCGACCCGCGACCCCCAAGTTTTGCAGTTTTATGCCGTACTTGACCCCAAATTCCACTATTAGACCAGTACGTACCCGCAAATTGCTTCACATAGAATGCCTATACACAATAAAGAAAGATATTTTCACACTTGCGCCGTCAAATTATTATTAGGTATAATTTTTTTATACACAAGCAATATTTATGTTGAAGAAATGAAGTTGTACCCGACCCGCGACCCGCAGTTTCAAATCCGCACCCGACCCGCAACCCGCAATATTGATATGAATCGTACCCGCAACCCGACCCGCAATGCAGGTAACCCGCGGGTACCCACGGGTACCCAACCCGATGCAGGACTCTACTTTAAGATCTTCATAACCCATCCAGTTAGGTTCTACGTATTTTATCTTCGCGAGGACCAGTTTCCGATTCTCATAACTTTTTTGAGGTACAAAAACATTATTTCCATTGTTCAAAACTTCAGCTTTTAAACATTTTTAAAAGAGCTAATAAAAGCCTGCATCGATATTGTATTCGTTCCCAAACTTCCGCCTCACACCAGCAGTACACTAGTCCACCCTTTTGAGGAAAGTTAGAATTAAGTTCCTGTTCGTTATTACGATACCGGTAAATATACGTTAGCTACCAATAAATTATGTTTTTAATCTGGATCATAAAAGTTCAGCAGGGACCTTAGGTATGATTCCAAATCTACAGCCTTTACCTTTAGACCACTTCTCAGATCATCTACACACAAAACATACTTTGTGTGAGGCCCAAGGATTATCCAGATGACACAAATTCATCACAATGCGAGCATGATATACTTTCCTATAAAATCAGTGAAATGTGTTTAATGTTTTTTTAATAACAAATTCAACACAGATGTAACACTAATTGTCGGAACAGCTTACATAACCACTACAAATTAGTCATTCCTCACACCATGCTATAACCACACTGTTAAAATAAATATAACACACGATAACAACACGCTTGCATTTAAATAGGTACAAAAATATTCACAATAAGCCTTAAACAGACACGGTATTTCAAAAACATAGGAGTCACGGGACGTTAAAACATAACATTGTTGCATATAAACCGTATCATTTAAATCCTTTCTCGTTGAGTTAGTTACACCCTTCTAAAGAGAAATGTTAAAATTAGGCTTTTGTCTTTTTACTTAAAACTAGAAAAGAGTACAAAAGTGAAAATTGGCAGATAAGTTCTACAATGGCAGATTTATTTGTGTGCATGTTCAAAGTGTACAGACGTATTTTGAGGAACTACAGTGAATCATGTGTTTTTATATTATTATATTAAGTTACCTATTTATATAATAACCCATTTCTGTGGGTGATAACAGTGAAGGTACAAACAACGAGACGACAGGAAAATATAAGTGTAATAACAACCAACAACGTATTGCAAAAAATGAGTAGTGATTAGAGATTGGGATCCTTATCTAAAATGGAAATAAACAAAATAGTTGGAACTTGCGTAGCAACTATGACCATAAATACTTATCGCAGACAAAAGGAAACAGATATCAAAGAAGTTTCAGGCAGTACGCACATGTAAGCGGATGACACTTAGTTGTATTACTCATTTCATGCATCTGAGCGTCAGGAAGTGCTAGTAAAGATAAACATTTCTTACATCTCCAAACAGCAATGACTAAAAAATAATTCGTTAAAATTTGGTGTTTTATTATTTGGGAATAAAAATGGAAACAATCAACTTAATCTTAAACCTTGCTGTTTTATCAGTGATCGAGGAAGCCAGAAATCTTGACCTTCTATTGTATAGGATCTTGAGATTTAACTCACACGTGACTCACGACACCAAAAAACAGATAAATTTGAATTTTATATATTCCCGTAGAACCTTTCTAGTTAACAATATCATGTTAAAGTGTCAAGCTTTAGTTCTTTCCCAATTTGCTCTTTGTTCTCCATTCTATGGCTTTGGCTATGGTTCAACATTAAACACCTCCCAAAAAATCTGGTATGATCCACGCACACAACTTTTTTTACAGTGATTGTATAATTAGTCAAAAATTTGTTTTTAGCTTCTCTGCTACATTATATAAAAATTTAAAAAAAAGAAACCAATTTTAGAGGAATTTAACTGGAAAATCATCTAAATCACATCAATACCCATTAAAGATGTAATAAAAATGTTTGAAAAAAATCGTAAGATGTTCGTTATTTTGTATTCTAGGTTTTTCACCAGGTGGGCAGCATAAAAATCATTATAGAATACCTCTGTTATATCTATAATCTGCTACCTGTCTCTTGTTTCTCTTCCATCTTTGTTCATTAGATATATAAAAATCTGGGGTGAAATGGCAAAAGGGTATAAGTCCAAAATGATCATTTTACAGGAACATCAAAAAACTATTTTGCTGGAGATTTGAGAACAACATTTAATTCTTTTTGCTGGTAATCAAAAGAATCAAGTTGATTTATCGACTACAGCTTGCTTTGCTATTGATTCTAAAACTATTTCTACTAGAAAATAAATAAATTCGGAACTTATACCTTATCGCATTTCCTTTTATTTATTTTATGAAATAGCAAAAGGGTATAAGTTGACATATAGCTTTTTGCAATTTCCTGGAATATGTATTTTCTGATAAATAATTACTATGACAAAACAGCATATGTAGACATAAACTAAACAAGAATATGTGGTTTCGAGTTCGAATAATATGAGGTTATATGTAAACTTACCGGTTAAGTTCTTGTTACAGCACTTCTGCAAAACTTTGTACGCACTATATTATCTAATAATAACACTGGAAAACTGGACCGCTAAAACACGCTATTGCACCTGCATGGAAATGCACTCGTGGTATAAGTGTACATAAGTTATTTGTTTCCAACAAAAACGGAAAGTTATGAAATGGCAAAAGGGTATAAGTTAACATATGCTGTTCTGGCGTTGCAGATAACTTTACGAAAAGCTTTGACTCGGGGTATTAGTACACCTGTATCTATTTGCCATTGACTAAATTTGTTTTTTATCAATTTTTAGTGAATTTTCAGGGAATAAGTCTATATATCCCATTTAGAAAACTTGCTGTAACAATGCGGTTATGGTATGTAGACTTATATCCTCTTGTACTTAGATGTCCGATATTGCTCTGGACACGGGGCATCAATAAAATCAAAAATGAGATAAGTCGACTTATATCCTTATGCCTTTTTGCCACAGATTTGTTTCCTGCCTTTCGGATTTCTTAGACACTTTAAGTTTTTATTCTGTTCAATTGCGTTTGTTAATTTAGCTTCGTGATATTTTTGCATAGCTCTTCGAATTAAACTTCTTGTTTCTTTAGAAATTTTTCCCAATTCGTCAATATTATCTTCTCTAGATATTTTGTTTCTTTGGTTTGTAAGTTCTTGTTCTCGCACTAAAGTTTGTCCGTTTTTTTATTTAAATTTTTTGTTAGCAGTTTTTGAAGCAGCCTCTAGTATCGACGTTATTAAATTACCTGTCAGTATGTTTAATGTCTTATTGTTCGTATTGGTGTCGCACTGTTTCAGATTTTATTCTAATTCTATATATTGCTATGACATTAAAATCTGGAAAAAGTTGAATCACTTAAAACTGGCCAAGATTGGTATAACACCTGCAAAAATAAGAGAAAGTCGATTAATATAATATAAATCAGTATCGATATGAATAACGTACAAATGTCCATTTAATGCACTATTTTTGAAGCTCAATTGACAATGCAATGGGTAATTAGGCCCAAAGTAAGTGGTTTGAACTGTTCCAAAATTGTTTATTGTTCACATGAGATCCAGTGCTGAAGTATACAAGGTTTCAATAAAAATCATGTTCCAAGTTTGTGATTTCGTTTTAACCTAAAATGATATTTTAAAGTAGATAGAAGGCTTACATTACACAGGATAAAGTTATGACTTACCTTTGTTAATTTGGCGGTTTGTTTATAATCAGGGAAAGTTTCAAATACGTTTAAAAATGATAGATAAATATTGCTAACCTAAAAAAATGACTTCTGTCAGAATTTTAACTAAGTTGATTTAAGCTGGCAATTAATAAATGTTCCTTCTGTAAAAGAGTACCCGGACAGGGAATAACCAATTGTTTTTGTTTTAAAAAAGATAGAAGCTGGCAGGTTGACAGTTTTAATTTGACGGCCATTAAACATGTTCTTCCAGAATTCAAAGTAAAATTAATGAATTTTTGGTAGAATCCACGTTAAACATAGTTAAAAGTGACTATTAGTGTACGTTATCTACATAAAAGAACTGTCATTATACTTTGAAGATATCAACACAGAAGCCGCAAAGCCAAGAGAGTCCCAGAGGCAATTGCCAGCAGAGACGATTGCAGACACTTCCCAACAAAAGTGAAAAACGCAAAGTGAGTCCGTTTAAAATTAATTCTCAGTACTGAGCTACGAACAATAATAATTCAAAAGATTAAAAAGGCCTATAGACATTTCTAAATTCGTTAAATTAACATTTAAAAATTAAGAATGGTTTTGTAAACCTTTATACATTTACTTGATTATTGGAAGTGTCATCAACAAAATTTGTTTGAATTGTCAGAACTACTAGCAACTTTAAAAATAAACATTGACAATTACTTTAATATTTTATGGAATAAGATTGGATTAAAGAACAAATATGATAATTGTCATTTTGAAGGTTTAATTTGTTTATATTAATAAAATCTGGATATTATCTGCTGAATTATATCTTATTTAATTTTTTTAAGTACATTGTAATAGTCTGCAGTGTATTGTCAAGTTTCATACAATAGTTACCCTGCAGATTGAGAGTAGTATTGAGCTAGACGAGTGAAGAATTATATAAAAGAAAAATATCTACAAAAAGGTAAGTTTTAAAGTGATCAATTTTTAAAAGAACAAAAAGTGCATCTAGGTTTTAAAATAACTTTGTTCATAGCAATATACAGGGTTAAGTACCTTAAAAAATAATTTTTGTCTATTTTTGCCTTAACTGAGAAATATATAAAAGTAATAATTTGTTTATAGTTCAGGCTCTACCCTTGACAAAAATAGGACCCAACAGCTACAGAGTAAATGCTGTGCAAGCCACAAAAATAAGCAACAATAAGCTGGTTGAATATAATGCAGTCGCATCGAATAGATGCGAGACATTCTTTGTAGCAGAATGGCACTAAGGAGAGGGTTGCGCACGGGCTGCTGCCAAGCGTTGAAATCGTGCTGAATTCGAATCCCACGGCTTTAATGTTATTTGTTTTTCTGAAAATTGGTGTAATTCGCATTACCAAGTGTTTCATTTTATTGTTTTAGTATTACGAAACACGTTAAAATATTTTTACCCTTAGTTGCCTTTGATTTTTCAAAAATTTTAATATCACAACTTCCACTTGCAAAGGAAGTTGTGTGTAAAGTCCTTTACAGATTTTAAATGTGATTAGGGAACTTAAGCTACTATACCACACCAAACAATATAAATACCCATCCAGTTATAAGATTTTCCAAAAAAAGTCTAATCAATTTAGTGATCTAATCCCTAATTGCCCGGGAGATGTTAATGTATGACCATCTACATATCATCTAATGGCATCTCGCCCCAGGGAAAAGTTATATCTATGGGCGCCCTATTTACTAATAATTGTTCTCGTTATTGCATATTCTAGTCATTTGGAATGATTACCAAGATCCTGAACATTTTTGTTTTATTGCTTTTAAATTTTAAGTTCTGTAAAATGGGGTTTCTTTGCCAAAGCGGGTTACTTTGCCATTTGGTGCGCAGTTTCATAAACAAAAATGTAACTTCTAAGTTGGCTTTAGATGTTGACTTTAAGATTTGGCTGTAGTTTTGAAATTGGCGAAGTTACCCCGCTCTTCGGAAAAAAAAGTTTCTACCTAGCAGTAATGTCTAGATTGCATAAAAGGCAGCTGGGATCGCGCAGATATGTGGACTACGACCCACACACGCTTGAAAAAGCTGTAAAAGCATATAGAAGAGCTACCACACAATATCAGATAGGTATAATATACCTAGACGAACTCTAATGAACAAAATAAAAAGGAAGCATGCAAGAACTGTTGGTGCCTCAACTTTGCTTTTGGAAGCTACCGAAAGAACTCTTGTAGATTTATTGATTGCTAGTGCAGAATATGGCAGCCCACTTATTTTATTCGATTTACGGCTAGTAATAAAGCAGTACTTAGATCGAGAAGGCATGACAATAACACAATTTAATGCAAATATGCCCGGTAAAGATTGGAGTTTACATTTTCTGCAAAGAAACAGACAAAAACTAACTCATAGGCTCTGGCAAAATATCAAGAGAACAAGAGCTAAAAAAGCTGAAGAAGAAATAACACGTTATTTTGAAAATTTGGAAACTAATTTAGAAAATGTTCCACCAGAAAGAATTTTAAATTATGAGGAAACTAATCTGAGTGACGACCCGGGTGCACAGAAATGCATCTTTCGTCAGGGATCAAAGTATCCCGAACGAGTCCTTAATTCACCAAAAACGGCAATTTCCATAATGTTTGCGATAACAGCAGAAGGCCAGACCCTATGTGGTTTATAAAGCTGAAAGGTTATATGACCAATAGTGTGTGGGTGGACCACAGAAAAACCGATGTAACAGAACAAAATCAGGGTGGTTTGACAGCTACTGTTTTGAAGACTGGTTCTTGAACGTTATAGTTCCCTGGACAAAGTACCTGGAAGGTTCGAAAGTCATAATAGGGGACAACTTATCATCCCACTTAAATATACAAGTTTTACATCTTTGTCAGAGAAGCAATATAAGATTTATATTTCTACCACCTAATTCAACTCACTTAACTCTTCCACTTGATGGGAGTTATTTTAGACCCCTAAAAATTTGTTGGCGTGCAATTCTGACGGAATATAAGCAACAAAACTCAAAAGATCAAACACTTAACAAATCAACATTTCCACAACTTGTAAACTTATGGAGAAGATTAAAATCAGCGAGACGTCAATTATCAAAAGTGGTTTCCGAGCAACAGAAATTTATCCAACAAATAGGAATGCAGTCTTAAGGAGAATGGCAAAAAACCCCTGGAAGAAGGAGCAAGACAAGGAACAATTAGTCAAGTATTTCTTGAATATCTAAAGTCAACAAGACGTCCAGCCGAGTCTAATATTAAATGTAAAAAATTAAAAAAATGATAAGGGTAGAACCTGGTGCATCCGTCAGCTACGAAGATATGTTTCAGGATAAGGAGAATAATAGTGAAGAAGAATTAGGAAGAGAAGGAGAGAGAGAAGATCACAATGAAGTGGAAAATAAAGATGAAGCAGTAGAAAATCAAGATGAAAAGAATGAGGACGAAGAAATGATTAAAATAGGACATTTTGTGCTGATTGCTTTTAAAAGCAAGAAAGGAGGCAAGATTATTAAACATTACGTAGGTGATATTTTAGACATATATGAAGACAACTTTGTGGAAGTAAAATACTTGAGACGACAAACACAAAATAAATTTGCCTATCCAGCTACTGAGGATATTTCACATATTTTGAAGAATGAAATAGCTCTCTTTCTCCCAACTCCAAAATCTGTGTCGTCCTCCAGAAAAAAATTAATTTTTGATATTAACTTTAACAAATACCATGTTTTGTAAGACTTATCTATTATTTTGTTAGTACTTATTTAAGAAAAATACAGTTTCATTTGTTATCTGACCTTACGAATAAAGAAAGTGCTATTTTTGGTGTTTTTTTAATGCACGACAGTTTTACATGGCAATGTACTCCTCTACACTGCCAAAATTGCATTAGCATAGGAGTTATTCACGTTGGCAAAGTAACAACAAAATAAAAGGAACTTTGCCAAATTTTTGAAAATTAAAAAAGTATTTAAACACATTTAATATAGTTTAAAATGTGGGAATAGATAAAATAAACCTTAAAATTATATGTATGTTTGTTTCACATGCGAAACGGTATTGCAAAAAAAACATTTTTTTTAAACCTCAAAAATTAGGCAATCGACATTTTTTAACTGGAGGCTTGCCGATGTCCTGATTCGTATGGGGGTCCGCTGGGACTTTGCCTCCCTGGGCTCCCAGTCAGTCCGTTCTTGAATGTAACCTATTCAAAATTTTACATCGTTCAAAGCAGATTAAAATTTACTAACAAAATAAATGATAGGTTTTTATTTTTTAAAAATGTTGACGTCATAAAATTTAAAAAAAATATATGACAATCTGAAAATGACTTCAACGTATGCGCTGTAATTTGAATCGCTACATCCCATTGAGCACTTTGAGATTTTCTCCCAAAAACGAACACAAACGGAGTTACCGAATTTATGTGCTACTTAATTTCCACAGTGTATATTAGTCTTGTAAAATATATAGGTAGTAATTTATTATACAAGACGATAAAGTTAAATTTTATTCACGAGTGAATCGTTTAACGTCGAGCCGAAGTCGAGACGTTAATGATTCAAAGGTGAATAGTAATAACTTTATCGTCATGTATAATACAAACTTTTTGTATAACACGAACTTTAACAATTTTAAAAGAAAATAATGGAAGTCAATCACATTTTAAAATCTCAGTAACTAGATTGGGTTGCTGTTGGGTTGATGTTAAAGTGCTACTTTATCTACCCTTGCTGTTAAAGTAAAACTTGACTTTTTGTTTTGAGTCGTGCATTTGAAACATGGTGCGGAACCACATGCTTCCGCGAATCACTGTGCGAAACGTCGTGCTTTCGCGGGATTCAACTCTTTGACTATCACATAGTCGACTAGCAAAGCAAGAACCTCTGATGTATGCCGGACGCTGTAATTGCCAAAAAGGCTACCAAATGCCATTCAACTAACTACGATAGTACGTACATTCTACTCTAGTTAAATTAATTCACTACTAAGAAATACGCTTAGCTGCGCTCGCAGCTTCTGCTCGCCTTATTGCAACTTATCACAATATAATTACTTGATTCGCATATAATCGCTTACGCCAAGAAATAATTACGCTAAACAGCACACTTTCACTCACACGTCGCGCCCGTGTCGCAACCCCAAACGTTCTGTCCTGTTTTTAATTCCATTGCTAACCGAGCCCCCTTCGACATGGTGCATTAGTTGCACATGTTCTCCGGGTCCCTGGAACAACGAACCGCAAGCCCAATACATTCGTCAAGATTATATTACATTCCAGGGCTCAAAACATGCCAGAAATGGCAAACTTAATAATTAAAACTTAAAAATAATGCGCTCTAAAACCATCAAATATTTCATCCCTAACACTATATGTAATTTAGTTATTAAACATTGATATTTGTGTTGTACCTTATATTGGAATATGATCGCTTTTAATTTAATATGTATAGTACCCTATTTTATTATTGTACTGAAATAGGGAAAAGCTAAATAAAGAACCATTATTATTACGAGAGCACACTTTAACGTTTGCTACAGAAAAAAATGTTATTCAATTTCAATTTATGTACTTCTTCAAATTTTATATTCAAAATTAGCAGACATTTGTTTACAAACACTTCCAAGAATGCCACTAATACTAGTCGTATTTATAATATATTTTATTACCAAAATAAATAGACGCAGGCTAGATCAAATTTGAAGCACGTTTAAGTACTACTCTTAATTTTAAATTTTACGTTGACAATGGTTTCCACTTTTATTCACCTTGTATAAGCAAATACGCAGTAATAGTTCCCAAATAATCGCAATTTACAGTGTTTAACAGGAAAAAGCGCGAGTGAGAGTTTTCCCCGAAAGGTTTTCCTTCCCGGTATTCCCGACTCGATAAAACATACCAAGAAAAGCCGACGTCTATATTTAACGTTCCCGATAGCCAAGGTTAATAGGCGGCGGCAGCGGCAACACAACACCAAAATTCGCAGTCGTGTTTGGCAGTGCGTCCGGTTAACGTCGTTGGTTATCCCATTGGACCAACAAGTGTTTTTAGACCGGTTCAAACTCAAAGGTAGGGTTGTCTAATGCTACTTTCTACTACTGATAAATTGATAATTTCGATTGACAACGGGCAGCGCGCTGAAAATCAACATGTTGATTTGCCGCTCATGTTTACATTATAGAGCATGTTGGAATACAAAACAATGAATTAATACAGCAAGAAATGACGCAATGTGGTTGCCTTTTAGCTTGTAACAGGTACTGGATTTGGCATTATTTCAAAGAGGTTAATGTAATAGTAATCTTTATTGGGCGCATAAATAGCAACAATAACAATGAACATAAATATATAAATAAAGTACTCAACCAGAAGGCGAGATTTAGATACAACCAAATCTCTATCGTATACTCTATACTCCGTGTCTACGGATAAGTAATATAACAATTTCTAATTCATATTTGGGGTTTAGCACCTGCTTGGTCTGAAGCTAATTTCAAATAGGTGTAATTTCGATTTTTTTATATGAAGGAGGCTTTGGTGGATAATAGCTATTTATGCAACAAGTGCTAAAAGTCGACGAGACATGTCTCGTGCATAAACGACTTTTAGCACGCGTTGCATACAATATTTTATCTACGACCTTAATTCTACTGTTATTAATCCATAAATATCGATTTAACAAAGGTTTGCATGTACGACACTTCTAATTTATGTCATAATAAACAGTAGGCCATGCCGCGCGGGCGAATGTTTGCGAAGCCAGTACTGTCAAGGTCAGTTACGAAATGTAATTATTAATACTCCACATCTGACTGCATTCATTACACAACGCTTTAATTATTTCAAAAACACTTTACCTGTAACGCAAGAAGCAACTAGAATAACTTTACAACTTCACTTTCAGTTCGAAATTGTAGTTTTATAACCTCACTTCACTTTTAGCACATGGGCTAAAAGTAAACAGCTGATTTCTTTAACCACGCTAAACTATAAAACGTCACTTTTAGTGAAACAAGCTAGCGCTAAAAGACCTACTTTTAGTAGTGGTCGTAGATAAAAAAGTTTTCTATTCATGTAATGTACAGTTCTATTTAAAAAAAGCGTACAAGTAGTCAGCAGAGTTTTGGCTAGATTGTCATATTGTGAATCTATTTTTAATTGCGGTTACTAAGTAACCTGTAACTAAAACCTTGCTGATAACTAAATTTTGTCGATATATAGTAATACATTTCATTGACAACGATTAATAAAATTATCCCATTTACAATAGGCCTCAATACGTGTACGCTTTTTTATTGAATGGAACTGTACCTTTTCTGTTCTAACTACGGCAAAATACCACGGAAATTGTTCCTAAAGTAAAATTTTGCCAAGTTTTAGGAAGATTGGGTGCTTTTATGAAAGTAATTTTTTAGTTTTTTTAGTGCTACATTGTCTAGTATTTTTGAATTGTGTTTCCACTAATATTTGCCTTTTAATTACTACTTAATATTTTTAGAATTACTTGACGGAAAATAATTTCATTTAATATACTTATAAAAACATTTAAATAGTTAATAATTTTGTATGACACAAACACCATTTACTAAATCCCAAATAACGTAAACAAGAATTTCTATTGAATTAACCTACTCTTATCTAATGACATATTGTTAAGCAGTAAAAGAAATCTGAAAACTCTACATAAACTTGCTTTCTTTATTGTGTTTCTTTTTTAATATAAGAGTGATTAATATTAGATTTTTGTTACTGCTATTATTAGATGCATTAATACGAGTATTCTTTGAAGTAACCGCCCATAAAATGGTAATGTTCGTGAGTAACAAAAATTTTCTGCCAGTAAACGTTATTTGGTAACAAAAAGAAATTCAAATCATTAAGTAAAAACTGTGAAAATTATAACAAGCTCCGAACAAAAATTTCGAAAATGCCGTTTTCTGCTTTGTTCTCAAACGGTGGAAAAATTGAATTGTTAGAAATAGTGTGAAAAACATTAAAAAATAATTAGATAAAAGAACAACATTTGACTGTAAGATAATGTAAGTTTGTTTCGCTACTTGTTATAATGTTTCAAATTTCTGAAAACTTGATCTTATTTCCGTTAGTACAAAATGTACAAATTCTTGAGGTAATGATTGAACAATAAATGAAATATACGCAAAAAAAACAGTACAAATTGGAAATATTCATATTTTCATTAATAATTAACGCATTAAATATTTTTTTGGAAAACAAAATGTTTACACTTTGTAGATTGCAAAAATGATTAATTGCATTTTTGAAAAGTTATTTACTGTTATATTAAGTATTTAAAAATATTAATAGCTTACCAAGATATATGAGAGTACAAAACTTCTAGGTAACGCTTTTTTGGCCCACTGTGTATATCAATTCCTTACGGTTGAAAGTCATTCCTGTCTAAATTTATTGGTGGTTAACAAATGCCATAGTAAAATGATCGGTGGTTAAAATTAGCCGTCTAAAATTAGCTAAATGTGATTTAATTCATTTTGGAGTATGCCAACTGTGTCAAATTTCAACATGATTATGGATTAAGGGATTTATCTCAGGATTTGTTATTTACTGATTCGCGCACAATGATATATTTTATCTACTTTGATCTGATCTTGTGGTTAGTATAACACCGGTAACAGTAGAGTTTGTTATATCACCGTTTTTGTATTGCTATTTTCATACGAAAAACATTGATAGTCTACTTTGCACTAGACAACGGACAGATTGTGACATTTATGAAATGTCAAAATTCAAAGCTTTTGATAATTTCTATGAAAAGTAGATAAAGTAGTAAATTGTACTCGTTTAATAAGAGGCATTGCCCTCTTATTAAACTAGTATAATAGTATACTAATGTGATGCAGCACCAACAACGGTACCAAAATAGTAATATTGTTAAATTAATGGTTACTGTTGAAATACTATGCTTAGAAATAACTAAGAAAGTATATTTGTGTTTTGAAAATTTCAGTTTCTTTCCTTCAGAGCACTGTTTTCGGAGAATAAAAAATGTTAGTGGTTATGTTCGAACAGTAGTTAAAATGTATTGCTAAGGTTAAGGTTCCACGTTGTGTTACCTATGAGTATATGTTTATAATTATATTTTAGTCAATTTAAATTGCCCTATTTATTTAATTTGGATATTCAAAATTATTTTTCCGGCTAGTTCTTGAAAATGCACTTGACTGAAAATCAGATTGGATTTCTTTTATCTACATTGCTTATTCTCAAATTTGATTTCCGATTTTAATTATGACAATTCAAAAACTTCTGTCAAACGGTACGTCAAACCAACTTTGGAAAATCAATCACAAATACTTGATCGTTACATTTTTGTTATATGACAATCTCAAATAGTAAGTACTTCCTTAATAATTAATTTACTTTTGATCTGTATTTTATTTCAGTTCTTATTTAATACCTAGACTCATTTACCTTTTATTTGAACTTATCACTCTCCTCTGTAGAAACCAACCTTTTCTACTCTACTACTGATCACAACCGCTCCACTCAAAACCACGGCGAAGACCTCCACTGACAACCAAACTGTCAAACTGCCCAGGATCAGGATCCGTATTAACCCAGGAAAAACTAGTTTGCATCAGAAATCAGCCCACACAGCCTCCTCACAGCATGGATCCAAACAGACCCCAGTCGTAGTTGTTTCTCTTCAATATTCAATCCAAACCACTATCCTCAATTGACAAGCCCCATAAACATGCTCACGTTACCAACGGATTCCCTGCGACTCTCCTTCCAGATAAATAGCTCGTTGTAATCCAACTCGATCGACGCACAATGTCAAATGTAATTCCACAATAAACTTATTTCAGTATTTCTTTTTTTATTTTCTTATGTAGATTAGCACTGCTTTAGTTAAATATTCTCACCATATTCTTTGTCTCCCTCCATTTAGTATGCCCCCATCGTCTAATTTCTATTTACAAAAATCGGTTACATCATTTTATATTAAAATTTGTTATATCAATAATAAAAAGAAACTCTTTAACGATATTGCTTATTTTCTCCATCCAACACTCTATAAAAGCTTTATTTTGATTTCTACCCACTATGTGCAATAGTCTATCTCGAAAAAGTATTTGTCATCATTTTCCAATTTCATATTTAGATATTACATTAAGTTAGAATTCTCTTTCTCAATCAGCCCTGTTTCTCAATCAGCCTCATATTATTAAATTATAAATTCTATTTTCTTTCTTTACTAAATGCATATTAATAATTTAAGTACCCAATTCATATTCAAATTGATCTTTATAATATTTAATTACTGTAATTTTTTCATCCTATTTAAACTGATTTTTATACCCCTGTATCCATATCATAACAGTATATCAATTCAACACGGAAAGATCATTTCCGTCTGTAATTGATACACATATAAAAATTATTTAGTAAACCAATATCCGAGAACGCTAGAAATATATTCAAATATTTTTTAATGTTACTCCTCCATGGAGTGTAGCACCCCAAACGTCCAAAGCAATGAGGTTTTGCGCAACGAGGTAATTTCGCCTGCATTTGACCTCAACCCCAAACTTTTTTAAAATCTTTTGAAAACTGCCAGAGCCGTAATCACTTATTTAGGCGTTATTTTACGTTAAAAGCATACTTTTTGAATTAGGGAATCATTCATCCAAGACACATCTACAGCAATGCACGTATTACAACGTTAAACTACTGACTTTTAGGAATACCAAACAAACCAGAATTATACAGTTTTGCAAATTATTAAACTTTTGTCAAATTTTAAATAAACAGTATAATAAAACACTCAATTTCTTTTATTTTTATGTATAATACTAGCTGAAAGCGCCCTGTCCATCTAATGTAGCAAACCAACAAATCCCGAAATATTGTTCTCATAGAAGCTAAGAAATCGAGGAATGTGTAACTGAAAATCCCAAACACCAAAAGAAACCAAATATTAAGATTTTTAGATTTTATCTGCAATAAGAACCTGCGTCTAGGATAGCAGACTAAATAATTTTTCTACTTTTCTTATCTTTGAGAAATAGCTAGACAATAAAGCTTTTTTTAATAACGACAGCGTAGCTAGCTGCTTTACTTTTAGAAAGCAACTAGTAATGAAGTTAAAAGTAGCGTTCCCACCCTTTATTAAAGCATTTATTTGTATTTTAGCGCCCTAGTGTCCTGCGATCTAGTGGCCGGCGCCCTGGCGTCCTCGCGCCTTCGAGTCTTTGCGCCTAGTGACCCGCGCCCGAGCGGCCGCGCCTATGTGGCCGCGCCATAATGTCCAGACCCGCTTTAAGAGTCCCCACAGCTGGCATGCCGGAGTTGTATCAAGGAGGCCTTGGCAGTAGTTAAAAAACTGTTTTCATGTAAAGTATCTTTTCTATTTTGAACACGGCAAAACATCATTAAGAAAAGTTGTTCAAAATATGATAAAATTATAGCCACATGCAAAATTTCAGAAATATCGAATGACTATGAAACCATGTTTATTACGAGGAATGGTACTGCTTTATCTCACACACACCATTTCATAAATGTCAGCCAATATTTCTGAAATTGTAGCGGGCTATAATTTTACACTCTGAACAAATTTGTCTAATAACATTTTTCTGTCATTCTTTCTAATTAACACTCGATTTCTTCTTCTGCTTCTTGCTTCAAAAAACTACGTCGGTGACTTTTAAAGGGGCTACATTGCTACATAAAGGACTACATAAGGTTTTTTGAGGTTCTCCTTAAAATTTATCTAATATGCCTGGGCTAAAACAAACTTCATATTTTAATATGACAATAAGAAGAGCATACAAAATTTTTGAGATTTAATTTAGATTTAATTCAGCCTTATCTATGGTGGACGTTCAGTGACTTGCAATACAGTGTGATAAGGCGCACGGTAAACAAAGTCACAGTCATGCTGAATAGAGTTGGGGGATTCCCAGCCTGTTACTCTCGTAGATATGAAAGATTACAAAAATATAATATTGTAATTGATAAGAGATATATATGAAATAAAAAGAAACAAAATTCTCGTACAGTTAAAATTAAATTAATGCAGCAGTGGCGACAAACTAACGTAAACTTTAAACTAGTGATGGGCTTATTCGAATGAAAAATAACCGGTTATCCGGTTATTGAAATAACCTCTGTAACTCTGTTTTCGTTCCAAGTATTCGAATGAAAAATAACCTCATCGTGATACGTACTACGTGCCGTATCTCAGCGACCTGCAAGTGATCGAAATTCTGTAAATAATACATCATTCATAACCATAAGCAAGGCAGATTGTACTGATTGACCCAAGTGAGGCTCGCGGCTGCTTGTTGATGTTATTAACACATTTGAGACTCCCAGTCGACCGGTTAAATTTATGGGGCCGTTCCTATTAAAGATAACGCTCTGCTGAGTATGAGATTTGCCGAAACTGTGTTGGTATTAATTTATAACGGCCTAAATTTTTGCTTCGAAACGCGGTTGATTATGCCTAATAAGGGATAAACAGAAAGCGAAATAAGATATAAGATTTGCCAATATCGTAACAGATTTATATTTAATTTTTAATAACGGAGCAGTCGATGTCCATCCGTCGTCATATGATATGAACGTGGGACAAGAAGTGGATTTCGATGTTTAAAATTTTAAGTGTGCGTCCTTAGAACCGCGGCAGGCTGAACGTAGATAAATTATGGATTCTAAAATATACCGGTATGATGTGCAAGCGAAAAGGGAAGGGTGGCTACTAGAGAATTTTAGGAACTAAAAATAGATTCAATAGATACTTTGTATTCGCATATTTATAATTTCTTTATGATTAGTATTGATATAGCTATTCTCAATGGTTTAAACTTCTTAGAAATCAAATAAAAATCATTTATACAATTATTATAATTAACGATTAACTGAGTTCCTCTGCTATCTGCAAGTTACGATGCCGATGCAGATGACGGTGAACCGCTAACCGGCAAACCGCCAACCGGCAAACCGGCGAAATCGAAACGAATCGAGAGGCAAAATTTATTCGAATGATTATTCAAATAATCATTCGGTTATTAATATCATTCGAATGCAAATAGTTCGGTTATGAAAATTGTCCGGTTATGCCCATCACTACTTTAAACGACTATTGAAGCGGGTTCACTGATTGCACATATCACATATGCATTCACTGCTTTGGGCTCATCGCGGGTACAGTGGCCAATTGCAACTTGTTCCACTATTATAGCATTTTTTGCACTACTAGTCTCAGAACGCACCGTTATTGGCCTATCTTTAGGTCGTGAAGTTGATTTTCTCTACCACGGGAGAGGTAAAATAAACAATTTTCACCGAGGTAACTAATAAATTGCTAAGTTACCAAATATGACTATTTTAATTTTGACGTTTTAAAGAGCTGTATTGTCAGGTTGACAGTTAAAATATTTTTGAAATTTATTGGGAATTTAGGCATTAAGCCGTTTGATAGTGCAAAATATAGTATACCGGGTGACAATGATACTAGGGCCATGCTTATATCTTCTTTATTTACGAATCGATCTGGATAAAATTTTATACCAAGATACTAGACATAATTTCTGATTGGTCGATAGATATAGTCAAAATGGCTGACTTCCGGTTTTACCGGAAATGATACCAACTTTGATTTTTTAAATGGAACACCCTGTATATTTTATGTTTTTATAAATCTACGTGTCAAACTACATATAACAGTCTTGCCATATTTCAATTTAAAAAAAATCAATTTTTATTTTTTACCATAGAAGGCCTTGACTTGGAAAAATCTATTCTAATTGACTCTAGCAACTCTTAATAATAGCTATTTTATCAATAAGGTCAATAACAAACCTTTAATAAAAGAATATAGTTTGCTAAACTCGTTTTTTAAGAAAAAGTCACTTTTTTTAAATGGCACCTACTAAGGGCCATTTTGCCATTAGATAGAAAATGTAATTACCAATCTAACGATATGCACCATACACAACTTTATCTTTATCTGAAACTGAAAATTAATTAATTAACTATTTTTTTATGCATTAACATGTCTGCACTAGCTTTTGAGCGCACCATGTAGGATGTAGGGTAGGTGGTCTTATTCTAATTAAAATAATGTTTAAATTTTTGAAAAATTGTACATAAAAAAATTACAAAAGAATAAACACAACGTCTTTAATACAGAAAGCGTGCCGCAAGAAAAACAACTTTTGCTGGATTAAAGTATAGTTGAAGTCTTCAAAATTATCTACAAATAGGTAAAAATACCTTAATGTTGCTAATAATACTGAAACACTTAGCAATGCGAATCACATAAATTTGGAAATTGAGAAAAACATTGCAGCCAGTGGGATACGAACTCGCGTTCACTGATGACTGCATATGCTTATCGTTGCGTTATAAATGGTGTAGTGGGGTTCCGATTTTGAGGAAATATGATGCCGATGAACTGGCGACGCAGAGACGCAGGTACACCACATACAGTGTGTCTCACTTTAGACGGCACCACCCCAGTATTTTTTTTATATACCGGATCTGACAGGGAGGTATGACTAAATTCTACCCTAGTATGTTACTTTCCCTTCACGGTAAAATGCTAGCCTACTGCGATTTAAAATAAACAGCAAAATGGGAGAAGTTGTATTAGGGATTTTTTTATCAAAAAATCTTGTTAATAATAGTTGTTCAGAATCGTTCAGATAAGCTAAATGCGAAATTTCATTAAAAACAAAAGATTTTGAAAATTTCTCAAAAAAATTAAATAGCGATTATGGGATGCATGATCTTCCAGTTTGATTACGGCGGGAAAGTACTATTAATTATGCAGTTGTGGTTAGGGAATGGTTAAATGAGAATTTTCCAGGAAGCTGAATGGGTCGTAACAGTCCCCTAATCACATGGCGACAATTTTCAACATTTTTGTTTTTAATGAAATTTCGGATTTAGCTTATTTGAACGATTCGGAACAACTTTTATTAACAAGATTTTTTGATAAAAAAATCCCTAATACGACTTTTCCAACTTTATTTATTTTAAATCGCAGAAGGCTAGCATTTTACTATGAAGGGAAAGTAACATACCCTAAAAGTAGAATTTAGTGAGGGGTATAATCAGAAAAAAGCATTTTTTAAATCGATAATATATAAAAAAATACTGGAGTGGTGCCGTCTAAAGTGAGACACACTGTATATACAGATTTGTAAAATGTTCTACTGACTACATAATACTTTGAACTTTTTTTTAATTAGAAAAGTGTTTTATAATTTTGTTTTCTGTTCTTATTTTATTAGTGTTGTATTATTTTAACATTTAGTTGTTTATTTTTAAAACTTTTGAATTAAAAATGTTGTAGATATTTTTGAATATCCGTAAATAAATGTAAAAGACGTACAGTAACATTAGTATTTTTGTCACATATATCGTTAGTGTACTGGGGGGCGCAAAAATTTTGGCTTGCCTACAATAAAAGTTTGCCTAGTTACGGCCCTGTCAACAAACATTTGTCTCTTTATAGCTTGCTGGGCAACTTATGTTTTTTGGGTTACTCTTTTTTAGTTACACCAACGTTTCCGACCAGTAGGTTAATAAGATCGGAAGGATGCATTGATTGAACATGTTTTTTTAAGCGTAGTTGGTGTACTAGATTTCTTTCAGTATACGTTTCAGTTTACCAAATGCACTCCAACCTTATCTTATCCTCCGTTTTATTTCGGGTGTCATTATTGTTTTTCCTGTTGTTATTGGCCCAATTCTAGAGGTTTGTTTTCTTGGGTGAGTGTAAGGCGTTGTTATTTTACTTTATATTTTTATATTATTAGTATTTGTATTCATTTTAATATACATTATTGCAATCTTGTAGATATTATTAAGTTGCAATAGGTATTTTCTGTTGATTCTGCTATTTTTTAAATAAATTTTAGAATTGCCCATATTTCAATTGAATTGATACCTTTCTCGTATTCTATGTATGCCAAGTTTATAGAGATTTACGTACTCGTATAATCCATTCACTAGGTTTCTTCTTCTTAGTAGGCTGTTATATTTTTTATTAAGTTGCATGCATGAATTGTGATAGAAGTCAAACTATGACATGAAAAAACTATGACATTTTTCACAACTGCTTCTTGACATTGTTGCAATTTTAATGTTAAAATGCCGAATATTTTACGGAAGGAAACTAAACTTTAACTGGCAACAATGGACGCCTTCAAAAATCATAACCACAAATTAAACTCAACATAGCTCAATTTTGTCAGGTCTAATTATTTCGCATGCGTACCAAACGGAGGCGAAAATATCGTGATTAGATTATATATTGTATTCATTCCATTTTTCCAGTAACATATCCATTGTTTGTACGTGGTCACGCGTATTAAATCCGCTGCAGAAACCAGCTTGTTCTCTTGATTGATTTCAACTAAAATTCCGCCTTCTTCCGTGGCTTTATTGTTTATAGAACTTCTAAAATGTTCTTACCTTTATTCGTGTTACGGCCCGAAAGTTGTTACAGCAAGAATTCAACTTTACGACATGAACACAGTTTGTTACAATCGAAACTCGATATTATGACAATAAAGATCACACATTGGGGTAGCCACTTAAATCCGGTATGGTCTAAATCGGTCGTTAAGACACTTCAGCAAACAAAAACCTAAAGCTCACCCTAATTATGTCTCAACAGTCCTGTAACAGGAAGTTGACCAGCTAACACTCAGTGGGAGGGGGGTTCAATTCGATACAACGTAGCTTAGGGCATGATGCTGTTACAATGGTTGTTAATCGTAAACAAAATAAAATGGGGAAATAGGCGCCACGGATTTTTAATGGAATAACAAGGGTTGTTCTCGTGGAAATTCGAAATAATAGAAGTTTTGGTGCTAGAAGTGTGAGACGTCCCAGCCTGAATATCCTCCGATCTACCTTTGTGTTGGTTTACTTGCATCTGCCGAGACACCTTACAAACACAATACACCAAAGGAAAGTACACATAAATGGAATGCTCACATGCAAATAACACAAATAAAAGGCATTTGCTGTTGGACAATAAACCATTATTATTATTATTAAATTGAATCTATTAACTCTAAATATGCATGTAAATATTGGATATTGAATAGAACGAAAGGGGTTAGTAATCTTAATTAAGTAATTATTAAACTGATTATAAAACAAAGGGTTTCCCGTTGCGTCCAAAAGAACAACTGTGTATTTCCCCATGTTACATGTGAATTTAGTTCACGCCACCAGTCTATAAATAGCCGAGGTAACAATTAAAATGCATCATTAAATGTTTGTGAGCTCGTATCACTGTATAAATTAAGTCACAATATAAAATCTAAGTCCCAATATCTGTTTTTAGTGCCCAGTCGATACGTTTTATTAAAGTACGATGCAACTGGCATTTCCCACAGCGAACAGTACCCAGTAACCAGTGCCAATCATGACGCAATCCGCAAGGCATACCGACTTCTTCTATGAGTGAACAACTAAAGCACTTAAAGGAAGCGGCACGAAACGAAACGGTAAATATAGGAATCTCTACAGGGTGATAGAACAGATCTGACTTCGATAGCAAACTGCAATTTCATAACATAAGCACAACAGATGTCGCTAGCTATTTGTATCTGACTGAAATTCTGCCTGAATGAACTGACATGAGGCGGGAAAACATCGGTATTTGAAATGGAAAAAATGGAAAATGCGAAAATTTAAAAAGGGCGACGGACACCCAAGTCGTCTTAAGAAAGTGTTGTTTCGAATTTCCGCCCAATTTGTCGTAGGTCCGGCAATTTAGGACGACGTCGAGAACTTCAGTTTGCCACAGTTTTTAGTGACTTAATTGCGTGTTCGCATACTTTTCTTTCGAGGATTTTCCATACACAGCTTTAGAGTGCCGCATTATCGATTTTACCTTCGTAGCTATGTGACGTGTTTTATTCGGGGGTTTCGAGTCTCTCTTTCGAATAAAATTATCTATTATAGGACAGGTTTGGTCTGATTAGTTCGGTGGATCACTGCTCCCGTGTGAGTACTTCAGGATATGGTAGCATTTTGGAAGCAAAACATCTACCGGCCGTCTACGGTCTGAGGTAGGAGTCGGTAATTTCTGCTTCCACGTGGTTTAATGCTGTCGAATTTATTTTTAGGCCGTTTTGATTTTTCTGTTTATTTACTATTTTCTTATATTTTGTTCGATTCATTTTTGATTATGAATTACTGTTGCGATCCATCTGCGTTAATTATTGGTTTATTGGATTATGGAATTTACTCATCGGCGATGTAACATTTTCAAGTGAAATTTGCATATACAGGAGACGACGATATTAGAAGTTTTCTGACTTCACTTGGTTGGTATTGGTTTTTTATGGGATGTGCGCGTTCTGAAGGTGGTTTTTGTGTGAACGTTTTTATCTATTCCCATGGTACATTTATCTTGCGAGTGTACGAGCATATAGTCTCTGTCGTTTGTGACTTTGTTTAGCACAGTAACCGCTCGCACTATTTTGTTTGTGCGTGGATGGAAGGATATAATCTATTTCGTTCATTGGTTTTTTTTATTTGAACTTGTATTCAAGACGTACATGTTGCGTTGTTTCATTTTAGTTATTTTCTTGTTTAACGCCCAACTTGGCGTTAAAGTCACCGATTACCGTTGTACATTCCCATTGTTAATTCTTTGGAAAACTGTTCAGTTTTATGCATGCTCCAACCTTACTCATGCTTAATATGTCCCACTTCATTTGATCTTACGTTGTATGTTGTAATAAATAGTTTACTTTTTTCACAGCCCTTCTCTTTGCACTTGCAGTCTTGACTTGGTAGTCTATAGTAGCACATGGATTCCTAGCATCATCTGTCTTACCACAACAATGATCACTACCTTGATCAGGATTTAATAACCATCTGGGTTTAACCACAAAACACCACCCAGGCCGGGCGGCTTGGTGGGTGCATTTTTTTTCAAGTTTGGATAATAACGCTTCTCTGATGGCAGCCCCCATCTTGCTAGTTTCGGTCCACCCGAGTATTTAATCTACCCGGCACCTGCTATATCTAGCAGAGTTTTCCCTATCCGCCACCTGGGCAGGCGCTCGATGGGGGATATAGCAACCCTACACGAGAAAGATCTAATAGCTAATATGTAAAACTAATTATGTAAAGGTAAGTAGATTGCAGTTTAATATTTTTTTAAAGAATTTTCATTTGATCATGGCTAGAAACAGGAGCTCACATTTTAATTAATGTACTTTAAAGTTTTTATTAACGTTCATTTTGTTTTGTCGTGATCCACATTCATAATTCTATCGTTTTCTAGTTGTGGGTCTGATTCTTTTAAAGAAATTGTAAGAAATGGTATCAACATAGTTTCAAATGTTCAATGCATTTTTCCAAATGCCCGGGGTGCAAGTCGAAAGTGATAAATTGGCAACCCTATTTTTAGATGAGGGATGTGAATTTATATTTGTTATGGTTCTTACAAATACCCCATATCACTGCACTATGATTGCATAGACAATAATATGGAGATTTTAATTAAATTCCATAATTGCCTTTTGTGAGCTATTTTTGCATTTGTTGTTGTTGAAGAAAAATGTGGGTGGTCTATTTAAACAGATTAAGTGATAGGCGCAATGTCTAAGCAGATAGTAATTGATATTCTACCCACTATTGAAAACGTGTCATTTATTGTCGCGTGATAGTTAATGTTATTATGTAGAAGTGAGTCACATACTACTAAAAACCTTGAAGTGCAATCCATCCTTTTACTTTCGGCAATTCATAAGAAAAATTATTTTGTCTAATATAACATGTTTTTGTTAATATCGAATTTTTCTATTGTTCACAATCTTGTATTTGCACCTCACTGATCTTAAAATCCAAAATAAAGTTGACCTCCCTTCATTCCCGGCTTTTTAAAATGCAAATTACAAATTATCCTTTAAAGTTCTTCCTCAAAAGCAGAATTAGAGAATGTGTTGGTTTTTACGACGTCATAATTCTTTGTTGTCCCTCATCATTTCCTTTAGTATATGTACAGGGTGGGCCAAAGTAGACGCTTTCTTATGGAAACTCATGTTCCTGTCAAAGATAGAAAAATTTTGACCAACATCTCCCGAGCTCAAATTTTATGAAAAAGTTACTGGTGCAAACAGAATTTTGCTATCGTAAACCGTTAGGCCGCTAGGGGGCGTTTTTCAAAATTCGTCGATTTCTTTAAACCCTTCTAGCTTTTTTGTTTTTAGTAATAATTGATTTCTGTAAAAACTTTCTCAGAGCAGTTTTTGGTGTAGAATAGGCTGGTGCATTTTGTTTTAATACAGGGTGATTCGTAAATTTTCTGCAACAAAAATTTTCTTATTTCTTATGGAACACCCGGTATATTTATAAATTTTGTTGTAGTCCTTAAAATTCTTTATTCAAAAATATATAATACTATATGTCCAAATTTAGCATGTTACGGTGTATTTGGCTTTAAGTTAAATAAACTAAAAATATCAAGTAGCCATTGTGTCATAGCGCCGCATGACCATTGTTTTAAACCAACAGTAGCAATATTTATGAGGAAAACAAAGTTGGCCGCTGTCAAATTAGTCAAATAGCTTTTGAATTTGAACATAATCTGGTTTTTTGTCCGTGTCTATTTAAATTTCCACCTTCCAACAAGATGGTGCACCGCCTCATAATTGAAGAGTTACAACTAATTACTTAAAAGTGCAGTTTGGTGAAGAGTGGATAGGGAACCAAGGACCAATCGCTTGGCCAGTGAAGTCCCCCATATGACACCCCTAGACTGCTATTTTTGGGGAAAAATTAAAGATTTGACATATAGAAAACCGATTACATCAAGAGAATTGCAAGAGGAAGCAGTGCAAAATGCATTTGCTACAATTTCTAACATTGAGCTAAGAAATGCTGCAAATGCTGTCAAACAACGGTGCCGCTTGTGTATTAATCAGAACGGTGCCCAGTTTGAACATATGTTATAAAAGGACATACCGTTGGGTGGTAATATGTTTTATTAATTTTGTTATTTGTTCGAAATGTTTGTAACCCTATATGCTTTTTGTTTTTTCTTATTTAGTTAGCGCCAACTTTGTTTTACTCATAAATATTGCTAATGTTGGTTTAAAACAATGGTCATGCGGCGCTATGACACAATGGCTACTTGATATTTTTAGTTTATTTAACTTAAAGCCAAATATACCGTAAAATACTAACTTTAGACATATAGTATTATATATTTTTGAAAAGAGAATTTTAAGGACTACAAAAAAATGTATAAATATACCGGGTGTTCCATAAGAAATAAGAAAATTTTTGTTGCAGCAAATTTACGAATCACCCTGTATTAAAACAAAATTCACCAGCCTATTCTACACCAAAAACTGCTATGAGAAAGTTTTTACAGAAATCAATTATTACTAAAAACAAAAAAGCTAGAAGGGTTTAAAGAAATCGACGAATTTTGAAAAACGCCCCCTAGCGGCTTAACGGTTTACGATAGCAAAATTCTGTTTCCACCAGTAACTTTTTCATAAAATTTGAGCTCGGGAGACGTTGGTCAAAATTTTTCTATCTCTGACAGGAACATGAGTTTCCATAAGAAAGCGTCTACTTTGGCCCACCCTGTACAGCTGATTGCAAATAAAACTGGGACAGCTAATATGTAATATTGTAATATGAAGTACAATAACATATTAAATACTCGTAATTATGTTCCTTTTCTTATGCTTCTATCTTGCATAATATTGTATGTATTCACCTACGGAAATATAAGTTAGATAAAGTTTCACACGTTATTAAAAACGCAAAAAGTAGTCTCAAGACTTGTCCCACTTTTATTTGCAATCAGCTGTACGAGGGAAGCGCCAACATTTCCCGGCCTGATATAGATCCAGATAGCGCAGCCTGTCAAAATGTTGGTAACACATTGGTTTAAGTCTTATTGCCTTGGAAAGCCTTGGAAAAAACAAAAATGGATTTTATGTCAATTAGTTTTCTTATAACTGACACTCGTTCATCACGATGTCAGAAGTCACGAAAATAGAGTATCGAGCTGTTATCAAATTCCTTACTCGAGAAGGTATTTCTCATCAAAGCATCAAAGATCGGCTGGATGGGGTGTACGGGGTAAATTCCCCGTCTTATTCTGTGGTAAATTCCCCGTCTTATTCTGTGGTAAAAGATTGGTTAAAACGGTTTCGAATGGGGCAGGAATCCTTGGAAGATGACGCAAGAACAGGAAGGACTTTGGAGTGGTGAGGGACGACAAGATTGCCCTTGTTGAGGATCTCGTATTAAGCGATCGACGCTTGAAGGTGAAAGAAATATCAAAAATGTCGGGGCTTTCAGATACAAGCGTACGCCCAATGCTCCACGATCATTTAGGCATGAATAAAATTAGTGTAAGGTGGGTGTCTAAATATCTCTCAGCAGTTCAGCGCCAGTGTCGTGTTGAATGTGCTCGATCCTTTTTGGAGCTCTGTGGAGAAAACCCTGTGGACGCGTTGAAGACAATTGTCACAGGGGATGAAACTATGGTTCTTTACTATGATCCTTTGTCCAAAAGGGAGTCGATGGAATGGAGACGAAAAGGAGAAGCACCGTCAAGAAAGTTCAGGGTCCATCAGTCGACAAAAAAGGTGATGGCTACGATTTTTTGGGATTGGGAGGGCATTCTTCTCATAGACTTTAAAGAACGCAATGCCACAGTCAACGGGGCATATTAAGCAGCACTCCTGCACAAATTACGACAAAACATTCGGGAGAAAAGACGTGGGAAACTAACCAGAGGCGTGCGTTTGCTGCACGATAATGCATCCGTGCACACTGCTTGAATTGCACAAGCCGCAGTTCGTGATTGCGGTTTCGAACAAATCGATCACCCTCCTTATAGTCCAGATATGGCCCCCAGTGACTATTACCTGTTTGGAGATTTGAAAAAGAACTTTCGCGGTCGCCATTTCAGTGACGATGGAGAGGTAAAGGCTGCAGTTTGGGCACATTTTGAAGACAAACCGAAGGAATATTTTTTTAAGGGTATTGAATTGTTGCTGAAGCGATGTAATAAGTGCATTGATGTCAGGGGGAATATATTGAAAAATAAAATTTAATTGTGACTCTACCTCGTGTCTTTCATAGTCAGGCCGGGAAATTTTTTCGCTTCCCTCGTATTCCTTGGGTCCCCATCTCCACTAACCATTATTTTTGGTTTTTAACTATGCTTGGTGATCTACCTGTCTTTTACGTTTATCTGTGTAATTCATTTTTCCTTTTGCCACCCTCAATTTAGAATCTTTATTCATAATTATAATTTTACAAACATTTGCGCATGTGTTCCAAGGCGTGCAGAAATCTGCAACATGTCTTGCCTACCCAATCTAAGCTAATCGAATCAACAGTTAAAAAACAAAAATATAAAAAAATTAGATTTTACTTGAAAATTATATTTAAAATTTGCCCTTGAATAATTATTATAAAAAATCCCATAGAAAAATTACATTTAAAAAGAATTTCTCTTGAAAACTTCATTTAAAACCTTACGTTTTAAAAATGCACCCTGGAAAACTACGTTAAAAAGATCTATAAGAAAAGTTATACTCAAGAAATTTCTCTTAAAAAATTTATTGTGCCAAATTATTCCAATAAAAACTTTAATTGAAATTTAATTGGACTCGATACTTACTCGAATAACGAACTAAACCATTCATTATTCAGTTCAAGTTTTGTACTAAAATGACAAATTGTTCAGTCTGTCGTTACTTATAATATGCACATGAAGACCAAAAGAAGTTACAGACAGCATCCTGTAACAGTAAAGTGTATGACGTTGCCGTTGGATGGCGCTGAAGGTAGCAAGCCCGATTGTGGACGAAGCAAGTCCAATCAGTGCTGATATAACGTCACGGACACATGCAGCTTCCATAGTATTTATAAAGGGTGTCTAAAAAACTGGCCAAAAATGCTTTGACTAAATGTTTGTAAACATTCCGTAGGGCTTAGCTTATAGCATTTGGAGCTGTCAAGTGTAATCATGTGTAAGCATCGTAAGTGTCATAATTTAATAATTACAAGATTATGTTTATTATCTACCAAGTGAAAATAAAACCATCTTTTGACCTCTAAACGTGGTTTGTTGCTCAGCTAAATGTCGCATATTATGCAAGACATGCGCTAGCAAAACTTTCAAAAGCAATCTTGACCGGTTTTTTTTCAGTCACCTATATATGACGTAATAGTCTCCGATTTACTATATTGTATTTTGCAAACCTTTTGAGCTCTTCAATTCATACACTTCTCTCGCAAGCGTTTTGAAAATTTTAGCAACAAATCAAATTATTTTTTAATAGAAATGACAGTGGCAGATTACATTTTAATTTTAAATCTAACACATTTTTCTCTTGCAAAGGACTTAAGTAGCGATCCAAACTTACTCACATGTTAAAAATGTACTTAAATCTTGAATTTGTTTTTAAACATAATTACTTTTGTTTGAGCACATTGAAAGAACTTGTATAGTTCTGTACTAAAGTTTAGAAAAATACAATTGGAGTAGGTAAAACTAAACTATATAAATAAAACTGTCTTCTTGCATAACATGTAATAATAAACTTAAACAAAATTACAATATGCAATAATTAACAAACAGCAAATGATTAAACAACTAACTCGGATTGCAATACGCATTCAACAGGTCCAATAATTCACACGTAAAAGAAACTTGCAATATTTTAAAGCTAAACCTCTTTCCACGGTATATTACTTTAGTTATTAGTATAGAAATGCCTCGATAATGCAAAATACAACGAACTCTGCTTGGCAGTATTTTCATGTTAGCTAGTTAAGTTAGTAATACTACAGTTCGAGCCCCTACGTTGTGGGTGTCAAATTGTAACAAGGCGTCTCCTACTCTGACACTTAGCCCCACGTTGGGCACCAAATTGTAATATTGCGGTTTGAAGCCTCGCTGTTTTATAAATCAATTTTGCCCATTATTATCGTCAGATAGCTCCTCAATACCAATGAGATCCATCTTATTTTACTTACTTCAGCTCGTGTGGTTAGGGAGAGTCCCTTGTAATGAACAAACAAGTTTGATGTGTGCTTATGCTAGGTTTTAAATGTTAGCTCCAAGGAACTACTCAAATAAAAAGCCAATTTGTTTACATACAAATTAACAACAAATAGCTATATTTTCTGTAACAGACAACGCTATCTAATAATATACCTAAATACTAAACCACAAAACGAATAACTGTTTCTACTCTTATTTACATGAACAATAATGCCAATACTCGCAAAAATGTGTGTCTACTACGTATGTATTATAACGAATTCCAGTTACGAAATATCTGAATCCGCCCTTGCAGGTTTATCCGGCGATGTCATCGCTATTGCGTTACTTGATGAACCTGTCTTTGTTGTCTGGTTGAACCTTTGAATCGATAAACAGCAACGTGTGCAGGACTTCGACCGTCTTTGCGCAGCTAAACGGCCGCTATTTCAAAACTCTTAATGCTCTCGAAGTTCGCAGGAATGCTCGCTTTTAGCCGATGCTGGTCTACACCGCAAAAGCTAGGTCGCCAGGTGTGCACTTGTGACCGCACCCGAAGCACCCCTTCACTCTCCGAGAACTTCAAGTCGACACTGACGCTCTCGCTGGAAAACCCGACTTCTTCCTGTACTGTTATGCAGCATGCTCATCCGCATATTGGCGCGAAATCCACAAACACATTAGCGCGCGTTTAACTTATACTCACTTGTCTAAATAGAATTCTTGAAGTCTACGAATAAACAACAAATAACATACATATACAAATCGGCTTTGTATTGATATGCTATTCTGAACAACCTCAGGCGAGCCAGGTCAAGTTCCCGTTACAGGTTTTAATTACAAAAACATTCCACTGCATTTGGAAACCAGTAGATTTGTAAAGTTTTGTCAAATAATGTATATGTACTCTATACTATGAACTTATATACAATTTTGCCTGAAATTGTAAACTTTGACAGTGGTTGAACAGGGCAAAAATTTAATAAATTCGTTAAAACCCCTCACCACACAAATATTTAACAACTGCTAAATACGTATTTCGACAGCCAAGCTGTCATCATCAGTAGCTACGAAAAACTTACACAGCAAAATGGCAACGATATGCTCGTGACCAAATCACAAATGGAAGTGGGCGATTCCTGCGCATTTTACAGTTATTTATACTGTCTGACCCGGAGGGCGTGGCCGAGGGCCAAATAACATGACCGACGGTCAATATAACTTCCAATCAATCATACAAGATGGAGGACGGTATAGGTCCACCATCTTTGTTCAAAAGTTTATTATCTCGGTTCTTAAAAATGGCCAAGCTTTCAAAAGAATTTAGTTGCTTTGTTGAAGTTAACGCCTTTACAATTTTTAGGTCATCCTCTTTTATACTATGACCCGTTTCGTAAATATGTTGGGCAATACTCGATTTTTCGAATCTGTTGAATCTAAAATGAGCTAAAAGCTTTTTATACCTAGTACCAAAACTACGACGTGTTTGCCCAATATATTTAGAATCACAATGAGAACATTTAATTTCGTAAATTCCAGATCTCAATAGTCCTCAGTTTGTCTTTTGGATTTCCCAACAAATTTATAATATTGTTGTTTGAACCATACACAACTTTATGGCCTGATTCTTTAAAAATGTTTGTAGGCCCTTTGTAGCCGGGTGAAACGGAATTTTGATGTACTTGAGTCTTTTACTTCTAAGACTGACTTGTTTTTTGTTTCCTAATCAAATTGTCGATAATTTTAGAAGAGAAACAATTGTACACAGCGATGCTTTTTATGGTCTGAAGTTCAGTGGTATATGGATCTTTGTTTAAAGGAAAGGTTAACAGTCTATGCACTAAGAAATTTAGAGCAGCCATTTTGTGTTGAAAACAATGATTTGAATCCGCTAAAATGAATCTGTTTACATTGATTTCTTTTCTATAAACATCGATTTCCAACTTATTTTTATTTCTTATTACTAAGGGCAAAAATTACTTTTCTCCAATACCTACTTGGAAAGCTGTATTTTACCTATCAAAATCTCCATGATCAAGTAACATTTTAATGATGAAGATGGATCAAGTGTTACACTATTCATTAGCGAATAAAATAGTCAATAATTGATAGCAACTAACAAAATACATACATGTTACCGTGGAAACTAGTACTCAACTAAGTAATATGATTACCTATTTAAAATTATTTAGTCAATTTTAAAACTTATTTATATAATTAATTGTAGGTGTAGGAAAAAAATGTATATGCCACACGTGAAAAGGAGATTTTCTCCATTCGGGGAAATTATCTCACTTGGCTTCTCTTATGTATAAAATCTCTCTTTACTCACTTGTACCATACATACATAATTTTTGTGTGACACATTCTTACAGAACATGCATAATATATGGCGATCCATTAATGAATCTTATTACCTTACTGAAATGAGTATTAAAAGTAGGCTTTATCCAACCATCGTAGATACAATGTTACTTAATTTATTAACTATTATTATTTCTTTAATTATAGAACCGCCATGGCAGCATCTCATCCAGAAAGTAATTGCCCGACTTACAATATCTTATTATTGGGGGAGACAGGCGTCGGAAAGTCCACTTTTATCAACGCTTTCGTGAATTATTTGGCATACGACAATCTGGCCGATGCTGAAAAGGAGGAGCTCACTTACTTAATTTCCACAAAATTTACTGTCACTGATGACGACTACAAGCCACGCACAATTGAGATAGGAACCAGCACAAATGAAAATCAAACCACAGGAGCTTCAGCTACGCAAAATCCCAAGAGCTATGTTTTTAATATTGGAAACGCCAATATCCGACTAATAGACACTCCCGGGGTGGGCGACACTCGAGGAGCGGACCAAGATAACATTAATTTTGACAAACTGCTACGCTACATCGGAGAACTCAAAGAACTTCATGCCATCTGCATTTTGCTAAAACCAAATGAAGCTAGAATAACAGTCATGTTCGAATACTGCATCAAGCAGTTGTTGTCTCGGTTGGAAAAGAGTGCTAGCCGAAATATATTATTTTTATTCACAAACAGCAGAGGTACGTTTTACCGTCCCGGAGAAACATTAACGTCGCTCCAGACACTTTTTGAGAAGACCCGAAGCCAGCCGCCCTATGTGGAGATTCCTCTCTCGAAAGCAAATGTGTTTTGCATCGACAACGAATCGTTTAGATTCCTTCTTATTCTGCGAAGTGGAATACATTTTTCTGAGGTAGAACGGAAAAACTTTATAGCGAGTTGGGAACAGTCATCTGACGAGTGCCTGAGGTGAGTTTATGTCTTTTTAAGTGCGTTATCATTGCTGTCAAGTCAAAATTTTACAATTTTGGAATAAGTTGATATACATAATACTAGCAGAATTTTGAATGCTGCATTGATTGCAATAGCTCATTTCACAATCGAGTCAGAACAGTTGTTTGATTACCTCGTGCTTCATAGTATCAACCCAATATCATATTCCAAACTATAGAGCAGGGGTGGCCAAACAGTCGTGTTTAAGTCGATCGCAGAATTATTTTATAGATAGAGCAAAATATGTGTAATATTATTAAGACTTTAGGTTGAAAAATAGGCTGTTTAGCGTTGAATCGGGGTCGCTTCACGTTTGGCTCAAGCAGTCTATCCGCGGCTGCAACAGCACACGTCTCCAATTAGCAGTTTTGATGCTTACAACTTTGGTACATAAGGTGACGTGGCATTCTGCAATTTCATTTGTTCGCATATTATTGTATTAATTGTTACTTGATTTAATCATTATTCCACCTTCCATTTATCGCGCAGTTGTGGGAGGGTGTTATGCATCATGCATTCGCCATTCTCTTTACTTCTGTCATCTGTTAGGGGGATTCCTCTAGTCGATGCACAGTTTTCTATATCATCTTTCCATGACTTGTGTGCTCTACCTCTAGATCTTGGTAGGTTATTTTTAAATTTTATACTTTATACTTTTTCACTTGCTTTACGCGCTCTGATCGATGGCATGGCGATATTTTAGTTCTATTTGCCGTTGCGTCTTTCAAATGCACGCCACCGTCAGCTTTTACCACTCAGTCCTGCATAACACTTAGAGATGACCGGCTGTTTGGCATCTCATTCACCATGAGCGCAAATTGGGTGCATTCAAGGTTTTGTCGTTTTTTGTGAATTTCGAAGATGGAGCAGGCAACGAAGCAGACATGCGAGTGGAAACGATCCCTTTTAGGTAATATATTCATTTATTCGAATTTTGGACTTCAAATTGTTTAAACCTGTTGGACTCTCCTGTTATCGGAGATTAAGTGCTAACCTTCGATTGTGATCGGATTCTCGCATACGCACAACAGTACACACGTGGCCCTTCCGGATTTTCCATCCCGCTGTATAAACAACTCCGTGACTCAACGTTAATTGTCAAATTCTCGCATCTCTGTCGTCTAAGTGACCATCTCCGTGGGTCAGTTGTGTCCCAGGTTAGAATTTCCTTATCTTTGTCGTTTCGGCGAACATCGTGGTGACTTAATCATGTCCCAGGTCTACAGAAAGCCTTCATATCACACCAGACGAATCTTCAGGGAGATGGAACCCTGTGAACTTCACTGCTTCAAAGCTGTAGACTTGATTTGCCTTCATGTCGATATTGTTGGCACTGCATTACGTTATAATTATTGTCTTTTCTGAATAGCTTGTAACTAGCTTGTAGTTTCTGCACTTTATACTCCCCGTAGTAGCTAGAGCTTATCTACCTAGGTAAATCAAATGTTATCATTAGGTATGTTATTCGAGTGATCGCTCCAAGGACTCCAGTTTTAAGCTTCTCCCCATCAGGTAGGGCATTGAATATGGTCAATATACCTACAGGTTGAATTGTGACCAGACCAGTAGGTTTGATAAATTAGGGCAATTTTCTCAGATAATAAAAAATTTAATAGCGGTCAGCTCCAGCAGTATTTTCCTTTGTAGTCTTGTGTGTTCAGTGTACATTACTATTTGTACCATGTGTTTGCCTGTACTCTATACAACTACATGCAGGTTATTTTCTAAGCGGATTAAACGGTAATAACTGGAGACAAGGTGGACACGCGATTTTAACGACACCCCTATGCCAAAGTCGTTGCCTTCTGATTTAAGGCACGCCCATCATCTTTCGGGTTAGAATTCATAATCCAGTGGCGCCCAGCAGATTATTAATGTGTTTCAGTCTAGAAGCACATACACGCTTTCAGAATATACGACCCGCACGTTTGATACTGAAGCTAGTTGTGTGCATGATTACTTGTTGTAAATTCATTTGAGAATGTAACAGTCTTATTTTTAGTGGACTAGAGATCCATATCTCTGGAATTTCTGTATTCTACATCCTTATTAGGTGTCCTATGTTAAGAGTAGACACAAACATAGTTTTATACTCTCACTTCTTTGTTTCTTTAGATACCTCTCTTTTATTACCTAATGAAATAGTTGTCTAATACACAGTATGGCGTGTCTGCAGCATTACTTATGTTTGACTGTAGGTACTTCAATTGTGCATCTGCACTAATGAATGATTCTAAATATTTAAAGCTTCTTATTTATTCGATTTTTTCTCCTTATACTTTCACACTAACATACTGCTGGTGAACTGCTCCCTGCCTCACTTCTTTCTTTGATTTAATTTTTTTTGTACGTACTCTCGATTGCTTGGGCGAGTTGATAGTTTAGTTTTCAGTGTCCAAAATTATTTCTCTTGACACTATCCAAAACTTTATCGAGATCCAAGAAAAACAAACATAGCTTGGTGTAATTAAATACTTTTTTCTAAAATTTACCTTAGAGTGAACATTTAATCGAAGATGCTCTAAACCTGTGCTGCATTTCGTGTATTTGGTTGTACCTTAATATGAGAGAAAATGGTTACTTACTTGGTTAATTCTTTCTCTGTTATCGCATAAGCAGTGTCAAGAAATTTGTTACGAGGGGAAAGTAGGTCTCGATAGCAGAAATAGGTCTGTCTTTTCCCAAAACTCGTGCCCTTCGTAGTCTTATATTTTGTTTCAGATTTGCTATGTTTCTGAAGTAAATTGAAATCCATGTAGTGTTCAATGTTTATAGTTTAAAAAAACGCACTGTTGCGCACTAATAATTTTTATTGAGCTTTTAAGTAATATTTAATATTTACTTTCAACTTGTTAAAAAGTTCAATGTAGTACCTATAAAACGTGTTTTGCAGGATGCTTACGTACATTTCGAGTTTGACGCCCCATAAGGTGCAGGATACAATATCAGTGAATGAAGCTCGCCGTCTTATAGTGCAGCTGTCTCAACCTCTGGCCGATATTGCTGAAATGATACAAAAAAATATTACTGTGTTGCAGCGGAAAAATGAGGAGCTAGCTTATTGTAGTGACAACGTTGAACAGTTGAAGAAGAGTCTCCACATTCCCGTGATTACTCTAAAAATTGAAGAACTGTCACACCCAAGGACCGTTTGCACAGCACGGAAGTGTTGTCAAGCTTATCAGGTACGAATAAGTGGATGCCAAGTTTCTTTTGAATATAAAAGCATACCCCTTGCAAATTGCACAGGGGAAAAGTGGAGTAACAGATCAAGATACAATTTGTTTTCTTCTACTGATACAAGATTTTATTTTGAAATAATATGACATTGCTATAACATTATACAAAATAAATCAAAATTTTATGAAATACAATGATCTTGTAAAATTATTAAAAATGCTATGAAATCATTTACCTATACACTATATACACTATTGAAGTTATTACGAGTTATCATAAACAAGCTGAAGATGTTCTGAAATAATATAAAATTATTATGAATTACTATCTGGAAATTATTTAGAATAATTGTTCGAAGAGTTATGGAATGCTGAAATTAATATGAAATTATTATGAAATACAACAAAAGAAATAAAATTCTATTAAACTCTCAGGAAATACTATAAACTTTTCTTGAAATAATTACGAAGTGCGATGTAATTATGACATTTTAAGTTCTACAGGGTGTCCATTTAGAGCGCCGGTCCTCGATTACGCCTTTACTTTTTTTCCGATAGAAAGTTTGATTGAGGCGATTCTAATGGGGTTGAAAGGGGCACAAATTTAAAATTATTTTGACGTATACAGTAGGGCGGGCCGAAAAAAATGGGGGGTAGTGAAAAAAAAGTTGTCTTATTATAAAATTAGACAAAGAAAATGGGCTGCGTCAAATAAAATGTAGCCGCCTCCCTTCGCCCTAAAGGGTGATTTTTAAAAAACAATAAAATGCGCTCGTCGTTATGAAGTCAAGCTAAGTGCTGTATATAACACAGGACAAAAACTGGACAGGATACCTTGAATTTTAACCGTGCCCTTCAGCCTCAAAGATCCTTTCAGCGCTACCAGACATCAATTTTTTGTTAATGTGTGGCTCTTTGTTTAATTCGGAACCTGAAGATAAAGAAATGACTTTGTAATTAAAAAAAGGAACATACGGTTCTAATATGAACCAGAACTCACCACAAGGCCGTGACTGCAAATTGAGTTTCACTCACCCACCCTCTTCCCTTTTCAGAAGAATTTACCAATTGTCTTTCGCTTTATAATGCTCAGCCTTATTTTAGAAAATGGGCAAATTTTTCCTCGCCTCAGGCTTGGCTCTTGTGTAAACATCACCTGACATTTGTTGATGCCTCTGTAGCAAGTTTAACTGCCCTTTCTACAGTCTGCGTGTGGCATGGGAACTTGTCCAGTTGAAGTTTTTCTTTACTTTAAAGGATTTTCAAGTGGTCTTCAGTCATGGTCATTATTAGAGGTGGCTTTAAAATGTCCGTTTGAGACTAGTCAATTAAGTTTTTAGTCTTAGGCTTGGACGTTTAACTTTAGGGTTTTAAAAATGTTGCTAGTTTGAGATTGTATTCAAGGGCGTAGCCAGGATTCCAGTTAGAGGGGGGCAAACATTTATATACACAATTAACTACTATTATTATTATAGTTTTATTTCATTTCTTACAAATTAAAAAAAAATATAAGTCAAATTATCATCAGTTTTGGCAAATCTGCTGCAGATCTTTTTATCACCTCATCTTCTAGCTGCTTTCTTTTTTCTAGTATAATTTTTTTGGCAGCTATTGTCCACTAAAACGGTTTTCTGACATTATTCTTTATCCTTCCAGGGATTGTACCACAGTTCCACCTGATTTTTAAAATTACATAAAATAACTGTGTATTTTGTACAGTTTTCAAGCGTCATTGCAGGTTTTCAAACTTTTTTGTCGGAACAGAACGCACACATACACACTTAGATATTGGAAGTGGAACAAAACGTGCTCATTCGATATTTGGAGTGTATTTACATCTACATTTAGATTATTCAGAAACTGCTGTTAAGGCACAAATGCGAGTAAGGTTTGTGCTACTACTCCATGAATATCATGATACCAGCTTTTAAGTGCATTATATTCTTCGTCGTCGTATTTCCTCCAGTTTGAAGAGTCGTGATTTACAAAATTATGAGATATCGTTGATGGTCTCTCTCCATTGATGCCTATTTTGTGCTGCGTCTATTGCTTGTTTCAACTGCAGCCCCGTCAGCTGTTTGACTTGATCCGTCCATCTAGTGGGGGACCTTCCTCTGGGCCGCTTTCCTTGTATCATTCCTTGTACCGCTAATCTGTCAAGTTCCCCATCCTTGCTTCTCATTATATGTCCGAAGTATTTCAGGATCCTTGTGTTGATTTTACTGAACAGCGGTTTTTGAATATTCAACTGTTGTAGAATGGACACATTGGTACGTCTTGCTGTCCAGCGAATACGCAGCCTACAGCGCCAACAGAATATTTCAAAGGCGTCGATTCTAAGTCGATCTGCTGCTTTAATTGTCCATGTCTCCGATGCATATGTCAGGATTGGGAACACGATTGATTCCACTAGGCGGATTTTAGTGTTTAGTGTTATTTGTGTATTCTTCCATATTGTTTGTAATCTCGTGACCGCTTGTTTTGCCATTTGGACGCGTCTTCTTATTTCAGGTTCTGTATGCCCGTCATTCGATATTAGAGATCCAAGATATATGAACTGATTTACCACTTCATATCCTGCCAGCTGCTGTATTTCTGGCCTGTTTTGATTCCTTCTGTCAATGATCATAATCTTGGTTTTTTTCTTTATTAATTTCGAGCCCTAATTTTTGACTTTGTTGGTCTAATCCATTTAGGAATATTTCTAACTCTTGGGTATCTGCGACTATTAAGGTAGTATTGTCCGCGTATCGGAGGTTATTTATCTTCTTTCCACCAATTGGGAAACCTCCTTCCCAGCCTTCGGTTATTTGTCTTATTATATATTCTCCATAAACATTGAAAAGCAGGGGGGACATTATACAGCCTTGCTTTACCGCTGCTTCAACTTTCATTCTTTGAGATAGCTGTTTATCTACTTTTACCCTGTTGGTGTTGTTCTCATATAGCTTTTTTAGAAGATATATGAGGTGGTTGGGGACACCCATCTCCGCTAGTATTCGCCACAGATGTGCCCATTTCACAGAGTCAAAGGCTTTTCTGTAATCTACAAAGCATAAAATCATAGTTTTGTTGTTTTCTCTTGCCTTTTCTATTAATTGCTTTAATCTCGGAATTTGTTCTCGATTTCCTTTTCCTTTGACAAATCCAGTTTGTTCTTCGGGTATTTGGATTTCTAGGTATGTTTTCAGACGTTCATTTAATATGTGCGTAAAGATTTTGCTGGCATGGGACAATAGGGATATTAATCTGTAGTTGTTGCATTCTTTTCTTGAACCTTTCTTATGGATTGGTATGAAGAGAGATTCTGTCCAGTCTTTTGGCCATTCGCCTGTCTCCCATATCTGATTAGACAGTTGATGGAATAGTTTCACCCCAAGTTCTCCCATAGCCTGTATTACTTCCGCTGGTATTTCGTCACTGCCTATTGCTTTTTCTTGTATCAATTTCTTAATTGCTGCTTCAACTTCACTGTGTAGGATAGCAGGCTCTCTTGCTGTGATTCTCATTTTGCTTGCCTGGCCAGTTTGGTCATTATCGCTGAAAAGCGTTTCGCAATATTTTCTCCACACTTCTAGTATTTTGATTACTTCTGTTTCTACAGTTCCTTCTTAATTTCTAATAATCCAGGTCTTTGGTTTAAACTGTTGCGTTATAGTTCTTATTTTCTTGTACTTATAAGTCTTTCGTTTCGTATTTATCTGCAGGTCTTTCTATTTCTGCGCATATGTTTCTTATATAATTATTTTTGCTTTTATACAAGCTGTTTTGATTTCTTTGTTAATTTCTGATAGGTTTTGTTCTTGTTCGTCTGTGTTAATGCCCATTCTTTTGAGATTCTTTCGTTTCTCCACTGGTTTATATGTGCTCTCATCCATCCAATGTTTACGTTTTGGCTCTTTAATGTTTGGTTGGTTATCTATCACTGCTTTGCTACAGCTTTTAATATTTTCCCACGTGTCCTCTGGATTGTTCGGGGGGTTTTCCATTGTTTGTTCTTCCCACTTTTGTTTCAGAGCTGCTTGGAATTTATCTGCATTGATTACTTTCGTTCGTGTTTGGGGTTTGATGTGGTTTTTGCATCTCATTTTTGCTTTTAGTTCTGCTACCAAGAGTTGGTGGTCAGACCCACATTCAGCTCTGGGGTACGTTCTGGTTGTTTTAACAGATGATCTCCATCGAGTACGTATCATTATGTAATCGATTTGATTTCGGTACCTATTACTGGGTGATGTCCAGGTATATAATCGGCATATGTGTTGTTGAAACATAGTATTCATTATGGATAGGTTATTCTTGATTGCGAAGTGGAGCAGCCTTTTGCCTCGTTCGTTGCGAACTCCCATTCCATATTTGCCTATCACTTTCCTTAGGTGGTTATCGTTACTAGTGTCACCTACTTTAGCATTCATATCGCCTGTTATTATTACCTACCATCTCTCTGTTTGGAATTTGATTTAGAATTGTTTCTATTTCTTCATATAATTGGTCTATCACGTTATCTTCCGATTCCGCAGTGGGGGCATATACCTGTATAATGTTCAAAATAAAGGGGGCTGTATTGATTTTCATTGTTATTATTCTGTCGTTGATTGGGTTATTACCAATGACATATTTTTCAAAACTTTGTGGAATAATTATTGCTACCCCATTTGCGCCTTGTACGCCTCCCGAGTAATATACTATGTTGTCATCTGTTTGGAAGTGGATATTGTCTTTCCACTTAGTTTCACCTGTTATTGTTAAATCACGTTGTTTTAGTTCTCTTTCGATAATATGTAGCTTCCCTGGCATGTTTAGTCTGCGGACATTCCAGCATCCTATCTTAAGGGTTTTTCTTAGGTTGTTCTTTTGTCGCTGGCTGGGCCATCTATCAAGAATGGAGGAGACAAGAGTGCCAAAGAGAGTCCTAAAAGAGGAACCAGATGGCAGAAACAGAAAGGGCAGACTACCAAAAACGTGGATGCAGGACATAATTGAAGACCTAGCACGCATGGACATAGCCGATAATTGGGAAACACGAGCCGGAAATAGGAAGGAATGGAGGAAGATTGTAGCCACGGGCCTTCAAGGCCTTCTGAGCTGATAGATGATGATGAAGATGATGTTCTTTTGTATTTTTACTTCTTCTGTGTTTTCTCTGCTTTCTCTACCAGTAACAAAATTTCCGCATGGTGCCTGGGTATCCACACTCATGTGGCCGGTATCCAATTTCTCGCTACCTAGCAAAATATTCTCTTTATTATTTCCGATATCCATATTTGAAAATTCTCATGGGAAAATTAGTGAGGTAGCCTCCCGTTCCTTTCCTCACCGCAGTACCACAGCTGTTCCAGATATTTATCAGCACTTGTGGAAATCTGGTTTAGAATTCTGGGCAGAAAGGTATCTGCCAGGTCCACTCCAGTACTGACACGTACTGCTGCCCTCTGCCAGTTTTGGTGTTTAGCCGTCAACGTCTTTAGATCCCATTGTTGACGCCTTCAAAGCATAGTACCCTGCTCTGCCGAGGTGCTACTTCAGCCGATTTGATTACCTGTCGGAATTCATCGCCTTTAGTACCATTTCGGTCTTCGTACAAAAAGTGGAGGGATTTCCAGTAGGAACGAGTTTCCGTCCCCCCCTCACCAGGTTTAGCCTGTGAACCGACACGGTTTACCGGGGTGTGGCCGCTGGTTGCACTCCAGTTACTTGGAGCCACTGGTGAGAGCTTTTGGGGAGCCTGTGGACCACTGAAACGAGGTCCATCTATACTTATAGACGCGGTTGATGAGCCTGAAAGGTGCTACCACTAGGCTCCTCCATTACACCCCGTGCATTAATTGGTGTGCTCATTGATTTGGGTTCTTCGAACTGAAAATATTTCCATTTATTATTTTTTCATTAGTTTTGAACCACGTTATTGCCACGGATACGAGCTGAGGAGCGATACTTATCCCAGAACGAAATACCCTTGTTGTTGTAACATGTACAGCTCAATGGTACGGTATACAGTGGATTGAGCGGTATGAGCATGCTTCTTCCTCATTGTTTTTATCTAGAATCAAATGTATAACCTATTATAGTTTCTTTTTTTTACATCTTGTAGAATGTGAATTGTAATAATGATTATAAATCAACTGTCTTTTGCTCTTAATAAATGTTTGGGCTGCCCACCGCTGCCCCTCCGTGGCTACGCCCATGATTGTATTGTATTTTTCTGAGCATTAACTTTCTTACGAGTTGCCTTTCATCTGTCATCATCAAAATTAAAATATTTTCACGATGCCCAAAGTATGCATTACCTTCTAAAGTTTTGTAGACAATTGCTTTGACGTGGTGTGGAAATTGTCTAAACAGACATATTGCCATCCATGCAAGATGGAGCTCGACATTTGTGGAATGCAATACGTCTGTCTGGAAAATTTCCTTATTTAAAAAATCACCCCTTGAGGGGTGGAGGGGGGCGGCTAAATTTTCTTTGACGCAGTCCAGCTTTTTTGTATAATCTACACCGGTAAGACAACTTTCTTCACTGTAGGTACCTCCTCGTTTTCAACCCATCCTAGTATACAAGGTGTGCCAAAAAAGTTAACTTTGAAAAAGTATTAATTTTTTAATGGAAGCCCGTATACATTCTACGTTCAGTTTAATTTTCCGTTTAAATTGCTTTCACCCTTTCCAACTTATGAACGTTTTTAGAATTTGTTTTCAATATCAAGCTTTCAATTAAAACGTCATATTTTCCCCACTTTTTAAAATTTTTTCCCTGAAAATTGAAGGGGTGGTCATCTAGCATACAAACATACTAAAGTTTAATAAAAATAGGATATTTTAATAAGTAAAGTATGGGACAAATGGTTAACAATTTTCTGACCATTTAAGAGTACTTCATAACAATTTAAATTATTCTATAACATTTGATAAAAATTGTAAAATAATTTCAAAGATTTTTAAAATACTGTAAATAATATCAACATAATTTCTCAACCCTTTCAAGCCTGGTGGTTCTGTAGTGGAACCACAAATTCTAATTTATTCCATCACCGGCCTAGCAGGCAACCGCTGAAAGCACAGCTTCTGTGTGTTTATCACAGTGGCCCCTATTGATTTTACACTATATTTGGTTTAGATTTAAATCAACATTCAATTTAAAGAAATAAATGAAAACACCAAGACGATAATTATGGTGGATGGCCAAAGAACGGAAAAATCTCTAACAATACAAGAATAAGAAGAGGAGATTTTTTGAGCCTGGTATTATTTAATATAATAATGGATATTAATAAAAAGCATGGACAATCTCCATGGGTATAAACTTGGAAATAGACAAATACGGGTAGTATGCTTTACAGATAAAGTAGTGCTTCTTGCCAACACAAGACAATCTACAACGCCTCCGATACAATTTCACCAATACAGCTAAAATATACAATATGCAGGTATCGATCACAATAACAAAATCAATGGTCATAGCCAAAGAGCCCAAGTATCGAGTTTCCATTACCTAGGGGTGGAGTTATCCAGTGACCGAAATCTGTACAAGGAAGTGGAGGCAACAGGCATTAAAAGGGGTCAGAATATTGGGCTGCCGTAGGGACATAACAAGGAAGAATAAATATCTCCTTCCACAACATGAAAACGAGATATTGCAGAACGAAAACCTGTTACTAAAGAGACTGGTAAAGGAAATGGAAGACAAGAATATCTTGCTGGAGGAAAAAATCTACTTGATGGAGCAGAAATCAGTTTTAGCAGGTGGAAACAGCTATGCAGCGGTCGCTGCCCATAACGCCAGCATTTACCCAGGGAAGAAAGGAAATGATAACATTCCAAATATTATAATCAAGCCTAAACAAAAACAAGAAGCAACACAAACGAAGAATGAACTGAACCAGAAGATTAAACCATATGAACTTCAAATTGGAATTCGAGGAATAAAGGAAAGGAAAGATGGGGTTATTGCAATAAAGTGCAACAGGAAAGAAGACATTAACAAGTTACGAGAGAAGATAGAAAGTCAAATAGGGATAGCATATGAAGTAAAGAAGGAAGAATTACGAAATCCACGCATTAAAATAATTGGCATAAATTATAAATACTCCAAGGAAGAGTTAGAGGACGTAATTTTAAAGCAAAACAGTGAACACCCATCGGAACGAGTTGTAGTCAACTACATTAAACACGTAGAGAAGATGAACACTTATACTGTGTTTGCAGAGGTTACACCCACACTGTATACTAAACTAATGTCCACAAAGAGGATATTGGTGAACTGGCAAAGATGTCCTTGCTTTGAAGACTTTAACTTAAATAGATGTCTAAACTGTAATGGTTACAAACATAAACAGGAAAAATGCAAGAGCAACAGAGCCTGCGGTATATGTGCTGGTGACCATAATGAGAAGGAATGCCAGAAAAAGGAAAAGAAGTGTATAAACTGTGTACAGGCTAACCAAAAATTTGGAGAAAACTTTGATGTGGAACACGCAGCATATGAAATGGAGAAATGTCCCTCTTACCAAAGACTAAAAAGAATTGAACAGTCCTTAACTTCCTATGGACTTTAGATTTCATAACATAAATACCATTGAAATAGAATCAAGTGTTGAATGTTTTGAGCACCTTAACGAGGGCAAGGGCAGGTTCTCTGTTTTTCATATGAATATTAGAAGCATCAGAAAGAACTTTGATGAGTTATTAATTCTAGTCGAATCATTTAAACATATATTTGATGTCATAGTATGTACGGAAACTTGGAATGTGTTGAGACCGGACATGTATAATATACCAGGGTACGAAATGATATATAATGAGGGTAAACACAATCAAAATGATGGAATTGTAGTTTACGTAAGAGATCATCTCAAGGCTCATCATAATCTGGTAAAGTTGAACATTACTGTAGTGCAAACCAACATAAAGATGGGTGAAAGTGATTTTCTGATTCATTCATTTTACAAAGTTCAGTCGGAAAATAACAAACAATTTGTAGAACAACTCTATGGTTATCTCAAGGAAAATGCAAAGATAGAAAACCAAATTGTTGTTGGTGACATGAACATAGATATTCTTAGCGCAACCACTGACTCTGAAGATTATCAGAATACCCTGAGTGAGTTTGGATTCATATCAACTATTAATAATTACACAAGAGTGCAAGGAGAAAGTGGTTCCTGTATTGATCATATATTTTTGAAGTCAAAGATACCCGAGGAGAAAGTTAGTCCTATTATTTTAAAAACTGCAGTAACAGACCATTTCCCGGTCATTATTAGCATTGAAATGCAGAAAGAAGATAGACAGTGCGGAAAATATATATACAAAATCAACTACGATAAACTGAAAAAAGATCTCGAGGACGAAAAGTGGATTGCTGTCTTTGAAAATAGTGATTCAGACAAATGCACTAAAAAATTTGTAGACATACTTAAGGAACATATAAACAAAGTATCAACGATGCAAAAAGTCAAGATGAGACGAAAGAAAAGTGCTTGGATAACGCTGGGAATTGTAACTTCAATAAATGCTAGAGAGAGGTTATATCGAATGCACAAGAGAGATCCTCAAAACTCACACCTAAAACAGGCCTATACTCAATATAGAAATGTTTTGAACAAGTTAATAAAAAAGGCTAAGAGTGAGTTTTACAAATCGAAAATGGATAGAGCACAAAACACAAAGGATATGTGGAACACAATACAGGAATGCATAAATAACAGAAAGAAAAACAAAAAGATAGAGATAGATGAAATTCGAACGACAGAGGGAGAAGCAGTAACAGACAAAACTAAAATTGCAAACGCTTTCAACAAGTTTTTCATAAACATTGGGAAAGAACTATCAGATAACCAACGTCGGGTGAACCTATCGAAGAGAAAGAGAAGCTATCAGAAATCGTTCTTTCTAACAGCAATCAAAGAAGAGGAAATTAACAATCATATCATGGCACTAAATCCAAATAAGGCGGTAGGTCCTGACAATTTGCCTCCACGAATGTTGAAGGAAGTGGCTGAATTTATAAAGAAGCCCCTTACACATATAGCAAATGCTATCATAACTACAGGAAATTGGCCACAACATTTCAAGGAAGCAGTTATTATTCCAGTGCACAAGAGTGGAGACAGGAAGGAACTGGGTAATTATAGACCAATCGCTCTGATCTCAAATTTGGCAAAGGTTATTGAAAGATGTCTTAAAACAAGGATAATGAATTATGTCAACAAACTTAATATCCTTAATGACACTCAGTATGGATTCAGAATGGGAAGGTCGACACAAGATGCAATAGCTAAATTCACACAGCTAATATACACAGCCCTGGATAACAACAAGCCTGTTATTGCTGTCTTCATTGACTTGGCTAAAGCATTTGATACGTTAAATCACAGTATTCTATTAGAAAAGTTGGAATGTCTTGGCTTCAGAGGCAAAATAAATGACATTATGAGAAGTTATCTAACGAGCAGAGTACAAAGAGTGCAGATTGGAGAAAGTAGAGGTGCAGAACTGGAAGTTGAGTGCGGGGTTCCTCAGGGTACAATTTTGGGACCGATTCTTTTTATCCTTTATATAAACGACTTAGGGAAAGTACTGGAGACTGGAACTGGCACACTTGTTTCATACGCAGACGACACAGTGATCGTTTTCGAGGGGAGTAGCTGGCAGGAGCTGGAGAAGGTGGTTGGTGACAGTGTGAAAACTGTATTCGAGTGGTTTGAAGAAAACAAATTGACGGTGAACTTCAAGAAATCAAGTTTCATGGTGTTCGGAATTTATAATGACAGTGCTCCAAAAATGTCAAGTATCAAAATTCATAAGAGGAACAGCTGCAGTGCCGCGTGTAACTGCCAGTGCATCAGTGCCGCAGATTCGCAGAATTATTTAGGAATAACCATAGATGGTAATTTTAGATGGCAGCTGCAAGTTCAGAAAGTAACAAACAAATTGAGATATTTAACTTATGTTTTTAGAAGGTTAGCACGTTTTCTTAGCATAAATTGTTTATTTACTGTTTATCATGCATTGTTCTTATCTATACTGCGCTACGGCATAATAGCTTGGGGAGGTGCATATGGGAATGTAATAAATGCATTAGAAGTCCTTCACAAAAGGATATTAAAAATTATATTAGGAAAAGAAAAATGTTATCCAACAGATCTCTTGTATAAGGAAGCAAAGGTTTTAGACATTAGGCAATTGTTCGGTTACACTAGTGTATTATATGTGATACAACATAGGGTAGATTTTGAGAACATTGAACAAGAATCAAGGTTAATGCGAACTAGAAGTATTGTTAACAATAACATCAAACCGCCTCGCATGAAAACTAAAAAGGGCCAGCAGTGTTTTGTTTACATAGGGTTAAAAACGTACAACTTGTTACCTAATAAACTAAAGTGCACAAGTAAAGTGACAAATAAAGTAAAGAAGCAGATTGCTGATTCTCTATTCAAACTAACGCCTGTGATGCAGAGTTTTTTCTAGATGTAGGATTGGGTCTTTCTTTTCTTTTTACATTTAAAATTATTTCTAGATAAGGTTAATTATAAATTCAGTTGTTTAGTTATTAAGGTTTATTTTATTTTACTTATGTGAATACCAGGGACAAGTACTCAGTACTTTTTGGTATCTCACTTCAAGAAAGATTATTATATTTTATTTATTTATGTACAAACTGAGATTCTCACAAATAAAAAAAAAATCACACAGTTAAAAATCACACAAAGGAAGAATCTCCAAGACAATCGTGAGATCATCATTGATATGCGGTGCCAAAACACGAGCAGAGACATAAAAAACATTTTTTTAAGAATCATTGAAATAAATACATTGAGAATGACAATCGGCAAAACAAGCTTAAATAGGGTAGGAACCAAACCGTAAGAGATGAATGTGAGGTGTCCGACATAGTAAAATTCATAAACAAAACAATCACGTAATCAAAGCCAGCAATGAAAGACAAATAAAAATAGCATGAGACAAACAACCGATAGTGAAGCAGAACCCGGGAAGGCTAATGAAGAGGTGGGCCGAAAGTTGGCAGTTCACGTTGGTGGATACACCATAGAAAAGGTGTAAAGAAATACATGTTATAATCCTACAATAAGAAAAGAAGAAGAAGCTTTCGCTGGACGCCATGGGTGCTAAATTAAAAGGAACCCATTTACTATTTTGACAATTAAAAACGTATAATGTTATGTGAAATCTGAAATTACTTAAAATGATTTAACTATGATCCGGCAAGCAAAAAGTTGTAAACAATAAATATTTCAGTTACAAGTTAAGAGCGTGAATGCATTAAATTTATTTCAATAAGCCGCTCCTGATAGTCTGAACTCATACAAACGTGCAGTGTTTCCCATATGACATTTGCACTGCTAATAGTGCCATCAACTATAATAAATACTTCAAAGCAAGTCATTCTCATTCACTTGGTAATTCTTCGCGCATTTTAGAAAAGTCTACATTGAACGATAAATTATCATGGAAAAGTTTATTGAGAAAGAAACATTGATAGAATTCCAGAATACGATCGGGGATCAGTGGAATGGTGATGTAAAGAACACATCGCTTTACTCCATTTGGAGAGCGATAAAAAATGACAATGTAAAAGATGCCCCTAATCTTACTACTCCCTATGAGACCGATCAAGCAATAGAAAGCCAAGATATTGAAAAAAATATTGCTCCAGAACAGATTGAAATTGAGACGCCAGCTGCAACAAATCAACAATGTTTGTCAATATCAATCAAGAACCCGAACCATCTACATCTTCTGTTAATCGTGATGACAGAGGAAATTACACCAGTCAAAAATGTACCAACTGCATTAAAAAAATGCCTGTGTTGGCATCATCGATTCGAAAAAGAGATCGAAAGAAAAGTTGCCGGCAGTACCATCATCCACCAGATGGAAGGAATATCAACTGAAAAAACAAAAAATCAAAGAAGAGAACGAAAAAGCTAAACAGGATAGAAAACTACAAAAGGAATTGAAACAAAAAATAGCAAATAAAAAATAAAACAAGTCAAAAGAAGAATTATGTCATCGTTGTCATCTGACTCGAGTAAAGAGGTCCAATTAGAATCTGAAGTACTTTATTATGAAAATGATGAACGAGCAAATCCAATCACTGATCCAAGTTTGCTTAGCGTTGGTGATTATGTTATAGTATCATATGAGGAAGACTATTTTCCTGGAGTCATTAAGGAAATAACGAAATCAAATGCATTTATAAGTGTAATGCAAAAAAGTCTTGCCAACACCTGGAAGTGGCCTCAAAGAAAGGACGGTTTGTGGTATTATTTGAAGGATATAATGGAAAAAATTTAAGAACCCGCTAAGGCCAATGAAAGAGGAGCACTTCGTGTACCAGAATTTATCAAATATTCAGATTGTCTTCTTCCTCTTATATTAGGCCAGTGGCCTGTTTATTCCACACAATTGTGGTTCTGTGAGCCCTCTTCACTCGTAAGTCGGGTAGGTGGCTAGCCTTGCCCGTCGAAATTGAGAAAGAGTTTTCTTGTTAGGGGTTAACAACTACCACAGGTGTTACCGTGGTAGCCGAGGCTCAGACAGAAAATAAGTAGTCAGAATTAATTATGAAAAAAGTGAAGAAATTACTGTAGAATACGGTGTTCCTCAGGGAACATTATTAGGACCCACACTTTTTATATATATAAATGACATATTTGTGGTTCTGTCGGAGTGAGAGCTGATATCTTTTGCAGATGACACTGTTCTCATTGTAAAAGGCAAAACATAGCAGAAAGTAATAGCAATAGCAGAAAAAAAATGAAATGAATAGCGAACTGGTTAAAAGTACATTTTTTGAGTTTAAATATTAATAAAACAGTTTTTACTACATATGGCAGCTACACGGAAAGTACACCAGACATTTTTGAAATCAAAATACATAATGACTCATGTAATCCAACAAATTTTAATTGTGATTATCCTGCGATAACTAGAGTAACAACAGCAATATACATAAGAGTATATATAGACTCTCAGCTTAAATGGAACTATTAAATTACTCAGATTGTAAAGAAGACCAGATATCTAATACTCATTTTCTATTAATTGAGCCATATCCTAAGTATGGAGCAGTTGTTAACTGTATATTATGTCTTATTTTGGTCTATAGCTACCTATGGTATAATAGCCTGGGCTGTGGCTTACGATATCACATTGAAACCGATATCAGATGTAGAAAAAGCTATTGCTTTCAAACATCAGCATATACCAGAAGAGTATAAACAATTAGGAAATGGAAGAAGGCAGACTAAAGTTACTCCAATGAAATTCAACAAAGAAATTACTAGAAAAAGTCATGAATCGGTCAGTAAGAAAGTATTTAATGATCTGAGCCTAGAGTTGAAAAACTCCGACTTAGACAAAACTAAACGTATGCTGAGAAAATGGATAATTCACTTGGATGAGAGTAGCATAAATACCTTCTTCCATGCCTTACAGTGATATTATAACTCGTAACAAATTTCAAGGAAATGTTCGTTTATATATTTTTCTTTCTTTCTATTTCCTATAAAAAACGATGTGAAAATGTAGGTATGATGGATTAAACACTGTCAATTGTCTGGAGGTTCGCACACAAGGGTTTTCCTTTCGCAAAACAATATTGAAAACAATATTTGTAATACTTATGTTATTACAACCTGTAAAATAAATAAATAAAGATGTCAGATATTGGTTCGTGTATTGGGTACTCCAAAAATCATGTATGTCAGGTATTGGGGAACATATAACTCCGTATGTTAATAAGTAAAAAAAATTGAAAATGGACTTTCTGAAAAAAAACATCATACACATTTGAGGACACTATAATATGAGTTCATAATGAGCCGCTGGTGCCTATCTGTTGAATGTTCGGAGAAATTGAATTTAATCGATATTTTCTTCCTTATAGTGTCAGTTAATGGTTCCTTTACCTTACCGTGAAATATTACAAAATCAATAAAATATTATAAAAATATTATGACATTTTAAAAATAACTATAGCATTATATAGAATAATTGAAATGGATGTTTGCTTATTAGGAGAATAAGAAGTCTATTATGAGGATCCTATAAAAACTGTCATTTCCACCACAGCAGTTTTTGAGTTTCAGTAAATTATGTCACGCTATATCTCAAAAACAAAGGAATGTAGAAACAAAACTGTATGGTTTTGTCATCTTAATTCTTGATTCCTACTTTCTTCTATTTTTCCAAAAAACGGGAGATTTTAATATTTCAAAATTTATCAAAAAACCAAAAATGTAAAACTATGCAAAAAAAGAGAAATTTGGACATAGCCATTAATTCTTCTTGCAATAGTTACTAAGCTAGTACATATGAAATCTTCTATGCTTGGTGAACATTTCAGGTAGACGGCAAAGAAACGTTCCATCACGAGACGCCATGCTGCAATCCTTGCTACCTGAAGTACATTCCCACTGCAATCCTGGGAGCCCCTGAGCTAATATTTTGTAAAGCCATGTTGACCAAATCGGAAAGCTTACCAGAGGTGATTTTTGGGGGTATTGTTAATGGCATTAAAAACCTTTTTCTATCGTACACCAATCAAAAAGAGCTGATCGAGTGCACTGTGTGCGGCTGCAGCTACACTTACCATAAGCACATTTACTACAACTCGGTACCGGTTGAAGAAAACATTGTCAATGAGAATATCAACTCGCAGATAAGGACAAAGGAAAATGCAAAAGCGGCGGCCGAAAAGACGATCCGAGATATAGAGCTACGCTGCAAGGAATATCAAGACGAGCAAGAAACTATCAACAAGTCCATAGCCAAGTTTGCCCATTTCCTCCAGAACAATGCCATAACACCTTATAACGATGCGTATGAGCATTTCTTGGAATACACCATCGATCGGTAAGTTCAGTATCTTTTGTGAAAAATTTTGGCTGTGTAATCGCAATCTGGTTTGGTCTAGTAATGTCTATTATATCAATAACCTAAATTATAAACAACAAATAACCAATATGTTATGATCTAACAAGTTTTTTTCAGCGAAAAATCCTATTCTTATCCTGACAAGCAGAGGATACAATTGTTTGAAAACATGCTGCGTTCGTATATTAAAGAAAAGGAAACTTTGGAAGCAGCACTGCGCAATGTAAGACAGTCAGATGCATCTTCATCAGTTGTCACTGCTGCAGAGATTATGGAAACCGTAAAGAGCTTGTATGGCCTGAAACACTGCGGCCCCAAAATCAAGGAAATGTATCAGAAGCAAACTGCGGCTAGAAAAAGAGAACATACCAAAGAACGGGAAGTTCCAGTGGAAATCAAGAAAAAGGGGGGAATTTTTAAGCGGTTATACAATGTGATTTTTTAATCAATGTTTTAATGATATAAAGATTCCCTCATTTTTTGATATTATAATTTCACTTCTATTTTAAAGAAAACATTACTTTTAATATATAGTACTCGTGTCTTTCATTAAAAAAATACACGCTTTAGAATGACATTTTCCCAGTCTTAACATTCAAATATACGAATTATTGCCCATTGTAAATCTGATAAATAAATAACTCATTAACTGTCATTCCTGCAAGTATATACGTGTATATATATATAGTATTTTTTATTTACGTGATATAAATTGTTACAGCAGAGCTTTTGTATTCCAAAATATTATGGTATTTTGTAAATTTTTGCTTGCTGAAAAGTATGTTTGTGAAGTGCCAACTATTAATACATATAAGCTAGTGCTAGTGCATAATACTTTAAGAAATAGCCTTATTTCTAAAATTTGTGTATTATTTCTATTTTAATAAGGTTTTAATATATGAAACTAAAAGTCTACATTACGCAAAGGGACCGCCCAGACTAACTCAAATCCTCAGCAATTATATATCCATGGGTACGGTTTAGGAGGCTCTTATGGCTACTAAATAAAAACTAGCCAGCATACCAGAAAAACTTCACTTACCCTTGCAGGGCCTCTGTCTCACATTGACCTATTAAAGAACAACAAAAAATACCGGAAGTAAAATTCAGGTAACAGGGGTTTAATAAAATTGTTGAATATCAAGCCGGCACTTGCTATACAATCATGAATTTTTAAGCTAAACTTAATACAGTGACGTCACTTATGGTTCTGATAAATTCAATTTTTCCAATATACAGGGTGTCTCAAAAAGAATGGGAAACCGATTAGTCAAAGATTCCTTAGGTTATAATAAATCGATTAAAACTAATATACCTTAGTACAAAGTCCCTCCAGTAAAAAGTTACAGGGCCTTAAAGTTCAATTTTTTATTTTTTATTTTTTTGTTAATTTCCGCAAATGTAGAGATATCAATTTAAATTTTGGTATACATGCTTACTATTATGTAGTGCACTAATACAAAAATTTTCATCAACTAGACTTGACTGTAAGAGGCACTTTACCTACTTTTCAAAACTTTTTTTGCTCTAACTTCGTTATCTGTAACTTTTTTTGAAATTTTAGGTTATTATCTGAAAGAGAATGAAAAAGCACAAAAATAATGTACACTTAGTTCTTAAGCCTAAAAGCAACCGTTTGCCTTAAAATGCCTATCAAAGGTTTTTGGTTGTCATTAAGACGTGCAATTATCAAGTAGGCATGATCACAAAAACAGTGGATAATGATTGTAATCTAGTAAACAACATCAAGAAAGCAATTAATGACGTTGGTGTTATCATTTTTTTTTGTCTTTTGTGCTTACGAAAATGCTGCAACATAATGAACCTCGCAGCATTGGAGAATTCGTTATGTAAAGGCATTTTCTTAAACATAAAAGAACAAATTTCTTATGTCACTAATGTCATTAATTGATTTATAATTGTTTTTTAATAGATGACCATTGTTTTTGTGATCATGGCTACTTGATAATTGCACATCTTAATGACAACCAAAAACTTTTGATGAGCATTTTAAGGCAAACGGTTGCTTTTACGCTTATGAACTAAGAGTACATTATTTTTGTGCATTTTAATTCTCTTTCAGATAATAACCTAAAATTTCAAAAAATGTTACAGATAACGAAGTTAAAGCTAAAAAAAGTTTTCAAATATAGGCCTCTTACAGTTAAGTCTAGTTGATGAAAATTTTTGTATTAGTGCATTAAATAATAGTAAGCATGTATACCAAAATTTAAATTGATATCTGTACATTTGCTCAAATTAACAAAAAAATAAAAAATAAAAAATTTAACTTCAAGGCCCTGTAACTTTTTACTGGAGGGACTTTGTACTAAGGTATATTAGGTTTAATCGATTTATTATAACCTAAGGAATCTCTGACTAATCGGTGTCCCATTCTTTTTGAGACACCCTGTATTTTGTTGTGTGTTCAAAATACCGATTTGAATAAATCAGTGTGTTTTTGTAATGATTCTGTAAAGTAACCTGCAAGAGATTTCAAAAGAGCAAAGACCAGTAATACCTGCAAGACCTGCCGATGCACTACCAAATTATCTGTTAATTGTTGTGTTGTGATTTGATAAGATTGACAGCTGTCTATTAGTTGGAATTGAAAGCATGTGGCACCCTTGTATCTAATTACTAACCTTGACGTACCCTCATTTTGAGGTAGTGTACAACTACATAATAGATAAGTACAGCGTGGCGCAAAATGATCTTTATGGTTTGAGTTCGTTTTATTTCAATTTTTTTGTTGTTTCCAGAATATTGTAGGCAAGACTTTGGAAATTTAATGTGAAATGATACACAACAAAACAACGAACAAAAATCATCAAATTTTATTTCGGAAACCAACAGGTGCAACTTGGCACGTTGGAGGTAGCAGGGAAGCAGTCGCCAATTAGCAAAGTGTGTGTGTTGCCCGCAATAAAAGGGGCGCCACACAAAGTATTATAAGTGCCATCTTGGGAAAGCCTCCCCAAGATTCAGCGGTTCATAGCCAGAAGCTGCCATTCGAGCTTTGAGGAAGCCAGCCGACTTTGCTAATGCCAGAAGCCTGTGGAAACAACTACCAAAGTCTCGGAGCTGAACTTTTTATTTTGCAAAAAGATAAAGGCAAGTTTAATTATCATTAATAAAACACATGCTTGAATGCCCGGAACGTGAAACTGGGGGCTGAACCTAAGAGCGATTCACGAAGGAATTGCAGCAAATTATGCAATAGCCTCAACAAGCGCGCTGCTCATTCAGCGAGTCAGAACAAGGCACTTGAATCATTCTGTTGACACATCGTGTGAATTTAAACACTGCATGTAGATTCAGCTCGTGGACTGTTCCGTGCTGTTATTAATAGCGCATATCATCATAAAGTAGGGACAAGAAATCAGACGACGTGCGCCACCAAGCAAATTTTAGTTTAGTTTAAATTGTTAATTTTCCATTGATAATTGATTAAGCTTAAACCAAACGCATGATTTCAAATGAGCTGTAAAGAAGAAAATAAATATGGGTTTTGTAAATCTAATGGTGGTATTTATGACGCCACTAAAATTTGTTTGGTGGCGCACGTCGTCTGATTTCTTGTCCCTACTTTAGTCAGCCTTTATCAGTCCACTGCTGAACGTAGGCCTCTCCTGCACTCTTCCATTTACCTTTTACCTCATATATTTAGCGCATATAACACTTATAAATATATTACCATTGTGTATTCTTTTTATGTATTTCCATGCATATGTTCCTTTTACAGAGTATATAACATTTTATGTAAACTGTTTGGTTTTCATTTCTGGCAGTATATGCATGTACAAGTACAGAATTAAAGGTGATCACGAGCAGGCTGGAACGAGCGATGTTGACATACCCTGTACCTTGATGACTGAGTTAACTAGCAAACAAAGAGCAATTAAATTCACAGTAGAGTATAGGACACGGAAAAAGTATCTACCATTACACTTTTATTACCTCCTCAGATGAATATTTATCGCTTTGATACCTCTTTTAATTTTTTTTAATCTTTAGTGGGGATCTAACCGTTATGAAAGATTTCCACTTCATTCTTTAGTTTCCTCTTACTATCTTCCATTGAGCATCCCTTAAAGTCGTAATTGAAACATATAGCATTTTTGTATCCCATTTTGTCCAGGAAACTAGTTTCCCGACCATTCTCACCACTTATCAGTATTTGCTACATTTTGGGTTGTCTGTACTTCACTTCTCTGTTAATCAACTTTGGGTTTCTCCTCTTTGATGTAATTTATGGACTACAAATGATCCAAAAATTGAATTCAACTTCGTAGTTCTAACCACACCCTTTCTCACCCAAGGCCTACCCGTAGAACCACATACTTGGTTGGAGCAGTTCATTGTTACAAAGTTGCTCTATTCTGTGAAGTAATTATCGTGTAGCCACGTAAAACATTTGGTGCCCTTGGACGTGGTACCAGTTTGTAATCGATATTATCATAAACACAAATTACCCTGTAATACCATATTATTTTTATAAATAACATAGAGCAGTAAATAAACTTATAATTTTATAAACAATTTATAAAAGAAATTATTATAATAATATTAAAATGATTCTTAACATGATGACATTATTCATAATCAACACTTGTTAACTGATACTTATTAGCAGCTCGTTTCAGAAGAAAGCCGTGTAAGTTCAGAGTTTGCAGAACATCCGAAAACCTCTCCTTGGGAATACCAACCAGCTCTGCTATTGCCAGGATTTCCTCCCTCAGGAACAGGGACTGTGTCAAAGCCTCTGCCCTCTTCTGCAGCTCCATCAGCAACTTCTTCACTTGCTTCTGCTTACTCATGCCGGAGCCATTCTGTGACCTGTCTAGCTCTAAAACCCCGAATTCGTCGGTGAAAATATCAATAAAACAGTGGCGCATTATCTCGACCACATCTATGGCATCTGCAGCTGTGGCCTCTTCCCGCAGCTCCACCTTGGCCCTAGCTTGCGTGAGCCTGAGCATGGACTCGAGCTGCCGGGCAGTGACGGGTGAGCATTGGCTAATTTGGCACTGCTTCCGCAGCTCCAGATAGAACTGCCGGAGGATATCCTGTGCCTCTTGCGAGACGCAGGGATGCACGTACTTTTGTGCGTAGGCTATGTACTTCCTGAACAGGGGATGGGGCAGGAAGTCTATGTCTTCCCCAGGTTTCAATTTGAGACGGTCCTTCAGGTACATGTTGCCGTCATCATCCGCACATGCCGACAGAGCTGGTTTGTGTTGTCCGGAATGCAAACCTATTGTTAAAAAAGTCAATTTATATTTTGTATCGCAGTATGGATAATAAAAAGACTTGAGCTTAAAGGCTTAGATGTTATTTTAGATTAAATTTGACACTCATCACCTAAAATGTGCTCCGACAGCAAAAGGTCGGTTTTCTCGCACGGCTGGTCCAGGAGGATGAAAACCAGGTCAAAGCGAGAAATCAAAGGTGAGCTCATCTTCAAGTTTTCAGACACCGTCTTTGCTTTGTTGTAGTGCCCTCCTACAGGATTCGCTGCGGCAAGGATGCTCGTGCAAGCGGCTAGACTGCAGGTCACTCCCGCTTTCGCTATGCTGATGCTCTGCTGCTCCATTGCCTCCAGCAGATACGCGTGCTGGTTGGTCATTTTATCGAACTCGTCGATGCAGCAGCAGCCCTGATCTGCCAAGATCAAGGCCCCTGCTTCCAGTGAATAGTCGCCGTTCGACTCCTTAGTCATGGTAACGGTCAATCCTGCACTGGTACTCGTGTTGCCGCAGACGTACACGCCTCGGGGGGCCACGTTCGTGCAAGCTTGCAGCATGTGGGACTTACCTAAGCCAGGGTCGCCCACCATCAGCGCGTGTGAGACTGAACGGGTGCCAACATCGCCCTGATTTTGTGTTCCTGCAGATAATAACAATAGTTATATAGAAATGGTAAAACAAGAAAACCTAACAGACAAAGAACTCGAACAGAAAAAATGAATAATTAATGGTATACAGACATGCACATAACAAAAAAACAATATCAAACAAAGAAACATGCAATATGAAGTAAACACTTTCACAGACTATTATACATAACATGCCTGCTGGCATGGGTTGGGCTAGTTTGTCTTACAGTCGACCAAGGGCTATTAAGCAATATTTGCATGTGCTATGTGAATTGTTCCTGAAGATAACAGTTTGTTGAAGCTTTACCGACCTGGCCTTCAGTTGGGCCTGCGGAAATGTAATTTCACTTGCACATTACCTGAATAGAGGTTTTGAATTGCTGGTTGACTTTCATTTGTAACGCGCAGTGCAGTTTACAGATAAAGGTAGGTTTCACATTTAGAGCTGAGATCAGCACCATACTCTTCTGTCGCCTCGACGGAAAGCTCCTTCAAGTCAGAGCTTTCCCCGAAACCAACTCAGCCTAGTGTAATCAATTTTAGGCAAATGTCCGTATTTTCAGCTTAGACTAAAGACATTTCCCACTGTAGCAAGCCGCGTGCATCCTTTATTTTGTACCTGTCGTAAATGAGTTTTTAAGTGTAACAAACGTGATAAAATAAGGGTGAGTTGTAACGTTTCGCTCTGGTTTTAAATGCATTTTAAATAATATATATTAGGGCATTTAAAACGCCGCAACAATCGAATTTGCAACAATTGGGAATCTCCAGCCCGCTCGAGCGTGTAGAAATTGCCGGTGCGCCAGAGGATCGTAAAAATGTTTTTGCGCACCCCTTCTCCTATGTGCGACGAGTCCCGAGTAGCCGACCGTAACATTTAAAACCGAATCGTGCCGCAAACTCCAGGAGATTGATTCCTGAGAAACTACCTCGACCGCCTGACCCGCTTCCCGCCGGCTCTGGCCGGCGAAGGCCGCGCTATTCGCCCGTCCGATACCAGAAAACATTCCAGTAATTTACTAGAACTTGCTAGAAAATTAAAATCCTGTTCTCTGAACGACATACCCGACCCGCTTTACTCAGTTCAGAATTGTTATAATTAAATCAAAGCTTACCGAGAATTCAAGACTCTTTAAAAATAGCCAGTTCACCTGCCCGAAGCCGTGATACTTTGGTGATTTCAAACAACGCGAGCCTGAGATCGGGTCGCGCTACGCTTAAATTATCCGAGGTTTTACAGCTGATTTATTCCGAATGACGTAAGCCTGAGATCGGGGTGCGTAATTCGAAATAATCCGAGGCAAAACAACTCCGTTTAAAACGTTTAAAAGCGTTGCAGGGTTCCTTATTAATAGCTAACACATCTTCGCGAAGGGACAGCACTTTGCTAATTTCAAGCTAGGTTACCCCTGAGATCGGGTTGCACTATATTGAAATTGGCTGAAGTTCTATATCTAATCCGCGCAAATCAAACAAGCCTGAGATCGGGTTGTACAATTTGGAATAAGTTAGCATCACCTGAGCGGTTCTATGTCCCGTAAACTTTTCTAGCTTAAGATGAGGAAATCACACCTTTCTGAGATCGGGCAGTGAGATCTCCTAATTCCCGAAACTTCGTTAATTTTATTATTTATAAGTAAAGCCGGCTGAAAGTCATCTTGAATGATTGTAATTCATTCGAAGTCCAGTAACTTATCAGTCGCCCCGCGTAAATTTGGAAGTGGTGTCAGCACCGTAGCTAAATTTAATACTCCATAGGCATTTCCTCCAGGTTATAACTCACATACCTTAAAGCCCCGTGACCTCGGCACGCGTGCGAAGTATCTGGTATCAGAACCGATAGCCTTCGCCCCCTTGTGGTTATCAGCAAATGACCTGACCACACACATGGGTAATCAGAGTAAGAACATCCAGGTGTTATTCGGAAACTAAAGCGGCACTTATTAAACAAAATTTATTACACAAAATCCGAGATAACTTAATACTTCCATTAATTAGAGGAATTGACATTTGTTTGTGTTCTCAGTACAGCCAACCACCACAATCCATCTTAGGGATTTCCAGCGGTTGCCAAACGGTTGGCAACTACGACCACCTTGCCAGTTGGGTGGCCTAACCGAATCAAGAATCCAGTTAATATTTTTATTTGTTCCTCACTTGTAAACATCAATTTATCAAGTCACTGTATTCACCTTGAAAATGTTTCTTAACTGGCTAGCCAGTAAAAAATTTACTGGCTAGCCAGTTATATTTTACAAGCGTGCTCATAGATAAATGATAGCGTGCAAAGCCAGAGTTGTCTTCCTTAGTATGTGTCATATTGATGAATTCAGTTGCTTGTCAGTTTGACATTTTGAATAAATGGTAAATTTCTAGTTATTTACAAGTGAGAAACAAATAAAATATTCAACAAAACACACCAGGTAACCATTTTTACTGGCTCAAGGATATGACAGGCTCGCCAGTCATCCCAATCCTTTCGCCAGTAAAAACTGTTTTACCTGGCTTGTAATGTTAAATACTATATTTTGTATTTACAGTTACAAATGATATTTATTTTTAAAAGTAAAATCTTATTATGTATATAGTAGTGAATAAATGTATTTTCTGTTGAGTTGTTCTTTAAATTAGTCACAGTATAAGTAAACCGGACCCTGGCCTTAACCAGAAGCTACCATTCATAAGGGCATATAGAATTAGTGCTACAGGTTAATTTACAAAATTAAATATAAACCAGAAATCCTTGTAAAGCCCCAGCTAGCATTGCAGAGTTTCTGTTAAAAATTATAGTGAAGGGCGCGAGTGATCTGGGTCTGTAACAGATGCAAAACACGAAAAGAACAAGAAATTCACATTAAAACTAAATGAGTGTAGCGCAGCTAATATGGGATTATCTGGCAAATAAACAAAGAAGCTTTCACAAAACAAAAAAAAGGCAAACAGAGGAGGAAAAACCGAGAGTTAAAGTATTTTGGCAGTTTGTGATAAACTCAATGGCCACATAGATAGTTATAATATTCTACCATCTGTGCAATCGGGATTTAGGAAGCACTACAGCACAGCGACTGCTCTACTTAAAATAACAAACGATGTTGTACAAGCCATTGACGAGTCTAAAGTTACAATTCTTCTTTTACTGGACTACAGTAAAGCATTCGATTGCATAAATTACGACCTTCTACTTGCAAAACTAAAGTATTACAATTGTAGTGAACAAGTTATTGATTGGTTTCGCAATTATCTTCATAGCAGGACCCAACATGTCTCCATTGGTCCCGAAATATCTGAAGAATTGCCAGTTGTACAGGGTGTACCCCAAGGTAGCATCCTGGGCCCAATCCTTTTCACAATATTTACTGCGGACTTATCACATTATGTTACATCGAAGATACAACTACATCTTTATGCAGACAACACGCAGCTGTATTTATCCTGTGATCCCCACCTTGTTGATGATGCAATTAATACCATAAATGAACATTTAAACCTGATTACTGAGTGGTCTAAAAACAATGGTCTTATAATCAACCCGACTAAAACAGAAGCCATATGCATCGGTTCCAGTGCAGTGCGACGTGTAGCCCTCTCAACAATGACTGCCAAAATTCGTATAAGTGATAGTGAAATACCATTGCGTGAGTGCGTCAAAAGTTTGGGTGTAATATTAGATAAAAACTTATCCTTTTTGCCTCATGTGAATAAGAAAATTGCTGTTTGTTACGGAAAGTTTTCGTCTTTATATCAATTTAAATCATTACTACCATCAAACACCAAATGGACCCTTATGAATACCTTAATTTTAAGTCATCTTGATTATTGTTCCAGCATATATTTTAATTTTCTTACGCAAGAATATAAACATAAACTTCAGGTACTTCAAAACTGCTGTTTTAGATTTTCTTTTAATGTTGAGCGCCGAGAGCACATTACACAACACTACAATAATCAAAATATACTGAAACTTGAAAATAGGTTTTCTCTATTCTATAGTTGCTTGTTGTATAATGTAGTTCGTAATAATTGTCCTGTATATTTAATGATGTTGTTAATTCAAAGGCATACTGTACGTAGTAAGACCCTTAGAAATGACGACTATTATTGTATTCCTCCACACAGAACTACTAAATTTCAGTCTGGATTTCACTATGTGGCATGCAATATTTTAAATAGATTGAGAACTGTATTTAAAGATTGTAATAGCATAAACTTATTTAGGAAGCAAGTAAAGTCACTTTTGTTAAATAGACAGCTTGCATAGTGTGATTTTTGTTTATTTTTTTCATTAGGGAATGTAGACATTTTAATTTATTCATTAAGTTTACTCTTTGTATCTACGCTTTTTTTTAAGTTATTGTCTATTTTATGTTATTAAGTTCTTCGGTAATTAAATTTATCTGGCGTTTGTAAATAATCTATTCCACCACTTTCAACTGCATTGACTGCATTTACCTTTATTTTTTATTTTTTTATTTTTAAATTTTATATTAGCACTTTTTTTTAAATGAATTTTTGTGCATCATTGACAATTTATTTTGTTATAGGCAGAGTTGAAAAACGGTTTTCCGATACTTCGCCTGTTGGGCAAATGTATATTATTTTGTTCAATAAAGATCTATTATTATTATTATTATATTATAAAAAAGTGATCAGTTTGCCTATAAAAACAAACAAGAATTTGGAAGGTGAGGTTAGTGGGGCAACGGTTAAAGATACAGAAATTAATAACGAAAAAAGAAAAGTGATGGAAGAAGTTATGAAGGGTGTGATGAATCAAACCATTACAAATTTAGAAAGGAATTTAAAAAATCAGTACACGAATGGACGAGGCCCTTAAATTGAATGAGTTAAAGAAGAATCAGGATTATCTCTGATACCTTCTTGTGGTGTTCTATGATACATGTTGTTTATTAAGCATATAATTTTGTAGTGTGTCAATAAATAGCACGAAAGAATCAAGATCAATTGCAAAATAGGGGAAGAAATTGACACCAAAAACTATAAGATCAGAAGAGAGGCAGAAGAAAGTGTAACATGGTTATAAAGCGATCACAAATTAAAGAGCGGGATAAACCGCACAGGATTAAAGAGGGTACTGCATATTAACCCTGTTAGGAATCCTAACTGTAACATAATAAACACTAGACTATATTGAGAATGGATGTTAGTATTTAATATTATTTAATCATAGCTTAGTATAAAATAAAATGTATTTATGTAAGGGTGAGTTTAGCTAATTGTCTGTCCTTGGAAGTACGTGCCGGACAGGCGAAAGGATTCTTGCGTGGGACCGATTTTGTCCTCAGGTTTCCATGACCTAAATAGCCTCCTGCAAGCTTTCCTGTAAAAGCGGGAATTTTGGTGAATGCAGTTTTTAACTGACATCGGTAGCGAACACATTGCTCCCAAGACGAACAATTTGTAAATAAACATATTTTAAGCTACTGAAGTCTTTAATTTCTCAAGTAGAACCTTAAATCAGTGTAACTAGTAATCTGGGTCGAGCTGAAAACCCCAACGTTAGGCGTATCACGACAATCCCAAACAATAAACCGGGAATACACTTAGTCGAATTAAATTCGCTAGAAGATAAACAGCAGGTTATGAAAAACAAATGGAAAGATTTAGACAATTTGTATAGAGAATGTAAATAAAAAAAAAAGAAAAATATAAGCAAACTGTTGAAGTGTAAACTGAACCTGCCACCAGTATATATACATTTCATATCCTTTTCTCATACACTGCTAGTAATAAGCTTAACCGTAGTCTTTATGTCTCAGTATGTATTAAGTTAGCACGCACTATAAGTGTATCGGACGTGTGTGAGTGTAATTTGTGAATATGCAAGATAGCTAATTCCAGGTAGCAGAGGTAAAAATAGAACGCAGTCAGCGGGTGCGTGAATGACCGCGGGAACGAGTAGTCGCATTGGAGTTCGCGACTGTATGTGTCATCCTAAAATCCTAGGGACGCCACGCCACACCTGATTTAAAAGTGTATCAAGTGCCTGAGTAGATTTGGGTTGGCAAGCAGCCGACGCCTGTTGCATTTCAAGCCGAGGTGTAGTTTTCGAGAGCAAACCACCATCTTGGGAGCCACTCTGAGGTGTTCCAGTCAACACAGCCCAAAGCTGCAATTTTGACCCCAAAAAAAGCACACAGCTCTGGCCCCGGCTCTTTGGCGAAAATATTAAAGCCAGGTTAGTTGCTATTTAAAATGGCAATACGAAGTAAGAAGCATTTGTGACATCATGGGCAATTGTTTTCGTGACAAAAGATAACGGGGAATTTTCTGCAACCAGCTCGCAGGCCTTGCGCGATTTACTGACACAGCAAGTCGCTTAATTTGAACGCGACGAGGTGTCGTTCGTAGTATAGCGCTTTTGGCAACCAGATCATTTAAAGAATGGACAGCTTTTGCCTTTGGTGTATTTGTACGCGGAATTTAAATACATCTCGCGCTGTCGACCTTTGTCTTTGCGTTGACAGTTAAACATTAGCGCACTATTTAAGGTGCATTCATGCATGTAGCCATAGCCCTCTCTAAAGAAGGCCGTGTTCCTTGAAATATGGCAACAGCGCGCAGACGGCCGACGGCTAATCAGCTGATTCGTGTGCGGTGTGCAATTCTACGTTGTGGATTTACATTATGTGTGTTGTATTCATTAATACAAAGATTATTGCTTGGTTTATTTGATGCGGAGGAAACGAGAATAGATATATGGGAGAGGAAAATCTTGAGAAGAATATTTGGAGGGAAGAAGGAAGGAGAAATATGGTTAAGACGATCAAATGAGGAAATAAAGAACCTTTACAAACAACCAGAGCTCAGTAATCAAGCTAAAGCAGCAAGGCTGAGGTAGCTAGGGCACTTAGAAAGACAACCAGAAAACAGGATTCCTAAGAAGCTAATGGATACAAACCTAGGAGAAACGAGAAGAAGAGGAAGGCCGAGAAGGAAATGGTTACACGCAGTTAAAGAAGACCTGCGAGAAAAAGGGATACAGGACTGGAAGACACTAGCTAAAGACCGGAAGAGATGGAGGGAAACCATCAAGCTATGGGCCTAAAAGGCCTGAGTACAGCAACTATATATATTATTTGATGCTAGCGAGATGCCCGTTCTTTGTACGGACTGCAAACGTTTGTTTTTTCCTAAATCTTAAATTAATTTTAGAGTTCCCTCTCGCTGCTGCACATAATACGCTAAACCAACAAATGCCGCAAAACGATTTTGTAGGTAAAAGAGAAATTATATTCTATAGAAAAAACTTCTCTAGCACTCTTTTATGCTTCACGTACCCTCTGGAAATGTGTATGTAATTGTCGTACCCTTGTATAGATTTGATAAAACTATGGTTGAAGTATAACGATGAGAATAACATTTTAAAATGTTTGTACAAACTAAATGATGTATTCCTAAATATAACAAGGGGATGGAATTTCGGAAATCCTCCCATTTTACTCTAAACGGGACTCACAGCGAAAAAAAATCAATAACTTTAACCTTTTATACAATTCTACGTTTACCCCATTTTTACCGCCTTGAAATTTAAAATAAAAACCTTTAAATAACTTTTTAAAGATTTTAAAAAGACATCTAGGTTAGGGTTTCCAAGTCCCGGGACCAAAAGTGTTTTCGGGACCTACGAGCTAAATTTCAAGTCCCGGGACTAGTCCCGAAGGTCCCGAAAATGGTCCCGAAAAGGAAATAGTGTTTAAGTGAAATTTCTGAATTCGAATTCCAAAGATAAACAAGTGTTTTAAAATAAATAAAGTATTTATGTGCTGATAATGAGCTGCGTTGGGGGTAGTCTGTAACTTCATTACTTTCTCCTGGTACTAAAAATGTCTGTCGCTCTTCATCTCTTGCTTTTGCGTGAACTGCAACATGAGTAATCCTATCATCGAGCCGCTTCTGGTTATCATAATTTTATTGGGACAAACTTTATATTTCGTAAATTGTTATCTTTTGATATATAAAAGTGTTGCTATATCGACTTCAAGTTATTATTTTTTTATGTAGATAGGTTGGGAATCGGAATTCGCTCTAATTCTAACGTTTTAGCAGATAATAACAAACACCTAAAAATATAAATTATTCAGCTTCTTCGCACATAATTTTAAAAGTCTACAAATTTAGTTACCTTGCCGTTACTACATATGCACACGACTACGCGTAAAATATGTCTAAAACCAACAAAAGAAACAAAAAAAATAAACGAACACTTGTAAGTATGCCTGAAACAATACACATGTTTAATTCTAACCGACCGAAAACAATACCTCTCCTGTCTACGCAAAACGCAAATAATGTAGAATGTGCAAGAGGCATGAGTATACACCAGACGCCGGTGGATACCTGTCCTAATTCTCTGATATCGAGTATACGCACGAATGTTGACATGGTCCCGGGACTTTGCCTGTGCTGGCTGGGGTCCCGGGACTCGGTTTTTTGGTAGAATCCCGGGAAAGTCCCAGGACCAGATCCCGGGACTGGAAACCCTAATCTAGGTACAGCTGCGGAAATAAAAAGCGAGACACAAAATTTTTACCGAAGTTAAATTGTCTGAATAAATTCATTTTCGATGCTATTCCAAGCTCCTTGTACTGCATTAACCTGTTCGTCTTTGTTCATTGACACATGATAGAAAGCATTTCATAAAAAATCAGGAAGGCAACATTACAACGTTCAAATAGTAAAAAATGACCCTACAGAACGTGTCCCGGTTTATGTTTCCGCAACTGTACATGCCAACATGTTTTAACTCAACCAACACAGAAGATACGAAGGGTTCTATAATTCACCCTTAATCCAGATTCACACCTTTAGGGGCTGATTAGGGCAAAATCTTGAAATACGTTTCTAGGCATTTGCATCAACAATCTTTGCAAGTAAACGCCAGGACGATATCTCATCGGACCTAAGAGATACTGGAATGTACATATAAATAACGGGGGTTGATTATAACATTATAGTAAAAGAAGTTCTAGATACAGAAAAACAGTTACGAGCTAAAAGCCTTCTTGGCATACGATCTTTTCAATATGGAAATGTATCTTTATGTATAAATCAAATAGAAAAAAAATATTTGCCTTCCGGTTTTCCTGAGCTTAATCAAGAATATCATAAATGATGTCGCATTTTCAGAAACTTTAAATAATAAAAGTGACTTTAAAGTTGATCAATTGGCTATGATTTATGTTTGCGCGTTTTCTGTTGTTAAGGTATCAAAACAAATTAGTTGCATTGATTGTTAAATTTAATTAAGAATAGTAAAAACTGTTGTAATAACTATTTTCGACAATTAGACAGAGAAAGTTTATGGTATGGTATGGAAAGTACCATCAAATTTTGGCTTAGCTGTACGCATCATTGTTATAAGTATCTATAATACAAGCTTTAGTTTCAGAAAAAATTGAGTCCCTGTTTTTGAAATCTGAAATTAAGCAAAAAGCTATTTTGTGTAGCAAAGTTTTTCAGCAATTTCTGCTAATAAGGACGCAAACAGTATTGTGCAAGATTATTGTATCTGAGGTAATTTCAATTCGGTATTCGTTCAACATATGTATGATGTCTACCATAGCAAACATTCTTTTAAATAATTACTTAAAAGTAAGATAGTACAAATTGTCACAAAAAAAGGATCAACCTCTAAATTAAATAAAAGAAAACTGGATATTTTGTCGTAGGAATTATTTTATCTTTATTAATTTAAACGTGTTTTGTATACTAACTGTCTAATAAAACTGTTTGTGGTTATGTTTTATTTGTTTTGTGGTGCTGTCACCCATTCTTAAATCAATATCTCGAATTTTTCTATCACATTCAATAAATTCCTTTGTCCACGTTCACCGATTCATCGGCCGTCGGCTTTCAGGCGATGCACTGTTGCCATATTGTGCGGCCACGGCCTTCTTTAGAGAGGGCTATGATATAGCATACAGTCTTTTTATACAAATAGAATGTATTTTTACATGTATTTTTTTGTAATAACGCGAGTAGAAACAGCTTTGGCTCGTAGATAATTAAAGTATTGTTGACAGATTCACTGTAGGTTTGGACGTCGTTCATTCTTGTTGTCTTATGCACATGTATTCTCTTGTATTTGTGTTTGTTCTTTTCTTTTTATGTAAACTGTTGGGTTTTTATTGCTGACAGTGTTTGCATGCATAATTTCAGCATTCCAGGGGACAACGAGCAAATCCAAAACAATATTAGCACTCCCTTAGCCGCACTAACGATGTTACTAGACTTTTATGTTTCTACGACTCTTTAAGCTAGCAAAACCAGAGCAATATAAATTAATAGTACAGTAGAGTATAGGGCTAAGTAAACGTACTAATACAATATGGTGCCCACCATAAGGGCTGTTTAAAAGTACCATTACATAGTCTGCTCTCAGATAAATTAGTCAGTTGACGTTCATTATATTGACTAATAGACAGTTGTATTGTGTTTTATAAACTGTTATTAAATATATATTCAACGGTTACCTTGCTTTAACACTAGGGTTGCCAACACTGTCATTTTGACCGGAAGACTTCGGGTTTGGCAATCCGATTTAGGGCTTTGGGTTTGCAATCAAATTCTTAAGATTAACTAAGGATTCATACTTGCTTGTATTACAATTCGTTAAAAACCCATAACTACACAAATATTTAACAATCGCTAAATATGTATTTTGACAGCTAAGCTGTCATTTTTAATAGACTTGGAGAGAAACTAAACATGACAAAGTTGCCGAAGATACGTTCTTAACCAAATCACCCATGAAAGTCAGCACTCTCGCGCATTCTAAAGCTATTTATTTATACTCTCAGACAGTATAAATACCGTTAGAAATACGTATTTAGCGATTGTTAAATTTGTGTGGTTAGGGGTTTTTAACGAATTGTGATCATGATCAGATTCAAACCACAGGATCCAGCAGTGTTTTATACTTGCTTAGATTGCAAAAACTTTTATTTCTAATTAATATCTCCAGAGCAGAAGTCGTTGAAAGAAAGTGCATAAAGTGAAAAGAAATATAATTTTAGAAAACATTTTTACTTATTTCCATAAAAATTTAGTTTCTTACTAGTCCACTGACCTTGAGAGAGAGATTTTTTTTTAAATTTTATGTTATTAAATGTTAAAAAACATATTAAGTTCTATAAAATTCATAATTTGTAAAAGCGGAGAATTATGCTGTGCTATTAAAAAAATATAAAGTAATTTTTGGAATTATATCTTTATAACGTAAAAAACGTTTCAAGTTGATATTTTTCAGTAATTTTATCCCCCCCCCCCCCCCCCGCTCGCCTTAGTTATTTTTCTTCGGGTCAGAATCGGCACAATGTTGGCAACCCTATTTAACACTCACAATTTAAAAAATTCAATACAAACATAAAACATACTGCAAAAGATTGGATAAGCAACGATAAACAAGGTTAACTAGATGAGGTGTGTCTAAAAAGTTCGATGAATGCTCTGATATCTCAACGGAAATGAGTCAGTGTGCGCGCGCATTGTTCTGTATATATGTATGTAAAAGAGTTGGTTGTCTGTGTCACTTACGGTGTGACCTCACAACTTACACGTGCTAGCAATATAGTACTATTAAATATATGACAAAACCCAACCTACTAACCTCGAATTTGACATAGACTTACAGTGCCACCAACATATTATTCATACGTCTGAATTTCCACAGCCGCCCCTTATGGAATTTTTTAATGAACATGGATTTTTGCAAAAAACAGAAGTGAGAAATGGGTTCTGACAGTAAAAACGACGAAATTTGTACCCCGCCCGAAATCTTAGTAGCAAGTAACAAAGTAACCTCTATAAACAACATTCTGATTGTTTTCCACGGCACACTTGAAAATTTTATGGTACTGTACGATTGTCTACATGCAATATTAAAAAATTATTTTAAACATTTCTAAGTGTCCAAAAAACAAATGAAGCATACTACTGCATGCAGAATATCATCCTGAATCCAAATATGTAAAAATATACAGGGTGTTCCATTTAAAATAAAAAAGTTGAACATCGTTGCTCAAAATAGTTGAAAGATATTTACGAACGGGTGATGTCAAAAGGTAGCTCTTGTCTTGCCATTTAAGAATATATATAGTTTGTTGGGTCTAAAATTTAAAACAACGGGAGTTATGGGTTGCGGCGTTTTTTAGGAAACAGCCAGTATAAAGTAAGTTTTTTTTCTATAATAACTGTTAAAGTGTTACAATGTTGGTAGAAATGTGAGTAAAACGCTAGGAAATTTTTATACCTCGTGTTGGTAGAACTTTTTCAAAATTATGGTTATGTCAATTTTGAATGTCAAAGTTTCTTAATTTGAACTCTTGACACATTTCTTTTTTTAACATGGAATCATCATCATCATCAATAAAATCGGATAAAAAAAGAAAACCAAGAAATATTTTAAATGCAAAAATGAAGCAAGCGATATTAAATTATGACATATCTGTTAAAATGACAATCATTTTTTTAGTGGAGGAAAAGAACTAAAAATCTATGTACCAACATTATTAAAACTAGGGACCCTGCAGGAATGCAACTTATCCCCTAGAAAGTTGACCTTGAAAATTATTATAGAAAAAAAATTTACTTTATATAAATCAATCGCCGTGTGTTAGTAACGCAAAAACTCGAGAACGACTTGACCGATTTGGATGATTTTTTTTGTTGGTCTTACTCCCAAGGCGGTTTAGCAAAAAAGAAAATTCGGAAAAATCCAAAGGGAATGCCGGAAAATTGGAAAATATCGAAAGTGTGTTTTTCTATACACCGTACGACTTTCTATTTGCAGTCATACTTTTATGATTCTGTGCTTAATGGGTTGAAGGGTTTTCCCCATCATGTCATAATCCAAAACAACGTTTGCTGGGTCAGCTAATTGACAATAAAATGAATACAGCAGACAAAATTTTACAGTCGGTTAAACAAAGTAGTTCAAGTAGAAGAGTTCATACAGAATGAAAAAGGTATAAATTCAAACATTGCGCGAGTCAATGAAATAGGAAAGAGGGAGAAAAGAAGAATGCTGGTAGTGGAAATTGAAAATTTCGACAATAAAATGGAAATAATGCGAAACATTCGTTTTGTTTCTCCACTTGCCTATGACTCCTTCTAGCGCTATATTAAATAGAGTGGTTGATAGGTCATTCCCTTGTCTCACTCCCGTTCCTATATTAATGTCATTTGTATTGCCTTCAGATGTCGATATTTTTGCAATAGAATTGTCATTGTCATTCTTGTCAGTCTAATTAACTTTCCTGGTATTTGCATGTTTTTCATTTCTCTCAATAGTTGCCGTCTATTAATGAAGTCAAACGCTTGTTGAAACTCTATGAAGAGAATGTATATTTCAATATCATGTTAATAGCATTTTTCTATTATTTGTGTTACATGTGGATGGCATCTACCGTTGATCTTCCTTGTCTAAATCCCTGTTGGTACTGCCCTAGTTTTTGTTTGGTGTATTTAGCCAGTCGGTTTCTTAATATCGAGGTTAAAATTTTGTAGGTCGTCTTCATTAATACAATTGCCCTATAGTTACAGTTGAACCTCTACTTAACGAAGTCGTAAATTCGCCGAAAAAAATTCGTAATATAGAAAATTCGTTATTTAGAATAATTCGGTATATATATATGCACATATATCATGTATGTTTAATTGACCTGAAAAATGATTAAATAATTGAAGTTGTAGTTTTATGTGAAGCTTAATGTACGTAATTATTAATACATACATAGCTACATATCTATGTGCATAATATGTAACATATACATACATTATGAATGATTAAACGCATAAGCTGTTATACATAATGTACAAAGGAACATAAAAGCCGCACAGAAACATTAGGTATGTACTTACGAAAACATCAGATGTGGACTTAATAGTTCTTAAAGAAGTCTGTAATTTGTGGTTGCACTTTGCATTTAACCAATACACGTTTTCAAAAATACCTCGCACGAATTTAAAGATTTGGACAAACTCGCCGGAACATTTTCGCGATTTTGCAATGCACGACGGATGGTCTCAAATGCCTCAAAAGTTTCGCGGTCCGACGGCGCGGCATTTTCAATTCGCGGTACAAACTTAGCTTAACTTAACGCTGTGAAACAATTTGTTAAACTGAACGGTATAGTCTTTGAACGAATGCGGCATTACCGCCTAATGACCCCATCAATATTCTAGGAAAATTTCCGAAACTGAACCTTTGGTAAATAAGAAAGAACCTTCCTGGAAACAACTCATTCAACTTAACAGTACAGCCATTGAAGGAATGCAGCATTACCGCTTAATCATCCCATTAGAGAGAACCTTCCTGGAATTCACACTATCTGACAAGGGTTTATGACCCTAATTTTACTACGCTAAATAGAGAGAAATTTATATATAAATAATATCGGACATTGACAGTTCTAACCAAAATTTCGCTAAATAGAGAATTTTGTTAAATAGACGTTCGACTGTATTACATTTTGTTGGATCACCCTTTTTATATATTGGTGTTATTTGACAATTTTTCCAGTCCTGCGGCATGGTTTCCTCAGTCCATATCCTTACTATTAAGTTATATATTCGTGTTAATAGCTCTTCTCCTCCATTAATTGTTAGTTCATTATTTATCTTGTCTAGCCCTGCAGTTTTCTTTAATTTTAGTTGTTTAACTACTTCTGCAAATTCTTCGTATGTAGGAATGTCTACTTCATTGTCTCTCTCTTCATATAGTTCTTTGTCTGTTCTTTATGTTGTGTCTTTATATAAGTCTGTGTAGTGGATCTCCCAATCTCTTTCACTTATTTTTACTGTAGTTGATTTTTTAGTGTTGAAGTGTCTTATATACTCGAAGAGTTTTCTGTTGTCTTTATTGCTTACATCCGGTAGCTGCATTTTACCGGTGATCCAGGCTGATTTTTTTTTTTTAATAGTTTAGTTGCTTCCTGTTTAGCATTCTTATACTCGTTTAATTCTTGTTCTCGTCCTGTCTCTTCCATTTCTTCCTTGCTTCATTTTTTGCGTCGTTCTTGGTTTGATACTCTTCGTCAAACCATTCTCTCGATATTTTGTTATTCGTTTATGGTGTTATATAACTCAAGCTATTTCTTGGTTATTTCGTACCCCATTAAGAGACGCAGCTTTTTATCTGCCAATAGTGTTTGGACAGGTGTAAAAACATGCAGCGATTACATCTAATGAAGACTGCGTTAAATTCTACTCAGAATTTGAAACAGTAAAACAACTTGGAAACAATGGGAGTATACGACATCAAGCGTTTTGAAGTCAATTTTAAAAATGTATATAAAGAATCAGTGCTGTTTTATGGGTCAGAGACGTGGTGTGTCACAAATGTAATAAAACAGAAGCTACAAGTTTTTATAAACAGGTGTTTAAGACATATACTTAAAGTGAGATGGCCGGAAGTAGTCTCGAACGAGGAATTATGGAGAAGGACAGGGCAAGAAGACATCAACATTGAGAAAGGACAGGGAAGAGGTATGCAGAAGGGCACTTAACTGGTACCCTGGTGGTAAAAGAAATAGAGGCGACCTAGGGAGACATGGAAAAGAACTATAGAGAAAGAGACGAAGAAGAGGATTGCAGAGCTTGGGTACCTGGCCAGCGACAGACAAACTTGGAAAGAACTCATATCTACCCTATGTCCCGCAGGAGATTAATGGGAAGCTGTTTATCATTATGTCTCTTAAACGGAATAATGAGAATTATTATTATTATTATCATATGAAAAAGCAGGGGAAAAGTAAGTAATTAAAGTGCAATGTTTTCAGAATTTCTCATTAGGAGCTAAGTAATTCTACAGCAGAAAAAAATCATCCTTAAAGCATCTAATGGAGCAGGAGTTAGACAAGGAGTGAACTCAAAATCAACAGTTGATTTGGTACAAATCCAAAAAACTGTTGAAGGTGAGGAAAGGAAAAATATTGAAACTAAAAAAGATATCAATAGTGACAGTGATAGTGGTGGTTGTGATTGTGTCGATGATCATGGTGTTCATATCTCAAAAATTAAATATATTTTTCTTGTGTTATATTCAGTTTAGTTCTGCTTCAAATTACTTAGGTTTTTGTATTTGAAACTAATACATTTACTATATACCACTCGTTTAAGCCACTAAATTCAACAATAATTCGAGCAAAGATGAATAGATCTACTGTGATTGGACAAAACAACAAATGTCTTTTGCTACATTTTGACCTAATAGTCAAACACCCGTATGCATAGTCATTCCCAAGAGGCTCGTCGGCGACTCGCCGGAGTTTCATTATGAATAATATGTTGGTGGCACTGTATATATATGTCAAAATCGAGATTATCAGGTTAGGTTTTTCGTCAGTTTTGACAGAAACTGACACAAAACCTAACCTGCTAACATCGAATTTGACATAGTCGTACAGTGCCACCAATATACTATTCATAACGAAACTCCGGCGAGTCGCTGGACACAAAAACGAATAGACTAAAAGCAAAATTGAAAAAAATCAGAATTAATTGAAGATGATAGTGGTAAAGAATTGATTAAATGGTACAGAAAACCAACATAAAGTACATAATTAAAAAAACTTTGAACTTTACTTAAAGTACTCAGTATCCGAGAAAAGTAGTCAAATACAAGCACTTTTATTTTGTAAGTTATGCATATTTTGTATCTGATGTAAGTACAAGACTTGTATCCAGTACTCAAATATTTTTCAGCCCTGGCAGCATATACGGTTATTCAAGATAAACTACAATACAAATGTATCTACTAATGTACTAAAAGTACCTGCAAACAGTGTCAGGAGCAACCCGGCCTTTACAATATCGTTCCCATATATGCTAGGGCACAAGCTGTGGATGAGAAAACGAAAGAGCGAGGGCTCAGCGTGGATTTTCTGTATGGCATAGTAATCATACGTGTTGAACGTGATCCGGTTGATGGTTCCACTCACAGCCTGATCTTGGTTCTTGTTATTAACAACAGATATCGCATCAATGTGCAGGAGAAATACCGATGGTTGGTTCTTCTTCTGTCTAATTTCGGTGGTATTTCCCACTTTAATAATGCCCGTTATAGTCACATCGTCGCCGGGAATGCAGCAGCCTACCAGGTCGTCGGTCAGTTCGCACGTGATTGTGCGTGGCACGCGGCCATTCTCCCCCTGGTCGAAGCCGACGAGTTCCTGCAGCTTTAAGCTCTGCCAATTGACGGTGCCTGTGTGAGAGGAAAACGAGGGAGCGAAGTTGGATTGTGCTCTGCAGCCTTTTGTGGGGCATCGGGTTGGCATAGTGTGCGATCCGTCGGGTTGGCTAACAATCTGGGTGCCAGAACAGGCCGCACAGACAAAGTTCATGTACTTGCACAGCAGCCTTACATTACTAGCTTTGATAACAGTTCCTCGAATTGATACGAGGGTATTAAAGCAATTAACTTTTAAATTTTTCAGTTGTTGAATCGGCTGGTGATTCGTTATCCTTGCATTTATATATGGCACATGTACTTGGGCATCCTTTATATCAGTCTCTGCATTTTGCTTGTCATCATTTACTATTGCTTGATGCATTGCTAAGCCCATACAAGCTAAGCAATGTTCTGTGTTAGTTACGATGTCTTTTTTAAAATCGCTCCATTCTGATTGAAATTCCTCATCTCTCTCTACATGCGTGAGGTCGACGAAAAATGATTTGCTTTTCTTAACTGCTGTAAAGGAGTATTGCTTTTCATTACGACATATGTAATCGCCAAAAACGGAGATGTTCCTTAGTGTGCTTGTTAGTTCTATAACATCGTCATTAATAAAATACATTTTAAAGCCATAATATCCATGAAGCGAAAAGTCGTTATTCTCAGGTGCTTTTGTTGCAGTTACATTACTTTCGGAAAGTTTCTTCCTCCATCGGCGCTTAAACGACGGCTTTGAATTTCCAGACATTTCTTTAAACAAACCTGTGAATTATATGTTTTTAAATAAACTGCAATTATTGAAGTGTAAATTATCAAATATACTTTCAACTCAGAGAACTTGAAATTGATTGGAATAAGCGGATAAAAACTGTGGATATTCAAATAAATTGTATACACTACTCTAACCACACTTTACAGAATTGACTCCGGCGTTGCCAACTCTTGATTTTTTCCGTAATAGATTTTAAAAAAAATAGTACTAGTATTGGAAGTTTGGGTAACAGACTAATAATAATTTATGTCCTACCAGTACATTATAGTTATTAAGGTACCAAGTGCATTATGAGTAAAATAAGGGCCCAAGATTGTTAGTGTACTAACCGAGGGTTTTGGCCCGAGGTGTGTACCAGGGTTGCCAGACGTTGCAAAAGTTTTTCACCACACAACGCTAACTGAAATTCACCACTTTTCTTGGCAGCTGCAAGTGCTGGTGAAGACGAGGATACCATTGAAACCAAAGTTGGTTTAAGTGGGTAATTTTTCATCTGATTCACATGTTTCTTGCTGTTCATGTGTTTTAACAATTGTGCTTTTCCACACAATGCTGAGCACAAAATTTACAAAAAAAGTGTGTGACCCCCTTTTACTTGGATGCAACCATAACTTAAATTGATCTTGCTGTTCCCACGCACACTGATATTTGTGAATAAATTTTCTTTTTTCATTTTTCTCTTTTTGTGTTTTATTATGTTCATATTTTCATATTTAGATCCTGAATCACTCCTTTTTACATAGAATTTAAGAGTATCTACACAGAGTACAGAAATTCATTCACATCACAAAAACACGAAGCGACCGGTTATGATCTTTATTAGAAGTGCGTGGAAAAATAAATATATGACGACAGAAAGTAAAGTCAAAATTTACAAAACAATAGTTCGCCCTGTCATGACATACGCCGTTGAAACACGACCTGACAGCGCTAAAACAAAACAACTTCTCAGGACATCAGAAATGAGAACTTTAAGATCAATAGCAGGGAAAACCAGACTTGATAGAATACCCAACAGAGAAATAAGAGATATGTGCAGCATAAATGATATAGTAAAGTGGGGAAAAACAAGGCGCAAAGAATGGAATGAACACGTGTCCAGAATGGAGATTACCAGACTAGCAAGAGTGGCAAGGGATGGTAGACCACAGGGAAGACGCAATCCAGGCAGACCTCCGAAACGATGGAGAGACAGTTGGATGTCCTCATCACAAGGGTCACCGTAAGAAGGCATTGATGAACAAACAGACAATTGTCTAATCAAAGAGGAAGAAGAAGAAGAGCGTAGAGTAAGCAGTGAGTAAGTACTGTAAATAGCCTATTTAATTTTAATAATGAAGATATGCTAAATGCAAATACGACAACTAGTGTTATATAAACTACAATTTGGTAGGGTATTCCCTGAATTGGTGCAGTAAATAATCTCTCACCATTACCATTTAATTATTCAAACCGTGCCCAAAGAATAAACAAACGTTGAATTGCTTCCCGTATAAACATCCTGACATACGAAATACGAAAATTAGAAAATGCTGGTATTATCAATATTCACCACATTTCTCTATATTTTACTGTAAAATCACCACTTCACCACTGGGTCAACATTTTAAGCTATTTTCACCACAATTGGTGAAATTTCACCACTAATGACAACCCTGGGTGTGTACAAAAATCGCGGGCTCTTAGCTCATAATGCCCGTGGTGCCTTCAAGGTTTTATGTCCTACCAATTTTCTTACCTAATTCATATTCATAATCAATTCATTAGCTGAGCTGTCATTAATTTTTATTGTGACAGTGGTGCATAATTTTGGAAATAAAAGTTGTATCCATGGAAACAAATACTGTTAATTTTTCATAATAACCGTAATAACCCCACAAGGAGGAAGTCTGAACAGTTCGGAAATAATAGAAGACAGCGCACCCTCATTCCCGTGTGGACAAAGGACACCGCCTCCAAGTCCCAGCCCAGTGCGACAGGAAGTCAACGAAGACAACCAACAGCAAATGGCACACCACCTTGCGAACCTAGCAGCTGCAGCAGCAGGAACCAACCAACCAGCACCACTTCTGGGAGTGGTAGAAAACACCCAGTGGCGCCCAGAACAAGCTCCAGCAGCACCAACGATCACATTAACCGACGAACAATTCCAGGCAATTTTGGGACGAATGGCTGTGCCCAAGAAAGTCGATCTTCCACCAACCTTTAAAGGCGAGGAGTTAGATCACCCCCAAGAGTTCATCGCAGAGTGCGCCCGCTACCATGCGCAAAGCGGATGTACTACAACGGAACTAATGAAAGTGGCCACAAACTGTCTCCAGGGGAAGGCTAGCCAATGGTGGAAACCATACGCTTCACTTCCACTCTCATGGAATGAATTTGAAGAAAAGCTCTTAAAGAAATTCGACAGCGCAGATGTACGGGCCTCCTTGAAGACACAGCTCTACGGACAAAAACAGGGACAAAAGAAAAATGGCGAACTCTTCCTTCTTCGCAAAATACAACTGATACGCCGACTGGACACCGAACAGTCAGTGGGAGCCAGCATTCCCGTAATGATAGAGCTATTAAAACCGGCCCTTCGGCCTTATCTACGTGTTGCTGTGCCAGAAACCATTGAGGAACTGTTGGACAAGGTGGCTGCAATTGAGAAAGACATGGACGACCGCGCACCAACGCCAAGCCGCGAGACACGCCCGCGAGAGCCAGCCGAGCCCAATCTACCCCGCTGCTATTTTTGCCCGGGACGCCACTTCAATAAGGATTGCCCACGACGCCACCGGCCAGCACCACAGGCAACAGGAGAAGCCCCCATGAACGCCCCCGAAGCTAGACAACTACCACCGCCGGAAAACTGGCGGAGGCCCGGGCGCGTCGAGGCCGAAGCACCGCCCAGGGTCCAACACAATGCTCCACAATAAGTACGGCCAACTGCCACAACCTCCCGTATATCATGGTGAACCTAGGGTCACCACAGCGGGAGATGCGTGCCCTAATTGACTCAGCGGCAACGCATAACTTCATTAGCGCCAAGCTAGTGCAACACCCCGGGACGGGTAGCTACGCACAAAGAACGGCCAAAATGGCCAAAGAACAGGCAACCCTGACAATACAAGGAGAAACAAGCGTGGAAATGCAGATCGGTAGAAATAACTACGTCATACAGTGTATCATAGCAGAGGATTTAAGGCAGGACATCATTCTCGGTCTACCATGGCTTACGGAACACGAGGCTACCTTTGATTTCGCACGGCGTTGCATCCACCACGGCGTGAGGACCCGAGAAACCACTCATTGCCTGGTCGAGCAACACGACCCGCGTCCAGCGAATGACCCGATGGAACTTCCCCAGTTGAAGCATGACTTCCCTCGCGAGCAGGAACATAACCTCTATCAGCTACTAGAAGACTTCCCCGAAATTTGGAGGCCCTCGGCACCACCTACGCGCACCCTGCAGTACGAGATCCATGTAAAAACCGATGCCCCTATACGCAGCCCAAATTAGCGATATTCCGAAACAAAAAAGAAGATCATCGCCGAGCAAGTAGAAGAGATGCTGGCACGCGGTTTCATCGAGCCTAGCCAGTCACCACATAACTCGCCAATCGTCATCGTGGAGAAAAAGGATTCTACGCCCCGGTTCTGTTTAGACTTTCGCAGGCTAAACGAAGCCACCATCAATGAGCCGGCGGTACTACCCTTGATCCACGAAACCATCAAAGATCTAGGCTCAGCGAGCATCTTCTCCTCACTTGACTTAAAATCGGGGTACTGGCAGATAAGTTTACATCCCCAAGCCAAACCCTACACCGCGTTCACAACTCCGGATGGCGCAGCCTATCAATTTCGAGTCATGCCATTCGGGCTCAAGACGGCACCAATGACCTTTCAAAGGCTGATGGCCCGGGAAGTACTGGTGGGGTACCTCCATAAATTCTGCCTCGTGTATTTAGATGACATCATCATTTACTCCGAATCATGGGAGCAGCACCTTCAACACCTCCGCAAGGTCTTCGAACGACTACAGGAACATAGACTCATATGCTCGCCAGAAAAATGCCACTTCGGGAAATCCACACTGCACTACCTAGGGCATATCGTTGGCCGAGAGGGAAACGAACCTCAACCAGGTCACGTGCAGCAGGTCACCAACGCCCCGCCCCCTACTAACCGAAAGGGGTTACGACAGTTCCTAGGCATATGCAATTGGCTACGCGAGTACATTCCCCGATTCGCCGACGTTGCGGCCCCTCTCACCGACCTACTAAGCACTAAAAAGCGCTGGACTTGGACCCCAGACGTTCAGCAAGCATTTCAACAAGTGAAACAACTGTTTCAGACACTGCTGAAGTTAGCCCGACCCGATGCTTCTCGCCCCTTCATTTTACAAACAGACGCCAGCAAATTTGGCATCGCCGCCGTGCTCTACCAGGAACGTCCCGATGGAGGTCGAGACGTCATCTCCTACGCCAGCACCCGGTTCCTGCCAGCCGAACAGCGTTATCACTCCAACGAACAAGAGTGCCTAGCCGCCGTATGGGCGATAAAAAAATATCGACCCTACTTAGAAGGCAGGCAGTTCACCCTCCGGACCGATAACCGCGCCCTCACCTGGCTCAACACCTTGAAGGACCAGCGAGCTAAACTCACCCGTTGGGCTCTCCTGCTACAGGAGTTCCACTTCACAATCGAGCATTGCCCCGGAAAGCACAACGAGTTGCCGGACGCGCTATCTCGACAGCCGACTGGACAGCCGGCCGAAGCAGTGTGGGATGACCCGACAGTACTGCTACCTCCCATTCACAACAAGCGCTTCGCCCAAAAACGTGTAACGGCCAGCCAACCCGCAAAGAAAGGATTTCCCAGGTTCCAGGAACCCGCTACAGGAAATTATGCGGCCAGCAGCCAAACACCACACGGTGAGGACTCACCGAGGTATCAACGGGCAAGCAGCCATGCTACCGTCACGGAGCCATCAGGCAAGCTATCCCTAAGCCTGCTGGACGCAGTCGAAGAAACGTTATGGGAGACCATTGCACAGGACCAAAGACAGGATAATTACTGTCAAGATTTAGTCAACTCATGGCACCAAAGCTACTTCGCCGAGGACCCAACCCCGGATCTCTTAGCCGTACAAGAACAATACCATATAGAGGATGGGTTGCTCTACCACCGAACGGATCAGGGTCCGCGCCTGTTTGTTCCGGAAGAAAGCCGGCCAAAGGTTATCTACCAATACCATGACCAAGACCTAGCAGGACACCCCGACATCGCCGAAACGACTCGGGCCATCCTTACGCACTTCCATTGGACGCATGTACGAGAAGATGTCCGGAACTACGTCCGCCAATGCCTGCTCTGCTTGAGATGCAAGAAGAGCCGCCACCAAGCCAAAGCCACCCTGAGGCCGCACCAACCCAACCGAGCGTGGGACACGATCGCGCTCGACCTCATGGGTCCCTACCCCTCATCAGCCACTGGGAAAAAGTTCATCCTGGTAATAACCGACATCTTCACCAGGTGGACAGAAGCCTTCACTCTAGCCAAAGCCACCGCCTCCATCATCATCCGCACCTTACGAAATGAGGTTTCTTCCCGCCTGGGATAACCGAGCGCCATGCTGACCGATAACGGACGCCAATTCATTAGCGAACAATGGATGCGAGCTTGCCAGCAGTGGGATATCCAGCCATGGACAACCGCCATTTTCCACCCCCGGGCGAACCCAACAGAGCGAAGGAACCAGGAAATAAAAAAGAGACTCCGCCTGCACCTGCAAGGAAGGAACCACCGCGAGTGGGACAAGCACCTGCCTGCAACCCTATTCAGCCTGCGGAATCGCCATAACACTGTCTTAGGGTGTTCTCCGGCCCACGCAATGTACGGAAAGGAGTTGGACCGCCCTGGGGAGTGGAGATTCCGGCAACCTACGCAGTCGCCACAAAGGCCCCACGAACCGCGTACACACAACCGCGCCGAACGAGATGCGGGCATCCGAAACCGAGCCATCGCTCAGCACCCGGAAACACCAGACACCAGCGGCCCCACTTTTCAACGTCATCAGCTGGTAATGGTGAAAAATTACCCTCTCTCGAACGCCACCGCTGGGATTCATGCAGGATTCCAACCAAAATGGAGTGGACCCCACCAAATCCTGGACCAACTTGGCCCAAGCATCTATAGGGTCCAAAGAGGACAACAGGTCCTCAAAATTCACGCCGATCAACTCCGCCCTTTCTTCCCAGCTCCTTATAAAATTCATGCACGGATCGAGGACGCCAAAGGAGGGAGGAATTAATATGAACCGGTTAACAGAAAACGAAGTAATTTTTTCATCGCCAAGCAGGCAGCGAACAAATTACAAAAACATCTGTTTACCAGCAAAACGCCCCGATCCTACAAGAATTTAAAAGAAAACCGTTACGAAAATAAAACAATAAATCGCGGCATGCTAGCTCAAAGGAGCACCAATTCTCAAGTGCAATAAAGGGCCAACGGCTCGCCAAACCTCAATAAAATCCGGAAGCCGACAAAACAGCGCCGCTGCGAACGAAACTCCGAACGTGCGACCAAATTAATAATCCAAGTTCAATCACTCAAACGCTCTTAAAACAGAGTGCGCCCAATCAAAACCCCACATAAGGATACCTGCCGATAGGAAGAAGTAGCCGCCACCTGATAAAACAACGCCCAAGTCTCTAGCACACATACAGGTCGATTAAAAATAACTTTTCCATCAGCCAAAAAAAATATCACCGCTCGTAATGCGGGCGATTGTTGCAAGTAAACGCTACAGAAATTTTGAAGTACACGGCGGCCCAGCGAAGACGTATTTTCTAACGGTTAAATCAGGACAAAAAGCCGCTTACATCCGGCTAAATATTACACATTAAATTATAATTAGCGGAAGGAAGCGGCCCAGGAAGGCGTGAATAGTCTCAAAATTCATGTAAAATTAGCGCGCAACCAATCGAAGCAAAATAACTTCTTAACATACGCAATAAGAGTAATGCTTAAGTAAGTTTTACACCGAACACGAAATTAAAAAAAATTCCAAGTTCAATTAATCTTTACCAAAACCTAGCAAATTGGGTGTCGTTAGAATCGACATTTCAACGACTCTTGATTGCGACTCAAATCAAGTCGATAATTGATCACGCCGCTCAATTAAACGCGATAATCCGAAATACATCAAAAACGGGCAAAACATCCCTTCTACTTCGACCAATAAGCTGCGAGATCGCGTTTGACAAAGGACTGGCTCCTTTAAATAGTCAGACGCTGGCAGTAGGAAATCACTCAATCCAGGAGAGTCCACCAGCAGCCACTTCAGCTACAGGACCATCCAGCCTTCCAGCAGCATCTCTCAATCCAGGAGAGTCGAACCAGCATTAACTCAACCCAGGAGAGTCAGCCAACAGCATCCAGCCTTCCAGGACCAGCTAGCAGCTCCAGCCTTCCAAGGATCTACCAGCCCCAGCCCTCTCCAGAGCCTATCAGCTACGTGGACTTAGAGCCAATCCTCTGCATTGGACTCTGCTGCCTGCCGTCTTCGGAAAAATTTGGGAACTCGAGCCACTTCCGCCAACCGCCGCCTTCGCCAAGGAGATTAGCACTGCCGCCGACGTTGCCGCCGCCGCTGCTCTCAGCCCGCCGCCCCGTCGCCAGTCGCCACCGCCGCCGCTGCAACCGCAGAAGGAAGCCGCCAGCCGCCGCCTCCGCCAAGGAGATCAGCACTGCCGCCGACGCTGCCGCCGCCGCTGCTCACAGCCCGCCGTCCCGTCGCCAGTCGCCACCGCCGCCGTTGCACCCGCAGAAAGAATCCGCCAGCCGCCGCCTCCGCCAAGGAGATCAGCACTGCCGCCGACGCTGCCGCCGCCGCTGCTCACAGCCCGCCGCCCTGTCGCCAGTCGCCACCGCCGCCGTTGCACGCGCAGGAAGAAGCCGCCAGCCGCCGCCTCCACCAAGGAGATCAGCACTGCCGCCGACGCTGCCGCCGCCGCTACTCACAGCCCGCCGCCCCGTCGCCAGTCGCCACCGCCGCCGCTGCAACCGCAGAAGCAAGCCGCCAGCCGCCGCCTCCGCCAAGGAGATCAGCACTGCCGCCGACGTTGCCGCCGCCGCTGCTCTCAGCCCGCCACCCCGTCGCCAGTCGCCACCGCCGCCGCTGCATCCGCAGGAGGAAGCCGCCGGCACCGCCTCCGAAGGACCACACCAGCTTCCAACTGCGGATGCCAATCCGCCATTTTCTTTTTCTGTACATATATGTTACCTAGTTATAAGCTTATCTGTATGTTAGTTAGTAGTGTAAATATAATAAACTTTGTTCCAATCAAATCCAGTGTCTAGCTGAGGGTAACGCCCACCCTCCTCTTCCGAAACCGACGCCATGGAAGTAACCCTACTGCTGAGCTATAAATCGAGCCTTGTTAGATGATATATATAATTAGTACTTAACTAATTCTATTTTCAAGGATTTTTATGTCACAATTATTTGATATTAGTGGCGTTCCTTTAAAATAAAAATCTTTTGGGATAATAGATCTTAAGAAATGAATATCAGTAAATGACTATTAGTTATATTAAACAAAAACATACAAATTGTTTGCAAAAGTTTTATTCTTGAACAGAACACTTTAATATAATAGGTACTTTCGCTGTCAAATAAATTATGCCACCCAAACGATAAGTGATTGGTCAATTTACACCTCAAGCACGAAAGAAAAGGGCATCACGAGCTTCAGAAACAGACGAGCAACGGGAAGCAAGACTGGAAACAGTTCCAGTACGCAATGCTCAAGCCTGTTCGTCTGAAACAGTCGAGCAACGGGAAACAAGACTGGCAACCGTTCGAGTTCGCGACCACGGCACGCTGATTTAAATCTTGGTGCATTCCATGGCCGTGCATGGCTAGGTACATTTTTAAACTAAAATTAAGTAAATGAATCAAACAAACAGTTCTGTCAAATATTTTAGCTGTCATCAAGGGTATAAAGTGAGGTTTAAATAATTAATAGCTATTAACATATCTAGGAATGTTATGAGTATCATAACTGCCGCAAATGTTTTGAAATCCGAGCTCGTAGAGCGAGGATCTTAAAACATCTGAGGCTGTTATGATTCATAACATCCGTGATTTGTTCAATAGTTTATCGGTTGCTATATGGTTATGGTTACCATGTAGGGTAATATTCTTTAACCCTACAGATAAGTTATGACCTAGTTACCTGCCTACTTTTGTATATGTAAACAAAGGCTTAATATCCTGAAACCGATAAAATAATTATGTGAATAGTAAACAATAGTACGTATATTTAAACCTCACTTTATACTCTTAATGACAGATAAAATATTTGACAGAAGTGTTTGTTTGTTTCATTTACTTAATTTTAATTTAAAAATTTACCTAGCCATGATTACATTCTATCGTTGTCCTGCTGCTCATTTTGTTTATGTCTTCTTTGTCGCACCCATTAGTTTCCTATGTTCAAAACGGATTTCGTACAATCTGTATATAAAAATCTGGTGTGATACACGCACACAACTTCCTTTTACAGTGATCTTATAATTAGTCAAAAATTTTATTTACAATTTTTAAGCATTTGTCAAAAATTTTCAAAAATTACAAATTCTACAGAAACCGTACAAAATAAAGCGTTAGTTAATACGTCCTCTTACGGGACAAGACGACGGCGAGGCCAACAATTTCAGAAGCTCTGTGAGTTTGATCCCCTTCTAGGGAAGAATGGGCCTAACCTCGGCCCTACGTTACTGAAGCAAAGCTAACAGCCATCAAGGTACGCGAGCACCCACACACCAACAGCAAAAAAGCAGAACACCACTTAACGCTCCTTGTGCCACAACGTCTCTCTCGTGACTCTACTCGAGAAACACACGGCACTCAAGCACCCTTCGCGGCAACAGCACCTTTTTAAAAGCAAGCGCCCCCACGCGAAACGCGAGGAGACGCTCGCAGGGCATCGCACTAACCACCACTCAGATCGACGGCCTGGGATCGACCGACTAAAAATCGACCGTTAATCCCCGCGTCAGTTTACGCGCCAAAAGAAAGCGTCATCTGGCCACAACAAGTAGCCAATCGCAAAGCAAGGGGCCCGCCGGATAAAAACAAAAGCGTGTCGGAGCGACAAGGACAAATATATGCCCTCTCATTTGCTCTTACAGGCTAAATTTTTAACTAGCTTGAAATCTAACGCTACGGAACGAAACTCAGGCGGACACCTGCAGGGAACAATATTCAAAGGGTGGCCCAAAATGTTGCCAAATCGGGATAAAGACGCTAAAGGGTGTTCGAATTCATTATTGCTATATTATGCGATGAAAAATTAAATAACTAAAATGGGTGTAAAGCACAGGCAAACTGCTCTAATGGCCTAAATGGTTAATTATACTGCTGTAGACTGCCAAAATGGCCTGACAAAGTATATTGGTCTGCTACGAAATGGTTGTGAGCTGCTGTGCAATTATACCGAGATTTTTAAAACTGAAATAAACTTATTATTTTTGTTTACATAACTTTGTTAAAACTTTAGAAAAAAAATTGAAAACGTTCAATATTCACTTCAAACTACCAAAAAAATTGTGCCCGCAGGGTTTGATCATATATAATGCAAATAGTGGGTTCTTGATTATCAAATAAGCATTTCTGTTTACACGAGATATATTGTTTGGCAATCACGCGAGTCCGAAGTGAAAACAGAAATTATTTGATAATCAAGAAGACACGAGTTGCATTCGGCTAGATTATATCACGAGTCAATAAACAACGTTTGAATAGTTTATTTATAAATAATAAAAGTTCATGCAGTTAGTGTGGTTGCTACGACGATTGTACTTTCCGCAGATAACGCGATGTCTGTGAAGATATTTGAGTATCAGTTATTAGTCAAGAATTTATATGATTATCACCGTTGCTATGTACATTATCAAAAGTTAGTAGCTATGCTATTTTACCGTTTTGAATTAGTTGATGTTATAGGGAGTAGTATAATCAGAAGTAATACTATAAGTACTTCGATATTATCAGGTTATATGTCGATAACTTGTTGCACAATAATAAAATAGTGTCAGTTTGACAGGTTAAATAATCCGACCGCGTTAGCGTGTGGTGTGTCTGTGTGTCTGTCTGTGAACAGAATATCTCAAAAACGAAAAGAGGTATGACGTTTAAACTTCATATATAAGTTTTGTGTACTATGTAGATTGTAGATGATACAGCAAGCTTTTGAAGAAAATCGCATACCCGGAAATAGGTGTTTACTCTTGTGATTTTTCAGTTTTTTTCGATTTTTTCAAAAACGGCTATAACGATTTTTTTAAAACTTTACATTTTCATTACATTTTAAATGTGTATTGATTTGAGATAGGTGATTTTAGAGTTGAATACTTCTAAAATGGGTTTCTCTTGTTTTTTTTCTATTTGTTTATTAACTCCTATTTTAAATAGAACACCCGGTATATTATTACATTTTTGAATTCAGCTTAAAATTCTAGAGAAAATTTGTCTCTTGCACTAACGCTCTATTTTGTACCGTTTTTGTAGGATTTGTAACTTTTGAAAATTTTGAACAAATGCTTAAAAATTAAAAATCAAATTTTCGCTAATTATAAGATCACTGTAATAGGAAGTTGTGTGAGTGTATCACGCCAGATTTTTTGTTTTACCCATAAACGGGCAAAAACGGGTTAAAACTAAAAAGGGCTAAGAGGTTAAAAATATTCTTTTTTGTCAGTGGGTCCATTTTAGATTAAAATGGGGTAGAAGGCTACTGATATTTTTAAATGTTGTTTTATACGTTTGAATTTATGAAGAAATAAGGCAAAGGGTAGCTCCAGCTACCCGAAATTGCCTGAAATACTCGCATTTCGGGTAATTACCCGCTGATTGACAGCACTGGAGCTGTCACAGTTAGCGGCGTTAGCGCGTCACCCCACACTTCAATATCGAATACCGACTTCTTAACTTACTAGGCCGCAAGATATTTTATAAAAAGTTTTTTATTTTTTGTTTGCACGAAAATTCCTATACGTTGTTGTGGCGACGGTATTCTCACCAATATTTATATCTGCAAAAGTCTTTCTACAGCTCATAATTCAAAAACCGTTAGGTTTAGAGGAAAAGGGTAAGAGCAGAAGTTGTTTATTTTATTATAATCTACATTTTCTATTTGACGCTTTTTTACTGCATCGGTTACGGAATGATAGAAAAGCCAAAATTAGCCGCCAGTTTTTAATATGGGGACCGTAATACAGCTTCGATTTTTGGGGACATTTAGTATCTTCAATAAGAATATAAATATAATATCTCTATCGAATTACCTGCTTGTACTAATTTTTTTAAATAGGTTAATAAAAATTAATTTACTGAGTTTTTTAGAACCCTAGATTTTTTCAGAATTATCGTTGCTGGTTCAATAGACACTTCCATTTCAATCATTTTGACAACAGTTATAATTTATAAACACATATTTGACAGTATTCCCGCTATTAAAGTAGGTTAATAATCATTAAATAAATTTATTAGTTTATTGTCAAAATCCACAGCTGAGCCTGCCTGCGAGATGTCGACAACTTTCCCAGATTTTACGAAAATCACATTCCTGCCACCTGGTCGGACAACAAGCACTTCAGAAGAGAAAACCGACTTGAACAGGTTTTTCACTGCACTTGTAAAGAATGAGACACTGGAAGTAGTCGAACAGGACCTAGAGCACATTTTCTCCGGCGACTTAACAATCGACACTAATCGGTTGGACAGGCAACGAATGTGCGTATTGAAAGAAGCGCTGCTGTACTACATGACTCTGTGGCCCGGATGGCTTCGAAGTAACGAGTATTTCAGCGGCCAGTTGCAGTGCAGGGAGTGGTTCGAGAGGTTTAGGCAGTATTTGATTTTTAAGAGCAAGTTTATCATTAGAAATGCTGAGAGGTTTAGTGAGGATACAACTGTTGATGTTGCGGATGCTACTGTTCAAACAGACTTCAGTGACGAAGCTGCCCAGAAAGGCCTTGCACCATACACGCTTGTTGTAGGAGGGCCACCTGCTGTCTTAAATAATCTTGTTTTTTTGGAAAATAAAGGTAGTTGCAATCAATTTTAGAATTAACAATACATAATTAGGTCTTCCGTAGGTAATATTTTAGTTAAGCAACATATTGAAAAGCCGTGGAAGGATTTAAAGCTGTCAGAGCTTTTGAATTGGCCAAATGTATCTGTCGAAGTTAAACTGCCAGATATATCAATCTCGCGAACTAATACTCATGAACGCCAACGTTATATTGCTCGTAACAGTGATTTTACAGCTATTCCTGAGATTAGTAGCATTAGGCACATAACAAGAACATCTGATGATGCAAATTGTGAGCTGCAACCCTATACGTATGACTACATCGAAGGCTATGTACAACAATTAAATAAACTTTTAACACAGATTTCTGATGTAAAACCAGTACAGATAATGTGTGTGTGTTGGGTTTAATGAATTTTGTTTTAGATTTCTGAGGAGCGTAGGGTAGAGGTAGAAACGATTTTTGCCGAATTTCTAGCAGATATAAAAGAAGTAGGTGTATATAACACAACTATGGCTTCAAATGTTTCAATAGGTTATCACATTGGGAAAAATAAATATATTCGTAACAAAAAAATGGTTAGCACCAATCTGGACAAGTAAGCGATTCGGTTTTGCATGTTTTCATGTGAACAAATCCTAATTTTTTCAGGACGTCTAGTGACCTAAATGCGATTAATTTTTACGAATTATTAATACCACAGGTGGACTTCGCGTTGCACTACTTTAAAACGACACAGGACACGGCCCACAAGACTGGCACATCATTTCAGACTCTCAACAAATTATTCTACAAGTTGCTGCTGGAAAAAACACATCAAGAAATTGACGACTTCAAGTTCCTCGTTAATAACACTTGTGTTGTCTACAACTGCACACTATGCGTGAAGAATTTTTCAGGCCCCCATGCACATTTCAACTTGACAAAACACTTTGCTCAGCATCATAAAGCCGAACAGTCGGTGCTGTGTCACAAATGTCGCAAACAATTCGATGTCAAAACTTTGGCAGGCAGTCGGTGGGCTCACAAGTGTAAATAGTGCAACAATTTATTTTTATAAGTATTAAAAGAGTTGACAATTAATCTGTTATATAGGAATATGTCTACTTATAAGTTGAATTTATAAACTTTATTGTGTAGTGAGTAGATGTAGATTGTAAAGATATATCAACTAAAAGGTATATAGTCTACATATTTTTTTACAAGAATTTATAAAATTGTTTTCAATAAATAAAAATACAGTCGAACCTTCTTAAATCAAAATTTAATGAAAAAATTGCGTAGTAAGAAGTGTATCCTCCATTTTAGCGAAGACAGCGGAAAGTAATGTGACGAGTTAACAAAAACGAATGGAAAATTATCATCTAGGTAATTGCCGCTCCATCTTTCCCTCTTATGTTGCATGGCACATCATATCTGCCACGGTCTTGTAACATCAGTCTTATGGCATTGACTTCGTGCCATAAATAGGTGGCCTGCCGGACCAGAATGTGCAACGTCTCATAGATTTTGACCTTCTGCATTAAATGATTGCCTGCAGCTCTTTAGTAAATTATTTTTGATAGTTTGTTTTAAATTGTTTTAGGGGCGGCATTATCAGTTTAAAGTTTGTGTTGTTGCTAAGTTTACGAATTATTAGAAATTAACTTCTAATATGAGTGAAAACTTCTGTTTCTAAATAGTTGTACAGGAAAATAGACGAATAATATTTAAAAAAATAAATGTTGGAATTTTTATGAACCGTTTTATTAGAAAATGGCGCCTAAAGCGTATAAATATGCAAGTTCTAACAAATGAAAGTAAAATACAAAATAAAGGTACATTTCAGTGTTCATTAAAGTAAAATACAAAAGGACATAGATATCATTGAAATCAAGTAATCCTTGATAACTCAGCAATTACTTTTCGGTTTCATGTAAAGTGCCTTCAGAAATGATCGAACGTTCTTGAATGGTCATGGTTATACAATGTATGAATAATATGTTGGTGGCACTGTATGTCAAATTCAAGGTTATCAGGTTAGGTTTTCCGTCAGTTATGACACAGATCGACGCAAAACCTAACCTGCTAACCTCGAATTTGACATAGACTTACAGTAGTACCAACAACATATTATTCGTACGTTGTACCCATATATATAATACACATATATTGCTGGTAGGGCCTGGAAACTTCAGAAAACATTACGGCGCCGACATAGTTTCACTTAGAGTATAACGCGTCTCGTGCGCATGCGTGAGAATTCAAACTCCGCCTTTAGAAGCGAATTTTAAACTTGACCACTTCCCCATTGGGCGGTCGACGCCGCAGCGCTTGCGCACAGCTCACCGTATACAATAAGGAGTTGGTTGTGTGTCTCACTTCATCGGTAAGTTTCCCACTCATAGCCGCTAGCAATATAGTAAGTATAGGCCATTCAGTAAACACAAAAACATATAAATTTTTTTGAAGTTGGCAAATACGTAAAATTTGTCTGCTAGGGATGCTGTATTTTGTTTTGCAAAGGTTTCCATACCTGCATAAAGGTGAATTTGAATTTAAAAATGACAATTAATAAATATCATTAATTCAGTGTCAAAGTACATACTATTCTGGAAATTCTTGCCTAAACTTTTATAAAATGTAATAAAAATACTTATTAATAAATGCTACATCAATAGTATCCAACACAGTATTTATTTAACATCCTTAAAAGTAGTTATGACAGATGCTAATTAAATGTCACACTCTTAACCTATTTGTTTTAGTAATAACATTTTGTAAGTACATTCCTAGACAAAAGATGAATTTTGGAAGTACACTCATGAAATTTTAGAAATCAAAGGCCACTTTGTGTTTTTATGTTTAGTGAACAGACTATATTAGATATATGGTTGTACCGATCATTTAAAAACGAGACAGAGGGTGCCATGGAATTTCTGTTTTAGATTCGAACTTTGGTTAACAGCTATTTGTCAATGTATTAACTTAACCTCAAGCAAGACATAAGCTGTATTAAACATCAAAAATTACAGTAACTGTTCAAAGACAGAAATTCCAACTTTGAACATTTTCTGTAATTTTTGACATTTAATAAAATTTATGTCTTGTTTGAGGTTAAGATAATAAATTGACAAATGGCTGGTAACCAAAGTTCGAATCTAAAACAGAAATTCCATGGCACTCTCTGCCCTTGGGCAAAATTAGATTCCGGGGAAGTAGGAACGATCTCCCAATTACAAAAATACAATTCCAAAATTGTTGAGTCGTCATACGTATTGTAATGATGGCTCTCTACTAAAGGCTTAAATATAAGTAAATAATTAAGAGCAAATCACCACAAATACATAAACTAATAGTTTTAATTAGAATTCAAATATGCTTTCTTAGGGCTTATTAAAATGATGTTTGTAATAATTAATTACTGCAAAATAAATGATGTATTGCCTTTGTTTAAATAAATTGCTCCGGCTTTAGCATGAAAAATTCTTACATCTGCAATGTTAGGTTGTAACACCCAGTATAACATCTACTATTGAGTATATATTTTGAACTTGTATGGCAAATACCCGGCTTTGCATATGACAGCTTAACTTTTAAATCGGCGGCCAAAACAGAGATAGTTTGTTCGCACAAAATAGTGTAATTTGAACTCAAAAACATCAACAATTTGACAAAATTGCCTCAGGTAAATATGCAATGCAAATAATGACGTAGTATAGCAAACCTGTTCTGTTTTCGTGACGTCAAAAGAACGCAATTGTTTCATTTCCTGCAACTCGACCCAAATCTGACGCCAAACCGCAAATTCAAGGCACGCTAGCTCGATAAAATTCCTCTGGATGGATCCTCGCAACTGGAACCTGTTTCTACACCTCGTACTATATCTCCTCCAGGTGCTGCACAACTTTCAAGGCCTCTCGACTACCCTTTGCTGATTAAATTTACCTAGAAATGTGGGCTACCTAGGCTGACTACGTTTCCAAAGGACGCCACGGCAATTACACAAATCTGGAACTCTCCTGGCTTCTCCTTTTTGGACTTAGACACTAAGGAAGGACTCCTCTCCATAATGCACATAAAACTTCAGCTGGCCGTTGCTCGAAAGTGGTCGAAAACTTACCTCGATCTCGGACCCATTCCACCAAACTTTGTAGAGCACTTTCCTCTTTACTGGGAGATTCTGGCATGATGAAACTATTCACACAGGCACTCTGCAGACTGGTGATTAAAATAAACCAACTTTGGAGTCACACAAAATTTTTTAATATTTAAAACAAACAAGTTCTTGGAGCCCTACTTGCACACAACTATCTTTTATTATGGCTTGGGTTAACAACCACAACAAACGAACATCAGATATCTTAGCAACTAATTACAATTGTTTTTGGAACTGAGTTTTGATACAATGCTATTTACTTAGAAACTATACTGTTTTTCAATAATTGTCAATCGTAGCTCTTTATAACCTTAAATCTCTGCTTTTAATCACTTTGGTTTTAAATAGCATTGTTTCACCGTTTTATTATCACTGCACTATTGTTTGCCTTCTCATTGTAGGCAGCCTGGTTATACTCTTTGCATTATATGCTTTATTACACCGCTTTCGTTACCTTTCAGCTGCTTTGCCGTTTGTTGGACTCGTAATTTTAACACTAACGCTTCAAATAACTTTTGTAACGGTTCAAACATCTCTGTATCAATGCAAATTCACAATATTGTCTTGACTTTACAATGTTAACTCTGTCAGTCCGCATAATTTGAGTACATCTGCCATAAGAAGCACATTTTATGAAATGTAAGTTAAACGCAACCCCTTCGATATTGTTTAATCAATGCCAACTTCTGTCAATCAAATTATCGTTACTGCTTATCATATCCTGTGCATTTCTTAATGTATAACAATGACTTTATGTTGCAATAAGCAAAATTCCAATTCTGTGCCTATTTGAATCTTTATTTCATTTTTGTGTCTTAGTTATTCAACCAGAATTGCTATGAGCATTAAACCATTGCAGTATGTTAAACTCAATCAGGGAACAAGCTGTATATTACCGTAATATATCGCAGAATTTAAGTCGAATTAATTATTTGACTTGCTAATCACAGGTACCCTTTACATACTGGAATTAATTTTGATACCTGCCTTTAGCACGAATAATTGATTTATTATGGACCAAGTTTTTACAAGCAAGAAACTTTATGAGACTCTTATTTTACGCAGAAGTAACTCCGGGTTTATAAATTATAACATTACTTTTATTTTGTGCTTTAGTTGAAGCACATTAATAAATTTAAATGAAAATCTAAAAACGAAAAACTCTTTAATTATAGACTTTTTAAACTCCAATTTTTGCCAGTTTGGTTGTTATTGTAAAACTCAACATTACAATAAAGTTTCGCGAGCTACGTGACACAATACAAGTTTCTAAACTTTTTCACTCCCCACCACTGATTGATCAATTATGCAAACTGGAATCACGAGCTGATGTTCAAGTATCTCCAAGATATCTGCTGCTTGGAACTGATTTGCCATGCGAATCTTTGTAAACTGGGTAAATTGCTCCAAGCAGGACAAAACGACACCAGACTTGGATAAAAACACCGCAGACAATTAAAAACTGTTTATTTTCACGTAACTAACACATTCACAACATAATTTTTAGACAAACGTCACATCAAAACAAAACAACTTAAGTTAATCTAAAATTACACTCTCAACGGCTGAAGATTTACAGATGAAATTCTAAGTCTCCAAAAATTTCGCGCGTGCTCCATTTATAGCCCCGGACAAATAAAATATGCTAAAACAAGTTTTGTAACAATTTAAAAAAAAAGGAGGCTTGAAATAAATTGAACAATTGACTATCGCTAATTTGAAAGAATGCATCAATGAATTACACAAAACCCTTAGGTTTAAACGTAAAACTAATTACACCATTGTCTTAAACCTGCATGTAGAACTCTTAATGCAAAGGAAACGAACGGTTTGGTGCAAATGGAAAGAATACCTTTACAAAAAAACTTCAATAATTTCAAACAATACAGAAATACAGCTCAGATTACAGTTGGACAAGCGAAGAAAGGGGCAAAGGATAATTTTGACAAACATATGGAAAAACAAAATCGAAAATTATTTTATAAGGTACTAAAAAATCTAAGGAAGTGAGAGAACGTACCGTACTATCAGAGGAAAAAGCAATAATGGTCAGGTGGAAGGAGTAGGTAAGTACTTTTTTAAGATCTTTTGTGCTCACGAAGTAGGCAGAAGAGGAAGAAAGAGCAAACTGCAATGTTATACTGAGCACGGCAGGGCAGGAAAAACAAATAACTAGAAATGAAGTGGACAAAACACTAAAGAGGTTAAAGATAGGAACAGCAGCTGGATGCGGTGAGGTATTCGCAGAAATAATAAAATAGGAGAAGCAGGTATAAGTGTAATACACCACATCTTCATACTATCTTCGATATACAAAAAGGTACCCAGCGATAGAGGAAGAGCCATCATTGTGCCAATTTTCAAATTTGAAGTGCGAAAATTATAGGGGCATCTCTATACTAAGTATAGTGGAAAGAATATACGATAATACTCGTATTTTATGCGAGCGTCAATTACATAAACACTAAAACCGCTAAATCGGAGGAGTTTATAGTAATAAAAAATGACGGTGTCCGGACGTTTAATCAACGGATGATTCATCCCCGGACGATTGATCCCAGAACGATTCATCCAACGGACTGCTCATCTAGAGGACTGTTCATCCATGGGCGGTTCATCAAAAGACACTACATCCAAAATAACATTAAATTAAAGGTTAGGTTAGATTAGGTTAATTTTGGAATTGTTATTTTGGATGAAGTGTCTTTTGATGAACCGCCCATGGATGCACAATTCTTTAGATGAGCAGTCCGTTGGATGAATCGTCCGGAGAAGAATCGTCTTCGTTGAATTATCCGTGGATGAACAGTCCTGGATTCAAGATGGCGCATTAAATCCTCTGTTATTTATATTACTAATGGATGAAATAATTAAAAACTGCAAGGCTAGAGTAAAACCATTACATATTGGTAATTGAAATTTAACAAAGAATTCTAACAGAATGTGCTTATGCAGATGATGCAGCTTTTGCCGACTCTCAGAAATCTGTTTAAAACACCATCAATGGTTGGTACCAATAGCTATCAAGAACGAATATGAACGTCAATGCTGACGGTAATAGTAATTTTAAGAAAACAAGGACGTAATTTAAATATCACTGGAAGGAGTAATAGAAAGCGATGGTTTAAATAGGATAAATAGTGCAATAAGGTTTTGCATTGTAGAAATATTTTATCAATAACACCGAAATTGCAAGTTAGACAAAGCTTACAATATACAAAACCATATTTATATGAACATTGACGAGTGGGAGGAAAAGCTGGGTCCTCACAAAAAGAGATAAAATCGGATTTAAGCTATAGAAATGATCTTAGGAAAATAGAAGGAATATCCATATGGGATAGAATATTAAGGAAACCAGTAACAGAAAAAATTGAAGGGAGTCAGCTGAGGTGGTTAGGGCATCTTATAAGGGTGCATGGGGAAAGATAGGCGAAATGTAATCGGGAAGCTAGCAACAGACAGGAAGGCATGGCGACACTTCTGCAAGAGTGCAGCCTATTAATCAGTAACCTCGACACCACATATGGTACTAACGAGGATCGACTATGTATGTATGTTTTATAAATTTTAATACCACTCAGAAAGAAATGTTGGTTCTGATATTTTCTGAAGCTTTCCAAGACGGCACTAACTTTAACGCCAATTTCTGATTTTTGCAATGAGTTCAAACGCAGCGGCTTAGAAAATTAGTATGCCTTCTACAAGATGTAAAATTGCATGAGTTAGGGTCATAGCAAGGAAAAATGCTGTAAAGACGGCTCTAGAACTTTTCTTAGGACGCAATTTGTCAGCGTAAAATTTTCATTGTGTTGCAGTAACAAATTGACCTCGATTCTTGCCTTAACATAGAAAGCAATATTAAGCATTCTCTTCCCCTAAAGAATCGAACATCAAATGACGTAATTGCAAGCACATTTAGGTTGCATTCGGGAAAGTTTGTTATCGTAGGTGTGACTATGTAAGATCGAAATACCGATTCCGTTGTTCCCTAAGTTTCCGGCGTCGCTAAGTCGCGAAAAAGCTATTAGGAAGGACATTAGTGTCTCCATATATTCTGATAAAGGCGACCGGCACGCTTGTGAAAGCACTTTCAGGGCATGGGAACGATGATGCGTTGGAAGTCTTGCTAATCTTGCGAAAGCCCGTGTTGGGGCCGCACCCATACCGTAGTGTTTACCAACATGTTCTTTTAAAAACACCAATGGAAATTCGATCATTTGATGTCATCTACTCTTTTCTTCCGAGTCGGAGTCAAACGGAACGCCAATTTTTTGAAATTAGTTCCAGAGCATTATAAGCTAATCTAAGCATTTTTGCGGTTCTGCGGCCCTGAACGCGAGATTGACCCGTTCGAAACAGCATATAAGTTATGTTTTGTAGATCCTTTTGGCCTTTTCGAAGCGGAAGTTTTTTAAGTCAGCTACCAGAAGCACCTTGGGGCAAAACTGTTGATCGCTTGTCTAGTTGAGTAACGAGTAATTCCCGTGTAGCGGTGTTAAGGGTTAAGTTGTGTATTAATATCTTTACCGGAAGACGCTGTCTTCAAATCGTCGTAGGCAAAATAACCTGGAAATTCCATTGTGCCCAAAAGTTATTAAGACTGTAACGCTAGCTTCCGTATAAATTTGGTTAAACAAATATTAAATAATATATTCTAATTTATGCATCGCTCATCTAAGCGTTATCGCAAATCACGGCGTGTTAATGTCCAAGGAGATAACGAGCGTGGACCCCAGACTGCGACGAAAGATACGAAAGGCGCACAAAGGCGAACCGCGTGCCGTTCTTCTCTCACTTAGAAATATCCAAAGCCATATAAAAGCAGGTGCAGCGCTCATTCTCGAGAGACTTTTTCCGAGATTTTTCCAGAGATTCCCAGAGACTCCGATTCCAGATTCCGTTCCCGATCCCCTTCCTGTTCCCGTCCTGTCCAAGAAGAATAATTCTTATTCTTATTTTCAACCTGAAACCGATATCCTCTCCAGTATTACCCGGAGGATCCATTCCGAAGCTAGTTTGATCTGGCAGGCTTCCACAAGGCACCCAAATCGGTAGTTTATATTCCTGTGTAAAAATACCGAAGTTAGCTTGACTTGGTGGTTCTATGAAACGCCCACGTCGCTAACTTAAATTCCTGCATAAAAATACCGAAGTTGGCTCGACCTGGTGATTTTCCGTATAAAACCAGCTTCGAAATCAATTTTCGCCCCACAGATAATTGACGAAACATTCGAGTTTCGACTCAAATCATACCAATTTGGTTTTCAATAACACTAACCGAAAGTTCTAGCTGCAAACTTACGTGGATAGTTAAGTTATTATTAATTTTTCTGACTATAGCTAACAGCGTACCTGAAAGGCTCCCCAAGACGCAGCCTATCCCCTGCAGGAGTCGACAGCAGCACAACAACATCCTCGGAGAGAGCGTATACTTTGAGGTTATTTCGCCGAAGGTGCCTGGCGCTCTCGATTCGAAGGTCGTCTGCCGTGTGAAGTCTGCCGCGTCACGACAATTTCCCCGAGGCCCTCCAGTAGCAATTGTAGTTGCATGCCCCAGGTGAGAAATACAATAAATAAACTAACTTTGCTTCTGTATTTTCAGTAGGATATAAACAAATCCAGTCAATTTGACAGCTACAAGTCCAGAGCGCCGACGCTCCCGAGTTCCGTGCCGACTCACGAAACGGAGGCCCGACAGACTCCGAAATCCCAGAGAAAACGACCAGCGAATCTGTTTCGACCGCCGTCCAGCGACGTAGAATTGGTTGCTAACATCCCAGGGACAATAAAACCGCGTTACTGTATAAAGTACAGTTTATTGTAATATACATTTTAGTATCTTAATTTTCTAATAAGTATTGAGTTGGAAATTATAGCTAAATATAATAAAACTATTTAAAGTTAATGCTCTGGTGTTTGTCTGTTAATCTAATATATATCTGAACAAATATCTCCGATTTGAGTTACCCGATGGAAGTAATTTTTGACACCCTCATCAGAGGGGTGTAATGTCACAAGACAAGAGCTTTTGCCGAAACTTCAGTTATATTGCAGGCATTCCCATTCTCTTCTTGAGGATTCAATAACACTTCCCTGATTGGAAATTACCTTCTTGTTCGTTGAAGCGCATCTTTACTCCGTCACCAATTTCTCTCGATTTAACCTACAGGCCACCAGAAGTTTTTCATCGGCTAGTGAGTGTGCAGATGAACAAGTGCTGTCTCATGGATCAACATAACCGCCGCTAGAATACTAGACAGGTACTGTGTTGTTATAATTAATCGCTGATTTTGCTACTATAGTTTAAAGTGCTACGACCAATTAAATAATCAGTAGCGCTGAATAACGCCATGCCTTATTCAGAAACTTTAGTTTTGCAAGTTGGTAAGATACATATACACACATTTTGGACAAGAAGCAATAGCTATTTTCTTTTAGCAATATGTGAACTCCCTATGACGTCATAGAGGTGTAGAAACAACGCTTTTGACCAATTGTTCTATGTACATTATATACCGAGTGAATAATGTAAGACTATACATTGGCAACTTTATTTTAGCATTAATCAATTTACCCATGCTAGTAGTAATTGTCGGTTTTGAAATTGCAATGAAATAATCCAGTTTCTATTAATTTCTATAGTCACTGTGTTGTTATTTTGTTTACAAACACCATGGTAATATTACGTAAATTCCCTATATTTATTTTTGCATAATTCAGCCATGTACAGTCTTACGTTATTCTCACTGTATACACGTATTTAAAGTCAATATTTACTGGTTAAATTAATATTTGCTGTCTTTATTGTGTTTGCATCCTTTTGTGAAGGATTTTAGCTTAAAAAATTGAAGGAATATTTTGAAGCAATGCTGAATGACAAAGAAGGGGATCCCGGAACTTTAATAGGGGTGAAACCCAACAGCACAGAAATAGAAGAAATGATAGGGAATATGAAAAACAGAAAGAATGCTGCTAAAAAATGGTATAAATGGGGAACTTATTAAGTATGAAGGGACAGAGCTAGCAAAGATAGTGGGCGAAATAGATAAAACAAGCTTGGCAAGTGGAAACAGTATCATGAACATGAACATTAGGAAGAAACTATAGATGGTGTAGATATCCTTTACCTACCATAGGATTTTCAATGGTCATTTATTTCCTAATTATTTTAGAGCAAGTTTGTAAATAAGTGTTTTGTAGTGAAAAAACAGTCCACATCAATTCCTACTATCATTTGTCATTTTATATTTCTGAAATCCAAAAAATTAAGAAGGTTAGAATTACCATTTCCACAAAAACTTATGATGGCTTGAAATGGTTTAAACAAATAGCTTCTCATGAAATGTGCTAGAAAAGTACTTTTATAAAACAATATCAGTCTAATTTTGACAGAGTTAAATGATCAAAATCAATAATAATCTTTAAAAAACGGTTCAAGGTACCTCTGGTTTTTGTGAAAATTGTAATTTTTTATTTTTTCGGCATTCCGAAATGTAGAATGACAAATGATAACATGAATAGATGTACATTTTTTTCCCTCTACAAAAAACTTATGTACAGGTTGACTATAAAGTAATTAGACAAGGAAATATTTTCATATAAAGCAAATACCAATAAAAATATATGGTAAAAAGAGAGCTACGCCGAAATGAGTCTATGTCTACGACCTTATTTAACATAGTTGTACGTAAAGTCAACATAAATAGGCAGGTACCATTTGAAACAAAGGCCACTAGTCTCTGCAAGTGATATTTACTTTGAAAATTTAAAAATGTCAAAGATAGTCGGCCCTATACATAAACGTATGTTGTGCCTGCGTCTCTGCCTGCATTACATTTTTATTGGCACCGATCGGGCGCAGTTCGTTCTCGATTGGCAGTGGTCACCGCGTCCTTTATAGCGCAACAATGAGAGAGTAAGATAGGTGCGCATTAGTAGACGAGCGGTTGAAATATCTGACCAGGAATCCGATTCCTCCTGCAAGCGTGAGTATGAATCCTACTGGTTGAATGTTTTTTTGCAAAATGATGTAATTCGCATTACTAAGTGTTTGGTTTTACTATTTCAATATTTTTAGCAACATTAAGAGATTTTTGTATATAATTTTGAATACTCTTTAATATTAAAAACGTTAAAATATTTCCTTCTGTAACTTTTTAATTTACAATTCAATTTTAAAATGCAAAATGCTATCAGCCAGTATATAATAACAAGAACTTCTTAGTTTTTTTAGTTTAATTTAAATGAGATCTACGTTTTTGTCTTACGAAAGAGAAATAATGTCAGCTTGAAACTGCTCTGACTAACTGAAATGACCCTGACAGAAACAGAAGCAATAGTTAAGGTGCATGGAAAAACAACTGATATCTTTGAGGTTAACATAGGAGTAAAACAAGAATACAGCCTCTCAGGTCGATTATTCAATTTAACACTTGAGACATCCCTATGGAAATGTGAAGGAAATGGAACAATTAATAGGAATATCATAAAATCATTAGTACATGCACATGATATAGCTATGATAAGCAGATCCCTGGTGGAATTAGAAGAATCATTCAAGAAATTACAGAAAGAAGCAGAAAAGATGGGTTCGATATGGTGAATGAAGACAAAACATATGTTCATTAGAAGAACAAAGAGGGACAAAAATAATTAAAATTTGAAGAATATAGATTAGAAACGGCACTTAACTGCAATTACTTAGGATCAACACCTACAAATGTAGGACGAAAGCAAGAGAGGGTGCACCATATGTATAAAACAATGTTAAAATGTAAATAGCTAAGTAGAACAAATAGAATCAACATTTACGAAACTTTACTCGGGCTGATCGTAACAAATACAATAGAAACATAAAATTAAGTCAAAAAGATTTAATACTGAAAAGGTTTGAAATACAGCTATTAAGACAGTTTCGAAGACTAATAAGAGAAGTACAGAAAATAATTGAAGAATTCAGCAATACAACAAGATATTAAAGGAAAGAATATAGTGAAAGCTGTAAAATCAAGAACAATACAATGATTGGGCACATAGCCAGATCTGAAACACCGAGGACAATCAAGCAAATAACGGAATGGAAACCAATGGAGGTAGGAATAAGGGGGTCAGGGAGAAAAAAGGAAAGGTTAAGCTCATTTCAATTCCCACAGCTGGGGGCGGGCTGCTATAGGGACCTTGAGTCCCTCTTCAGCCAAGTACGGGAATTATAGGATGGGTGAGAGAAAGGAGGGGAGGAGAATGGAAGAAATGCCAGGAAAGGTGGAGAAGTACTGCCCCGGCATTTGCCTCAGAGAATGCACTCTGTTGAATCAGGAAAACCAACTAAAAACCTGAATCAGAGCAGACGGCGGCGAGAATCGAACCCACGACCTCCCGAATGCTAGGTAGACGTGCAACGCACTAGGCTACGGAGCTCGGTGACATGAAGAAGCAGATGGTTCGATAATGAAACAAGTGATCTGATAAGAATGGAATTGAGAAATTAGAGGGAGTAAAAACAGGAAGAAATGGAAATGCATGATGAAAGCAGCCAAATCGCATAAAAATCTAATTTCGCAACAGAAAGAAGGCCTGAATCTACCTCATGAAATACATCTGAATATTTTTTAAATCTTATCTTATTAACGTAACTCGAGATCTAAATGATTGTGGACTTTTATTACACTTATTACCTACACTCTAAAATAGCATTTAACTGAACAATACGATTGATCAGTAGTTACTATGTTTAATTGTAGAACAGGTCACACGTTCGTTTTGTTGCATCAAATTTATTTGTCAAATACGTTTCCGTGACATCATCGAACAATGTTTGATTTACTCTATCAAATTGGGTGGTCATACCATCAAACTTGATGCATGCTGTATGCAATTGTTTGAACCAGCTGGTATTAGTGAGGTTATAATGTGCCGTCAAGACGCGAATTGTTAATTGTTCTTAACGTGTACTTGTTAAAAATGGAAGAACAGGTATGTTTGAGATTAATTTTATTTGTATTATTTTAATATTTTTAAAATCATATACAGTTTATATTCTTGTGATCGCTAAGATAATAGTAATTACAAGGAACGAGAAAAAAGAGACAGAGAAATAGATGTCTTTGAAACCAAATGATTTTTTTAATGAAGAAAAGTATACCAATAAATAAATAAAACAAGAAAAAGCGGGTTTTCGGCCGGGATCTCAGAAATAAGATTATTTATTCACAAACACACCGCGCAGAATCGCGTAAGACAGTTGCACGAAATTACAGCCCGTCCTATTTTTAGAGATGTTTCACAAACAAGACAGAAATACGTCATCGCTGGCAAAGCTGGGCAACAATTAATTACTTTGCAATTAAATTACTAATTAAATTCATTTTTGTTGATATATCTTGGAATTGAATTACTTTTCAAAGTACAGTAATTGTAATTGACAATTACTTTCTGAAAGTAAATTAATTACAACATTCAATTACTCAATTACTTTTGCGTAATTAAATTACTCTAAAGTGTTTAAATTACTTTGCAAGTATTTGAATTACTTGTGGTAATCGAAATTACTCGCAGTAATGGAATGACTTTCTAGTACTTCAATTAAATTAAATTACTGGCCTCAATAAGATATTAAATGATCAAAACGCAAAAGTAGCATTATTATAAGCCGTTCACGACCTTATTGGGACAGAGTTGGCTATGATCTTTTCTTTTTATGTTGGACTAACTGATTCGATGATGTAGCGGATGCAACTTTTTTTTCTGTCAGTGTCTGTTCGACATTTTCTTGCCACCACATTGCCAGATTTATTATTTTAATATTCGTAAGAAAATAAATGATTTATCAAATGTGTAAAAATAATTTTAATTTCCGTCAAAAGAAAAGTCAAAATACCCAAAATAATTTTGTCACAACAAACAATTTCCATTAAACGATGCTACTTCCAATTTAAAAACGACAGACCAAATTTAAAAGAACGCGAGTCGATGTGGAGACTAGAGAATATCCGGCAACAATGTAACTATTTAGAAAATATAACCTTAAACTGAAAACAACCTAACCTAACACAAAAAGTATCAACTTCCATTAGGGAGTTTAGTTGCAACAGAGGTTCTGCCAACAAAATTACTAGATGGTTATAGCCTCACCTGACCCAAAAAGATCGTGAACGGCTTATACCTAAGGATTATTAAATTTCCTGTTAATCTAGTATATTGCAATAAGACAGTCCTCGAGCAATATAAGTATAATTTATAATTTCTTATGACTACTCGGATAACAGCTAGTTTTGTGCAGAAGTAAAGAGATATTTGGTGCAGGTCCGTATGTTTGTAGATAAGATGTGCATGCGTTGGTTCTTGTGTAGTGTAGGCTGTGTAGGATGTAGCATTGTAACTTACTAATAATTATTGTGTAAGAAGCCAAAACTACGTCTGCGGTAAGTACAGAGTAAATTTTTTCCATTAAAATTGACAAAAAATAGATTTATTCTACAATATTGATTTATAATAATTATTGTTTATTTACATTACAAAACGATGTACTAACACATGGCTAATTAAATACTACTAAATACAAATATACGGCAAACAATTTCTAGTGAAAGTAATTGAATGGGTATTTATGTAGTGCAATTACAATTACCAAGCAATTGATAATTGAATTACTATTTTATTTTAGTAATTGAAAATCTGGTAATTCAATTACTTCATTGGACGGTAATTGGTAATTAAATACTTTTTTAAAGTATTTTTGGCAGCTCTGATTACTGGTGTGTGACAAATACATTTGAAGCTACAAACTAACCATATGAACTGTGCTTATTAGTTAGTAATTCTTTACAGATGGTTGCTACTTACTACGTTTAACGAATAGATTCAGTAGAAGTTTCCCTCACAAATGAACGTAAATTTTTTGTATAGAATATTGCTATTGGCAAGGCGGTTGTACAATGGCGGACAATAAATTTAGGGCGGCCTGTCATTTGCTTGGCACTGTTTATGTTGGTGGCACTGTAAGTCTATGTCAAATTCGAGGTTCGCAGGTTAGATTTTGCATCAGTCTGTGTCAAAACTGACGCAAAACCTAACCTGTTAACTTCGAATTTGACATAGACTTACAGTGCCACCAACATAAACAGTGTCAAGCGAATGACAGGCCGGCCTAAATTTATTGTCCGCCATTGTACATACACAGCCCAGTTGTTCTCTGAATGTCTTTTTTTTGGCAGTGGTCTATTATGATATGTTTTATCGGACTTTTTCCACTGTCTAGGGTATATATCACACAACGTTTCGGGAGTTTTGATCTACTCCCGTCTTCAGGTGTTCCTGGTTAGTCCTGAGAAGGACTGATATTGTACGTTTTTCTACGTAAATACGTGCCTCCCTCGGGGTTTGAACCCGGGACCGCTGATCGCTGTGATTACTAGTCTGCCACTCTTACCACTAGGCCACCAGCGCCGTGATATATACCCTAAACAGTGGAAAAAGTCCGATAAAACATATCATACATAGATAGCCCAGTTTTATTTGAATTTAAAAAAATTTAAATTCTGCTTTAGAATGCATAATCATATATTATACAATCAGACGATCGAGAATAATCGATTACAGGAGACGTATTAGGCAATCCATCGGGTCTCGAAAATTTTCGGTTGTTGCGTTGTGTACAGGTAGACTATACCATGGACAAAGAAAAGGAATGAAGTAAAACATAAACAAAAAATGTGTAAATTTAATAAGTTTTGTTTACTTGAAATGTTTTTAATTATTTGTCGTTTAAATATGGTTTTCGTATGCTTGTTACATTTTTTAGCCAAGGCTATGTGATTTTAATAATTGAGCCTATACAAAAGTTGGTATAACCGGTTATACAAGGGTTTGTATAATCGATATCGCCATAGTTTAAATAACAGTTGTGATGTAGGTCGACAAAGGAAAATTACGCTCATCAACCTTAGTTCCCAAGGAATGTGTGTTCTGAATTTTAGGTTTTTAGGTCATCAGGAACTGCGACGAAAAGTCTGTCACTTTTTTCTGCAACAGACTAATTTCATCCTTTATAATCCAACTCACCTAGTCACCTGCACTATTTTTATATGTTTTTTACTTTAAGAGCTGTTCTTATGGTACCTACCTATGGAATAACTCCTATAAACATTTAAAAAATTTACGTGTTTTAGAAGGGGTCGAAAAGTAAAAAGTTTACATTTCTTAATGCCGCCATACAGGATCCGCCATATTAACTTTTCCGGATTTTTCTCATTAATCTTAGGCCCCAAGTAATGTCTATTCCTAATTTTAGGTTTCTTGGTGATCGTGGAGTGCATGAAAATAGGTTATTCTTTGTTGTAACAGACGCTACTGGATTTTTATATCGGGGGTCCATTCTATCAAGCATCAACATTGTGTATTCAAGTTTTGGTATTTTGCATTGTTGCTATACTACATCATTAAATATTATTATTATTAGTATCGAGAGATCCAAAAAAAACTGTTCCTCAGCGGGCTGTGGAAATTCAACGTATGAATAATATGTTGGTGACAATGTACGTCAATGTCAAATTCGAGGTTAGTAGGTTAGGATTTGCGTCAGTTTTGACAGAAAATGACGCAAATTCTAACCTGCTAACCTCGAATTTGACATTGACGTACAGTGTCACCAACATATTATTCATACGTTGAATTTCCACAGCCCGCTGAGGAACAGTTTTTTTTGGATCTCTCGATAGTATCATTTGATGCTCTATAATTTTATCTTTCTATTGATACCATTGCCGTTCCTGTAAGTTGCATTGGCGAGCAGGAGTCAACAATATCGTTCGATGCAATGTGAAATACCTATGTTCGAGTTTTAGAACGAACACCCGGTATATTGATAATTGCAAAGCAAATGCTGTATCTATTTCTGCATTTAATTCTTACGCGGGACTATAACAGCCTAATATGAACACTACATCGGCTTAATAGACACTACCATTTAGCATTGGCAGTTTCCTGTCTTTTTCTACCGACACAAATCCGAAACGGTAGGTTATTATAAATGTTTTATAATTTCTGTAATCATCAGCGAAATTATCGAGCATTTTGGAATATTTTCTATTAATTATTGTGAACGAAGTTGTCTTTTATCACAATTTGGGAACATTTTTGTAATTGTTGTATTTATTGACGGAAATAATTTGTCATTCCAGGTGGTGTTGGTGAAGTTGCTAGCTACATCCATCAAAATGGTAAGATTTATTGCATTTATATTAATTATTACGTGCATTAGCACATGCGGAGATCAAATTAAGTTCCTGACAGGCTACCCCTAGAAACTTATAGGAATTTATGAATTTATTATTAACATAACCTCAAATTTCCTTAAGGCCTAACGTTATTTCATAAATTGTTAAATTGAATGCATGCGTTTTTTAAGGGCAATAAACGTTAAAATAGTTATATCAGTTTTTCAATTTACCGTAATTATGTCAAGTCAAAAAGAGCATATGTTTAAATTATTAAATTTAGAGCAGTACTAATAAGCTTCATTTCAATTACAGCCACGTGAAATTACAGAAATCAAGGATTTCCTCCTGAAAGCGAGGCGAAAGGATGCTAAATGTACGTATTTACATATTTTTTTCTCATGCAAAGCATTTACTGCCAATTACTTTTCAATTCTTATCGTCGTACTTTCTTGCAGCCGTCAAAATAAAGAAGAACCCTGAGAACGTAAAATTTAAGGTCCGTTGCTCCCGGTTCCTTTACACACTTGTCATCACAGACAAAGAGAAGGCGGAAAAGTTAAAGCAATCGTTACCGCCAGGTTAGTGCAGTCTTGGTCACTTGTCATTTAAGCCACAGCCCAGCTCTAGTTTGAAACCTCAATTTTCTAACTAGCGTTCTAAGCTGTGGAGAGCGTAGGCTGCCACTTACCACGTTTGGGTTCAATATAATCCACACGAAATTGACGCAGCGACAGTTTCATTTACGATACGCTTTAGTGCAGTGGTTCCCTCATTTTTTAACTTGACATACCACAATTCACATTTCCATCTGATTCTGGTACCATTTAGTCGCTAACCAAGCCCTTATAGATGCCCAAGGTTTTGGAATGCAACTATTTGGGAACTGCTGCTTTAGTGCATTGTTTTTACATTACTTATAATTTTTTGTTGTTGCAGGTCTGCAAGTAAAAGAAGTCAAGTGAAATGTACATTCTTTTTTATAATTAACAATAAATTAAATTAAGCCAGTTGTTTTAATTATTGTTGCGAGAAGGAAGGTTATTTTAAGGGACGATTGTTGTACGTCTTAATGTTGAAGTGTTTCTCTGATTGGAGCATTGAGTCATCAGTTTTATTGGTCGCTTGGCCAGACTGACAAAATTTGATTCATAAAGAACGTTTTTTAAAGACTGTTTATATTGTTAATTGCCTATTCTGCCCAACTGTGCATGAAATTCGTATTTTGTTGCCTGAACTTGATATGCTTAAAACATTTTTAAAATAAAATTTGTTTATATTCAGCGGAATTGCTTTGATCTGGGTATTTTCGTCAGTTCCTCGTTTGCTTGCAGAAGCTGGAAACAGTGTTGAATAAAAATCCTTTATTCAAGATATAGAAAATATCTTGGGAGATTTATCAGTACCTTACGATTTTTGTTGAGGATTGGCCTGATTTTAAATATGCACCAGTAATATTGTGTGATCATTTTCTCTATAATTATAAAGACTTCCTGGCAGACAAACTGCAAGCATTTACTACTGAGAATATTGAAAAAGTCTTACAGTTCATTATGCGAATGCAAAATTTAGTAATAAAAATATTGATAGTGGTTTTGAATTATGAAATAATTTAATTCCTATTTATATTGTATGTAAAGTTGAGTTTTCAGTTCCTATTCAAAGTGTAATGAAATTAAAAGTGTTTATTTGAAATCGGCATTAAAGTACCTCGAAATCTTCATTAAAATAGGAGAAATCAGCAGTAACGTAATTCACTGTTTTACGACTTTTAGGTGGTGAGGCGACAGATAAATGTCAACTGACATTAACATAACCTACAAATGTTGGTTAAAATGTAATTTAACAATTTGTTAATTTCAAATAAACATAATGTACTCCTCGGCACTGAAGTTTCTTTTTATCCCTCATGTGAATTACTAAATCCACATTTGTGATAGAAAGCTAAACTTCAGTGACTTTGTATACAAACTACTATTTTCTGCAACCATCTTAAATGTCATCAGTTTTAATACCAAAATCTGTCATTGAAGATGACGTTTCTCTTACAGCTAGGCAACACTTAGTTCATAGGATTAATAGCTATTTATATATCTAGGGGGGAAATGAACCTTGGCTCCAGTAATATATATATGATTTTTTCTTCGAACGCATGTTCTATAGCTCGAAATTTCAAAAATGTTGCTTTAGGAAATCATAGTGACTCTAGATTTCTGTAGTGACATTTTATCTAATTTCCAAATCAACATAACGTAACGCTTTAGTGTGATATCCATGGTGACATAAACACAAATGCGGGAGCAAAAAATATTGGCTCCCGCCGGGAGTCAATAAAAATTGGCTCCTGCTTGTTGGAAATTGACAGTTTTGTTTCTTAAATCTAGGGCGCAAAAGCCGACTCTATACAGTGAGCAGAAAATAGTTATTTGTGTATCAAGGGTGTAAAACAGGCGTTTATGGTTTGCGGCTTGAAAGTTTAGCACATGGTGCTCATAGTGATGTAAATTACCCAGGTATTTATTTTTAGGGGTAAATACCCGGGGTATTTACCCGGGTAAATACCCAAAATGGGTATTTACGTTGGTATTTATAGCCTGATTTACAAATATTACAAAGCTAAACTAACCAGTATAATTCATTGGTAAGTGAAGGTGTTCTATTCGAATTTTATAAAAATGTAGAATAAAATAGCTGCACTAAAAACATTTACAGTCCAAAATACCAATGGGGCCATAATTATATGTAACATGCAACAAAATTCAATGCTTAAGAAAGATAGGAACCAAATATGTATGTAGACTTGACGCTCATTTTAATTATGGCATATGTCAACTAAATATGGCTACAATAATAACTTTTTTGTATGGTTATCTCTTTCTTACCCAAGTCTTTTGTGCTTTTGTCCATGCTATCTCAATACTGTTGCATATCATTATGGTCCCATCGGTATACAACATTGTCTATATAACTTTGTAATTTTCTTTGCTTTATTAAAATTGTTCTTTAATATATCTATAAGTATATATTATTATTAATGTTAATAAATATAAGGATTACTTCAAGTTAATGTTATGTTCATTTTTCAAAAATGGAAACAAGTCAAAAAATAATGCAGTACAAACAACATAAATCATCCCTATCTCCAGAGTCAGCTCATGACAAAGTCCCTCAATTTTTTTTGTAAATTCTGAGGGACAAAGTTTATTGCGTCTCATTATTTATTCCTATAAACTTCGGCAGCTACAATGTTTTTCCCTGATAAACGATAAATTTACCTGGGTGAATACTTATTAAATGTTACATTTAACCTGTTATTTTACATAAAATATTCCAGTACATTTATATGTAGTGTATTTTATTATGATAACACTATTATGTGAGTAAAAGTTAGCTTAGCTTTCTAAATATTACAAATTTGATAAATACCCAGTTTTTAGGTATTTACCCGAGGCAGGCGTAAATGTCCCGGTAAATACCCATTTATAAATACCCTACCCACTGGGTATTTACCCAACCCACATCACTAGGTGCTCAGCACCATATATCTAATACTTACTATATTGCTAGCGGCTATGAGTGGGAAACTTGCCAAGGAAGTGAGACAGACAACCAACTCTTCAATGTATAATGGTGGGCGGTGCGCAAGGGCGGCGGCGTCGTCCGCCCAATGGGGAAGTGGTCAAGTTTAAAATTCGCTTCTAAAGGCGGAGTTCGAATTCTCACGCATGCGCACGAGACGCGTTATACTCTAAGTGAGACTATGTCGGCGCCGTAATGTTTTCTGACGTTCCGAGGCCCTACTAGCAATATATGTGTATTATATATATGCTCAGCACCAAAGGCTATAACACAATGGTCAAAGATGCTGGTTATGTCTGAGGTGCATACAACATTTTATGTAGGATTAATTATGAAAAGGCAGACGTGAAATTAAAACAAGGAAATTTGTAACTAGGTATGGTTTTTTAATACGTGTTTGTAAATCACTAAAATGACGTCACCAGGCGCTAACATTCTCTTTCGCCCACTAAAATGACGTCAACGGGCGATAAAATTGTTTTACCCCCACTGACGTGATTTAGCGGGCGAAAGACTAACTTTACGCCTGAAAATGAGATCTCAAAAACGCCTATTATTGATCAATCGTACATAATAGCTATTTAAGTACGAAATTAAATACATTTTTGGATGAGCTGCAGTTCATGGCCAAGAGAGGCACATAAATAACGTGAGTCTAAAAGTCCGCGTTCGTATGAGTTACATACATAATTTTTTGTTCTACTGCTTTGAAAATGTTTTTATTCGCAATCATATATGTAATAAGATCATTACTGACTTTTAAAAAGTTGGAAGATGAGCTATTCCCACCTTGTAACTTTCCAACCGGTCGGAAAAGTGATTGCCGTCGAAGCGGTTAGAAATGAAACCATTCCCGACCGCTGTGTAGGTAGGGACAGTGAGAATCTCGTTCATCCATTCATGCGCGATCCATTCCCGTCCGCTGTGTAGGTAGGGACACTGGAAATCTCGTTCATCCATTCATGCGCGTCACAACCTGTCGTATCATAATATAATAATTTTTCCAATTATTGTTTAGAATAAAGTGGTTGCGAATAAAATAGTATACATACCACGGTGAAAAGTTTCATTCCCGTCTCGAGATAAAGTTGACCTCGACGCTACGCGTCTCGGTTAACTACTTAATCTTTCGACAGGAATGAAACACTTTCCACCTCGGTATGTAATATACTATTTCTTATTAAAATGTGACACTAATCCAAAAGGTCGAGAAAAGTTGAGGTCATGATTATACCAACACATGGCAACGTGTATTTTGACTTCGACCCATGGAAACACAGTGTTAGGTTTTGTTGCTATGATTATTACTGCTGAAAAGTAAAAGGTACTAGTACGAAAAAGTGGGTGTTTGCAGACACTATACACTGTCAAAGTTGATACCTAGCTTTTTGAGTTACTAGACCAAAAAAGTTCTTTTACTTCTTATGAACTAAAGAGTAGGTTCTACCTGGTCGGCTATGGATGGAGCTGTCCTAATGCTTTTTATGTACGACCACTACTAAAAGTAGGCCTTTTAGCGCTAGCTGGTTTCACTAAAAGTGACGTTTTATAGTTCACCGTGGTTAAAGAAATCAGCTGTTTACTTTTCGCTCTAGTGCTAAAAGTGAAGTGAGGTTATAAAACTACAATTTCGAACTGGAAGTGAAGTTGTAAAGTTATTCTAGTAGTTTCTTGCGTTACAGGTAAAGTGTTTTTGAAATAATTAAAGCGTTATGTAATGAATACACTCAGATGTGGAGTATTAATAATTACATTTCGTAACTGACCTTGACAGCACTGGCTTCGCAAACATTCGCCTGCGCATGGCGTACTAGTATTTATTATGACATAAATTAGAAGTGTCGTAGATGCAAACATTTGTTAAATCGATATTTATGGATTAATAACGGTAAAATTAAGGTCGTAAGTAGATAAAATTAGTATTTCCGATAGCAACCTACGCTTCAGAGACCTGGACAATAAATGCAGCTTGTCGTAGACGCATTGAAGCATTTGAAATGTTCTGTTGGAGAAGAATGCTCCGAATTCCCTGGGTCGAGCGACGTACTAACATATCAATTCTTCAATAGCTTCACATAGGTACTGATAACCGACTACTGTGAAGCATTCAGAAAAAAATCCTAAAATTCGTCGGTCACATCATCCGGAAGGATGGTTCAGAAAAACTAGTAGTACAGGGCAAAGTAGACGGTAAAAGAAAAAGAGGTCGCTCACCAAATCGTTTTATAGATCAAGTACCACAGTTTACAGGCATTCCACTAACACAATGCATGCAACAAGTAGAAGACAGATGCGTGGCGGGCGTTAACACATTTTTGATGCAGAAAGGGATCACGACGTTCGAAAGCGAACAACGACTTAAGAGAGATAAAATATTGTATACAACGCGTGCTAAAAGTCGTTTATGCGCGAGACATGTTATGAAACGAAGCCGAAGGCTGAGTTTCATAATTTTCATGTCTCGTGCATAAACGTCGACTTTTAGCACTTGTTGCATAAATATCTATTAAATGACAAACGTCAATAGCAGTCAATCCGTAAAAATAGCTATTTATGCAATAATTGCTAAAAGTCGACGTTTATGCACGAATTGCATACAATATTTTATCTACGACCTTAATTTTACTGTTATTAATCCATAAATATCGATTTAACAAAGGTTTCCTTCTATGACAGTTAGAATTTATGTCATAATAAAGAGACGGCCTTGGAATGCGGGCGAATGTTTGTGAAACCAATACTGTCAAAGTCAGTTATCAAACACTTTACCTGTAACGCAAGAAGTAGCTAGAGTAACTTTACAACTTCACTTCCAGTTCGAAATTGTAGTTTATAACCTCACTTCACATTTAGCACATGGGCTAAAAGTAAACAGATGATCTCATTTTAAACACGCTAAATTATAAAACGTCACTTTTAGTGAAAAAAAGCTAGCGCTAAAAGGCCTACTTTTAGTGTTGGTCGTAGATAAAAAAATATATTTTGGTACAAGGGTTCAGAGAAAGAAAACAAAATGTTTTTTGGGTTCAGGAGACTCTGAAACGTGAAGATCTGTTGAAAACTCAATTTCGAATTTTTGGGGTGAATCCAATACTTCCTTTATTGTAAAAGGAATTAAAAATTAAAAATGGCCAGTAAAATATGCACTGTATCAACTAAACTTACAAAGTAAGTGGTTACTATGATCGCTCTTTCTGTGTGTCTGTCGCACGGTTCCCGTTAAGGCAGAATACAACTGATGGTGGATTCCTATGTATTTTTGTCCCCTGAATCCGAATCCACCACTGGCTTTTCGATATCTCAACCCGTTTTCGAAATATTCGACTTTAATGATCGAATTTTTACATTTTAGGCTTTAATATCACTTTTATGTAGTTTTCTCTCCTGATTCCAAATATGTCACTCATTTCACGATATCTTGAATAGTTTTCGAGATATTTGATTTTTTAAAAATCCGAATTTTCTTTTTGTAAGTTTGGTTTTCAGCCGTACATGCGCGGCTAAGCTTTTTTTATTATATTTTGTACAGTTTAAAACGCATATTAAAGAAATAGAAGATGCACAGTAATTTATTTGATTTTGCAAGGTAAAAATAATAAACGTTCGGTAACAGTGACTTCCTTTGCCGGCTGGATATTTGAGGATAGGTTTTGTGTTAATAAGTTGGCTAAACACCAAAAAATATAAATCTGGAAAGTGAGACAGACGGTACAAATAATGACCATAATAGCTGCATTATTCCTGCTGGTAATGCGACTCATATAGAAGAATTTGATGCAACAAAAAAGAATGGGTTAGATTTCTCTTCATTTGATGAGTTTAAATCTGTGATGTTCAACATTTTGAGAACAGTTTTGCCCAAAGATAAAAGTTAATGGCTTGATGGCTATTGTGGCTGTCCAGCAGTCCAGCATCCCTAAAAAAATGATGTGCAAACACATCGTTGTACTAGCAATAAGACTGAAAATAGTAAGGGCACCTCCAGAAGCAAAAACCATCCCGATAGGACACAAACGATGCAGAGGTCGTCCAGCAAAGGTCAAGAGAGTTTTGCTGCTCTAATAATATAATGTTATATATTTATGTACTAGCGGGAAATATTTAAATTTTTATTCTTGTATTTAAGAGAGTATTTTATTTTTGTTTCTTTTTTATACAATTATAAAACTTTGTGTCGTATTTGTCTTTTCTTCTTCTTTTTATAATGACTTCGTTGGAAGTATATATACAGTGTGTCTCACAGAGTATCAGACATAGGACAATTAACATTGAGAAATTGTGAAAGATCAACTATTGTTGTGTGCGCATTGAGGTACGCAATTGGTCAGAAATGCCAACAATATGAAATTAATTTGACGTTTGTCATTTTTGACCAATCACGTACCTCGTTGGCTATACAGCAATAATTGATCGCCCAATAATTTTCCAATGTTAATTTGGCTATGCCTGATAGTTGGTGAGAAACACTGTCGACATATTCTATGCAATCCAGGTTATCTGCAATAACATTCTGGCGAGTGTTTTGTTAAATACCTACGTAATAATATATAAATAATAATTCTTTCGATATTATTCTGTTGACCATTTATTTTATGTATCATATATTATTTTTACTGAATCTATTTTATTTTACTAAACATTTTTATATTGCGGTCTCTTTATTTTATTTACTAGAAATAATGTTTTCTTACTGAACAAAATTACTTATGGTTTTAATACAATAATGCGCATTTAATTTGTTGCCTTGCTTTATTGAAAATTAAACGTCTTACTGCCGCTTTGATTTTTTGAACGAAACATTTATTATTTGTACTAAATACTATATTTTTTCTGAACATCTATAATTTTTACTACAGATTTATTATTTTACTGGGCGATTATTGTTTTCTTACTGTTTGTCTACTATTTTTACCAAAAGATTATTATTTTACTAAACATTTATAATTTTTACTGAACGTTTAACATTTTTACCGTGCATTTATTACTTTTACTGAACATTTATTATCTTACATACCATATATTAGTTTTACTTGACGCTTATTATTTCTACTGAGCAAATGTACTTGATGTTCTAATAAAATACTGTGCATTTAATTTGTTGCCCTATGTTTTATTAGGTTGTATCACGGTGTAGGAGATACACCGTGGGTTAATAATAATAATAATATTAATAATGTTTATTTCCAATAATAGTTGTGAGTGTACATAAAGCAACATAAATAAATAAATAAATAATTATTATTACAGGAAATACGATGGTGATAAGATAGTACTCCAAAAGGAATACCCCTGCTCTAACCCACCACAGTGATTCGACATGTCAAACATAAATAACAAAAAATAAAAAATTAGGTTATATTCACATAAATACAAACTAATAAACTATGCAGTTGAGGACAGTGCGCATAACAGAATAACAATAACAATACCCTGTCAGGTCATTTTGAGTAGCGTAACGTATTATAGTTAATCATTCACGCCCTTTGGGCAGCTTAGTTATATTTTAAATCCGTTCCCACCATTTGATCTTCTCAACACCAATGCTCACAAATACTAGCTCTTTTTGTCTAAATTCGAACACCCTGTAGATTAGAGCAGCCCCCCCAATATAGCCATTTCAAACTATCCTTTATATCCTACGCGCTGTCTGGGCGCAGGCAAAACCGGTTTGAACCGCCGAGCACGTCGCCTCCCGATTGGTCGACAAGTTGCTAGGGCACGCTCTTGGGTTTTGGCGAGCTCGCTTCCTGCAAGAAGGCAGTCTCAAAACGGTCGTGGTGGCATAAGGTACGTGAGGTGCTTTGGTGTGGTCATGGTAGCCGAGAGCTTTGTTCTTCTGTCGTAAGGCCGTGTGTGTGCAGGCCGATTCTTCCCTAACAGGGAATCTATCCCGCAGAACTTCCAAACGGTAGGCTCCAACGTTCCGTGGCGTAGAAGGCGATGCCGGTTACCGTCGTTGCAGTGCACAAGCTTGGCTAACTTCCATACACAGGTAGCAATGTGAACATGTAATTTGCGCTTATAGTGACCGCTAGACTCACGCATTCTGGCTACATTCTTTAATAATTCACTAATTAACGCCAGTATGGCCCCACTTTGCATGTAGTGACTGCTTATTTAATATAATCTGGCCGTACTTATTAATAACGAACTGTTTGCATATGCAAGGCCTCCATTTATGTTCTGTAGCTATTTGATTCACGCATTCTGGCTGCATTCTTTAATAATTCACTAATTAACGCCAGTATGGCCCCATTTTGCATGCAGTGACTGCTTATTTAATATAATCTCGCCGTATTTGTTAATAACGAACTGTTTGTATATACAAGGCCTCCATTCATGTTCTGTAGCCATTTAATTCACGCCTTCTGACCGCAGTTCATTAATGATCTACTAATTAACGCCAGTATAGCCTCATTTTGCATTTTGTGACCGCGTAATTCATATAATCGGGTGGTTTGTGTTAATAACTAACTATTTGGACATGTAAGGCCGTAGCCGCCTAATTAACGAAGGCTGGCCGCAGTCAGTTTAATCTAATAAGTTGCTATATGTATGGCCTAAACCTACAGTATTACCTCTACTAATTAATGAGTCTGTATTAGTGATAACGCGCCACTCCAGCTGGGGCCTAGAATTTAACTTAACTTAGCGTAAACTTGTGTAAATCACCCTAATCATTCAGATCAATAGATGTGTATTTGAACGAAGGCCTTGTCATTGCGGCGAATCTATGCATGCTCTTTCAGGTTAAGCCCTTTTGTGTACAGATTTGTGTAAAGCGAAGCTTGAGCAATAGAGCGACACAGGCAGGTTTGACAACGCCCGCTGCAGTGACGACGAGGATTGTGAGGCCGAGTTCTTCCTCTTTCTAGACCCGAAATAGGTATTAAAGTATTTTTCCCAAAATTGTAATTCGAGGTTTACAGCTTCTCGAGTACCTTCTTGACGTAGTACCTCGTGTACTTCTCGGCCCGTCCAACCGTCCAGGTCCGGTTGTACGAGAATATAACGACAGATCTGGTGGCGCCCTTTTATTTCGACTTACCCTTTATATGTCACGCCACGCTTGCCCTACGACGTACCGTTTGGACCACGCCCATCTCCCTGAGCGTATCAGCCCAGGCCCTTGGCCTGTTTTGTCAGATCTCAGGGCGAGCGTGCCACCTTTTTCCCGGACTTAACTAGTCGTGCGATACTCACACCGCGTGGGTGTCGTTAAGTCATTTTGACACCGTAACAACCTAATGCCTTGGTGATAATATTCTAATTTTAACGACTATTAAAATGTAATATTGGAGCCCACATGGGAATTAAACAATGTTTTTTTTAATTCATCGAAATAATTGAAATAACCACTGAGTCATATGGCGCTTAAAGGAAGATAAGGAAAGTATCTTTAAATTAGCAGGGGGCATGGTCAAAAATTACTCCCAGATTTCGGGCTGAATCTATGCATGATATGAGTACATCATTGATTTTAATATGAAAATTTAGTATCAATGCATTTCTTACAACAGATTTTCCAAAAATAATAAGTACAGATTTTGAAGGGTTAATGTTAAGAGAATGTGAAGCAGCAAGTGCAACCAAGTTGTTCAGATCTTGGTTTATATGAGCACATGCTTGGATATAGTTCTGTTGACTAAAAGAAATATAAATTTGGGTTTCGTCAGCATATTGATGATATTTACAATATTTTAGAGAACTACATAAATTAGATGAGTAGATTATATATAAGAGAGGACCAAGGATAGACCCTTGTGGTACTCCATGCTTAATATTTCGCATAACTCGACATTAAACGGAGAGCTGATTCATCAAGCCCAATATGATATAAAATAGAAAGCAGAATCTCATGATTTATGGTGTCGAAGGCCTTGGAAAAATCAATCAAAACCAAGGCTTTAGCAAGACCACTATCAGTGACAGAAATAATGTCATCATCTATACTCGTATTAATTAGGGCAGTAGCACAGCTGTAGCTAGCTCGAAAACCAGATTGAAAGTTTGAGAGAAGTTGATTATGGACTAAGTAAGCTCTTATCTCAGAATCCATGATTTTTTCCAAGACCTTCGACAACACAGGGAGTATGCTTATAGGCCTGAGATATTTTAACTCTTTAGGTCTACTAGTTTTAGCTAGGGGAATAACACATGCTATTTTCCACTCATCAGGCAAAATGCCGTTTGACAAACAACAGTTAAATATATGAGTTACAAATGGTATAATGTTTGGACAGCATAGCTGTACCATTAAAATGTTTATGGAGTCATTAGCAATGGCTTTAGATTTGATTGTATTTAAGTACGTAATAACTTCTTCATCATTTACAAGCAAAAATTTAAACTTAATTGCAATGCTAGACTTCACATTCTCATACAGTCCCAATATGTTTGGATCAGGATCCTCAATACCTTGTACAGAATCAATATAAAAATCGTTAATTTAGTTAACGTCTCAAAGAGATTCTGGAATATTATTATGCTTGCTACTGTTATAAATACCACATTGTTTTAAATCTTTCCAAAATGTTTTGGCATTACCTTGAGCAAATTTCTGATTTAAATAAGCCCTTTTCTCGGTTTTAACTGTAACGGTAACGAGGTTACGTAATGTTGTATAATAATTCCAATGTTCCTGGCGTTTAGTTTTTTTGAACCGCTTGCATGCTTTATCTCTTAAAGACATTATAAACCTTAAATTAGCAGTTAGCCATGGAGCTTTGGGCTTACTAAAAAACGAGGTTTTTATGGGAGCAAATACATCAAAAGGTGCAATAATGTTTTCATTGAGAAAACGGACTTTGTCATTAACGTTAGGAATATTAAAAATATAATGCCAAGGAACCAGCTTAAGGCAGTTCTGAAATCCCTCGACATCAAAATCCGAAAAATTACGATAAGTGTGAATAATAGGTTGCAATTAAGGTAATGAGGTACGAACATTACAGAATATAAGATCGTGATCAGAAAAAGTATGTAATGTCTGAGTTCCAGAATCTCCGATAATGTCAGTGTTGGAGGTAAGTATGTGATCGATTAAGGTAGCAATAGTCGACGTTATCCTAGTAGGTTCGCCGATTAACTGTTTCAGACCAAACTCATCAAGCATGGACACATACTGCATAGTCTCTGTGGACTCAATCTGTAAAATATCAATGTTAAAATCGCCAAGGCAAAGCACATGATCATAAACAGGCAGCAAGCTACTTAAAGTTTCTTCGAATCCTTCAATAAAAATACGATACTTGCTCCTGTGCCACAGATACACTACCCCAATTGCAAAATTGTGTTTATTAATATTAACACTAATCCAAAGCTGTTCATAGTAGTAGATAGTAATTATATCAAGAACTGTAAAGTTGAAAATGCATTTAATATAAAAAGCAACGCCACCACCAAAAGTAGCACGATTCTTACGCAACACAGAATAATTAGCAATTCCCAGGTGGGCATCATCTATATTATCGTTTAAGAAAGTTTCTAAAACGGCAATAATATCATAATTGTTAGACAATACAAATTCACTAAATAAATGAAAATCATTTGTAATTGATTGAACATTGATATGCGCAATACTCAACTGCAGCATGCGAATAAATCAAGAAGCAAATGCAGAGAAAAAAATATATAAAAAAGAACAAAAATATTTTATAACGCTATCGTTAGTTATTAACAAAATTATCCTCGCCACTTAATGGAAAATATATTTGCCCTTTTTTCCAAAAAGAAAATTAGAAGCTTAAAATTAATCAAAAGAATTTTTATTTTAAGGCCCTGAACACACGGGGATTCCGTATGCGGGATACAGAATCTCGGTCTGTTCAGACGCGGGCTTTCAATCACTTGCAGTGCCGTGCTGTTATGGACCTAGCATTGCTGTTCTTTGTTTCTGTCAAAATAATCTAGATGTGCTGTATTTAAAGTTAGGGATTGGGCTCTACTAAGCTAATACATTTTTCATTGTCAAATAATATTTAAATAAAAGTTGAAGAAAATCTGCTACGCCTATGATATGATATCATATGTTCTGGCTGGAAAAAGTAGGCGCGTCCAGGCCCTGGTACACGTTGATTCATATGCTCCATATGCTTCAATCCGCTTGTTGACGAGAAATGCGACGCCATTCCAGCCTGTGACATCTGCGCCAACGATATATATATAACATTCTCTTCTCTGTCAAACTGTGCGCAGCCTTTCCAGTGCGTTTCCGACAGTCCACAGATGTCTATCATGTGTTGCTTCAGTTCGCACTCAAAGATGTGAAGTTTTCCCGCCTACAGCAGTCCTCTTACGTTCCATGTTGCAATAGTTGCCACTGCAAAGTTGGCCTATTTTTCTTATCTAATGTAATTGGCGAGTTTTACAATTATGGGATTGGGAGCTCCATGTCTATTTCCATTTATTAGGCGATGACGTCTATCAATTGCTGCTAGCGGAACTTCGATATTTTGCTTATTTTGAAAGAATTTAATTAATGCACATTAAAATCTTCAGGATTAACTACACCGACACCAAATTGTTGCTCCAAAAGTCGATTTTCTGCCCATGGTTACAAATTTCCTTATTAGGTATGCGGCCGATTCCATTTTGAAGGGTTCAAACACTTCTGAAATATGATTTCATTTCACGTTAATATTTGACGTGTTTGTACGCCGCTATTATTGTTTACCTACATTTAGTTCAAGTTGCCTTTGGCGTCCTTTTTTACACTTTCGCCATCTAGCAAAATATTTGTGAACGTGGACAAAATTTAGCCTGCCTAAAAATTCGAGTCGATTCACCTTTATCTTTTACACCGTGCTGGTGACGAAAGTGCCGATGGTGGCTTCTACGGAGAAATATGGTGCGAGTCGATCTGTAACCAATATGTGATCGTTAATAGAACCCGTCGTTTAAACATTAGAGTATTATTATTTTCTAAAAGAGGAACCTAGTTTACCCGAGTTGAAGCAGTTATAATTTTGGAAACACATTTTATTACACGATTTTCAGTCTTATTGAATCGACTTAAAAACAACTTCGAACTAAAAAAATTAAAACATTGGTAGAATAAACGTTACAATAGAATATATCTAGATAGAAGTTAGATCAACCCAAAGTTGTACTTTTTACAATTTCAATAATTCTGAGATGTCCTGAATTTCTATTAATCCGTAAATATAGTGATTGTTCAAATGAAACGCCAACAGCTAATTACATTATTTTTATGGTACATGCTAAGACTAGCAGTTGAAAATTTGTAGCCGCACTGTATTTTTATTTTTTACTTTCCTCGTATAAAAGACGGAAGAATTGTAAGCGTGAAAAAATCACCTTACGAGATTTCTTCAGATCTTCACGTTTCAGGGTCCCTAGATGACGAAAAACAGGTTTTCTCAATTCCGGCCGTCTGTCTGTCCGTTTGTCTGTCTGTCTGCCTGTCCGTTTGTCTGTCCGTCTGTCTATTTGTTCGCATGTGTGTTAGCGGTTTAGCTCGAAAACTATTTGCTGGGGAAAGAGCATATTTTGCATGCTGCTCGAAACCAAATATACTTTCGGTCAAATAAATTTATATGCAGGGTGAGCACGTTAAAATATAAAATGACGTTTGTGTTTGCTTTAACGCAGGATTAGATAAAAGTAATTCAGGTTCTACCGTTGCCGAAAATGGGATTCAACAGACACAGGGTGAACACCGCAAATAGGACAGAAATCTATAGCGCCTTTACAAAGCATCCAGAAGCGAACATACTACACACCCGGTCGTGGAGCAGTGATTCTAGCCACGGAAGCGTCTGACTTTGTAATGCAGCATACCGTATGAACGATACATTTAATTTAAATAATATTCAGATATCTAATGTATATCATGTGATGTAACAGTTGTATGTTTTAACTGGTGGGGTTGTAAAGGGCAATCACAGGGTTGTTTATATCAGGTAGCAAAAAATACCTTGAATTGATAATCTACGATAAATAGTCACGTTAAAGGTTAAATAACCACTAATTGTGAAGAATAATAATTGATGATTTGATACGTAGTAGCAATATAATATTCTCTACGATCAAATTTGACTATAAGTCACAAATATTATTTAAATATAAAATTCAAGATGGTTTGATTCCATTTAACGTGGTATTTTACTACGAAGCCAGTAAAAAAGTGAAAGTGAGTGTTGTGGTATGCTATTGAACTGTCTATTCGCATAATAGAGGTTTCAAAGAGCTACAACGAGTTTTGATTTGGTCGTGAACAACTCAGAGAGGTTTTTCTGAGTAGAATTTGTCCAGTTAGGAGCTGGGATAACACATTCAGGTACAAGATAGACAATCAGAAGGTTAATGCCCATTTCTTATGAAATATTAAGAAGTTATATAGCAAGTTTGGTGCGGCAAATCATTAAAATAATTGTAAATATATTTAGAAATTAATTTAGAGAATTAATTTTCTAAATTTGATAGTGATTCGAGTACTCTACGTTTTTCGACCATTATAATTTGAAAACATTTTGGTATTAAGTTATTTTTTAGAATATTCATTTAAATAAAGTTTGGATATTTAACATTTGATTAAACTAATTTTAACAATATCTATTTATTTTTGTAATGTCAGATCAAACTTCGATGTGCTACTAACAAACTGAAAGTATTAATTTAACTTTGTGAAGTACCTGAAACGTGTATTTGATTCACAAAGTCAAATAATTATTATATTTTGAAAGTAATTCAGTCTTTAACTGCAAGAGAAAGTTGTTAGTTCAAAATTTACCCATCCAGCTAGGAGTCAGAAATCCCATTGCTTGTAACAGTGACTAGTCGAGAGAGAGAACTATATTACAAATTTGGGGAGTGAACGTGGAGCTCGAAAAGTATAAGGTACCTACTAGCCTATGAATTTAAGCTCAGGTTTTAGAAAGCCAACAACAAAACTTAATAAAATGAAAGAAATTCGATTAGAACAAGGAGATAGTATAGTAAGCACAGAAGGACAAATGCAAGAGGCTGGCACATCAGTTAGTGAGTCTAATGATAATATCATGATGCGATTGATGCAAGAAATTTTAAAAAGTAATCAGGAAATGAAATCCAGTAATCAAGAAATGTTAAATAAGGTATCTGTAGTAGAAACCACAATAGCTACTAGTAATCAGGAAATGAAAGAGACAATGACTACTAATAGCCAAGAAATTTTGAGTAAGGTAGCTGCAGCTGCAGTAGAATCCAATAACCAACAAATGTTAAATAAGGTAGCTGCAGTAGAAGCTACAATGTCAACCAAAATGAACACAATTGAGGCTAAATTAAGGACATTTCAAAGTGAGAATGAAAGTCTTATAACTAGGGTACGGGAACAGTTAGAAAGCCAATTAATGAATAAAATAGAACCTATTGAGAAGGAAGTAAAGCAGATGTGGAACAAAATTTGAAAAGAAATTTGACAGTTGTCAAAGTAAGGTCAAAAATCAGATATTATCGTTAAATGCAGAAGTAAAGGATATTACTGAAAATTTACAACATAGAACTAACGGCAGTAATATTAGTTTCAATGGGGGAATTATTATGCAGCCAAGTAGTGAGAAACCAAAGTTCAATTGAAATAGAAAAGTGTTACACCCCGTTAAATGTTTGAAAAAATTAAAGAACTATTTTGATACCATAAGGATCCCAAGTAGAAAAAGGTTAAACGTAGCAGTAGAATGTTTAGAAAACGAAGTCAACATTTGGGCCCAAAGTCATTTTAACGAATGGGACAATTATGAACCATTTAAGATAGATTTTATTAACAAGTTTTGGTCACAGTACATACAAGAGAAAGCTAGGTCTGAAATTTATATGCCAAGATCATATAATAGTAAGTTTGGAAACTTTACTAAACATGTTTGGTACTAGATAGCTAGAGTACAATATCTGGAACCGAAGATACCTGATAGTATTCTCGTAGAAGCTTTAAGTAAACATTTTCCAGTTGACATACAAACGGCATTAGTAGCTTCCCAAGTTAAAATGTAGAAGGAATGCTAAAGGTTTTAGAAGGTTTGGAAAATAAACAGACAAGTTCAAAATTTGACACAAGAGAAAGAATGTCAAATTTTAATAATCAATATCCTTCAAAATTCGATAACCGAAATAAAGGGTGATTCAAAAATGGCGCATTTTTTTGGAGGGGTTGTTGGGGACTACTAGCGGAGTACGGGAAAAATCACAAAAAAAGTCTTTACAATCATTCCTCTGAAATATTAGCAGCTGAAAATGCATTTTGAAAAAAGCTATTTACCAATATTTTTAAAAATTCAACGTTTAAATCGAAGATTATTATTGTTATTAAACATCCCAATTCAAAAAATCTGGTGTGATACACGCACACAACTTGCTTTTATAGTGATCTTATAATTAGCAAAAATTTGATTTTAAAGTTTTAAGCATTTGTAAAAATTTTTCAAAAATTACAAATTCTGCAAAAACGATACAAAATAGAGCGTTAGTTGAAGAGACAAATTTTCTCTAAAATTTTAATCTGAATTCAAAAATGTAATATTATACCGGGCGTTCTATTTAAAATAGGAATTAATAAAAAAAATAGAAAAAAAACAAAAGAAACCCATTTTAGAAGTATTCAACTGGAAAATCGCATACCTCATATCAATACACATTCAAAGTGTAGTAAAAATGTGAAGTTTGAAAAAAATCGTTAGAGCCGTTTTTGAAAAAATCGAAAAAACTGAAAATCACAAGAGTAAACACTTACTTCCGGTTATGAGATTTTCTTCAAAAGCTTGCTGTCGCATCTACATGGTACACAAAACTTATATATGAAGTTTCAACGCGATACCTTTTTTAGTTTTTGAGATATTCTGTTCACAGTCACACAGACAGACACACAGACACACAGACAGACAGACGGACAGACCAATGAAAAAAAATGTTTTTTGGGTTCAGGGGACTCTAAAACGTGAAGATCTGTTGAAAACTCAATTTAGAATTTTTGGGGTGAATCCAATACTTCCTTTATTGTAAAAGAAAGTAAAACCTGACAGTTTCATCAAACTTACCTAAAATGTTAGTTTTCAGAACTTCAGTTTTTGGTGCCTAGTTTAGAAAACTAAAATTTTAGGTAAGTGTGATGAAACTGTCAGTTTTTTGACTTGGGATGTTCAATAACAATAATAATCTTTGATTCATACGTTGAATTTTTAAAAAATATTGGTAAATAGCTTATTTCAAAATGCATTTTCAGCTGTTAATATTTCACAGGAATGATTGTAAAGATTTTTTTTGTGATTTTTTCCGTACTCTGCTAGTAGTCCCCAACAACCCCTAGAGAGCAAATGCGCCATTTTTGAATCATCTTGTATAAATAAGTTTGAACCTAGAAATAGAGTAAATGAAAACAATGACGGTCAAAATAATAAGAGAATAGTAAAGTTCGAGGTAGAGAAAGAAATACAAACACTTACACAGTACAAGCTAGGGACAGATCACCTAATACAGTTCAAAGTCAGGAAAACTAAATAACCCGGTACAATTAGCTCCAATTGTTAAAATTCGGGTTTCAAGGGAGCAACAAAACCATTTACATTTTGTAAAAAATTATTTCAAACAGTTTAACAAAATTCAAAATGTTAATAATGTAGTTGATTTGGAATATGATGTCTAAGAAAAGGAAAATGAAATGGTGAATCAAGATTTACCATACTTAACAGTAGAAATTGAGGAAATTAAGCAGGATTTATTAATAGATACTGGTAGCTCTGGGAGTGTCATGTCAGAAGAAATGTTCGAAAGAATATTAGAAAAAAATAATAAAGTACCTGTTTTACCAGCAGCAAATTTAACATTTCAAGGTGTTACTGGGGGAATCAGGAAAGTTAAAAAACAGGCTTTAATGTTAGTAAACATGGGAAATTCAAAACACAAAATTTTAGGCATGTTTTGAATGTATCCCGTTAAAACGAATTTGAATTTCAATAACAAAATAATGAAATTTATAGATTCAGAACAATGTTATGAAGTTACTTTTAAAAATAATTTTAACCAAGATAAAGTATTATCAAATGAACTGAAATTAATAACAACAATTAATTTAGATATACAAAATGAAAAAAAGATTTGAGATAGATGAAGTATTATTTGAAAATGACGATGAGTTAAGCGAATCGTTACAATTCCTAAAAGATTTGGGTTTAGTTTTGAAAGATTTGAAAGAAGCAAATAATAAAGCGCAATACATGCATGATGATGGAGAGGGGTTTAAAATAGAACCAACTTTAAACAATATAATGAGAAATTATATCCAATACAAGATATATTAGAAAAATATGATGGAACTTTTTCTGATAAACCAGGTTTATGTAATCGTTATACATATTTGCAAATTAAACATTAAAGATGAAACAGTATTTGTACAGAAATCTTGTCCAATACCTTTTTCAAAAAGAACAGCAGTTGAAAACTAAATAAAAATAATATTAGATTTTGGTATAATTGAACATTCAGATTCACAATATTCTAATCCCATAGTAGTAGTTACGAAAAAGAATGGATCAGTTCGAATTTGCTTGGATGCTAGAAGATTAAATACTATATTAGTAGAAGATCGAGAGTCACCACCATCCATAGATGAATTACTACAGAAATTTAATGATGTTAAGTTTTTGTCATCTTCGGATTTAACTTGTGGATATTGGCAAATAAGATTATATGAAACGTCTAGAAAATATACAGCATTCTTAGTAAATCGTAGAAGTTATCAATTTAAGGTTTTACCTTTTGGATTAAACGTATCGATTTCCGTATTCAGTAAATGTTTAGATCATGTTTTGGGTCCAGAAGTGTTATCGTTTGCAACAGTGTATGTCGATGATAACCTTTTAGCTTCTAGAACATTAGAGGAACATAGAAATCAATTAGCATTGGTTTTAGAGAAACTTAGAATAGCTGGTATGACAGTTAATGCTGATAAAACAGATCTATTGATAGATCAGATAAAATTTTTAGGATATGTAATTAGTCATCAAGGTATTAATGTAGATCCTGATAAAATAAAAACTATTCAAGATTTTAAACCACCTAAAAGCAAGAAAGAATTACAGTCATTTTTAGGAGTATGTAATTTCTATAGAAAATGTGTGTGCAATTATGCTACTTCTGTAGTTAAACTTACATATTTTTTAAAGAAAAATAATAAGTGGAAATGGGAAAATAAGGAACAAGAAGCTTTTCAACAAATAAAGGAAAGATTTATCAAAATAGTAACTCTATCACATCCAGATTTCAACAAGACATTTTATTTTGCAACTGATGCATCAAGTTGTGCATTAGGAGAACATTTGATTGAAATGAACGAAGATGGCTCAACAGAAAATGTTATTTTTGCCAGTAGAACATTACTACAAGCTAAAAAGAGTTATATGACCACTGAATTAGAACTATTAGGCATAGTATTTGCTTAAAAAATTTAGAACTTATATTTTAGGATATGAAACTATAATTCTAACAGACTATAAAGCTTTAGAACTTTTAAGTAGCTGTAAAGCTTTGAGTGCTCGTTTGATGAAGAATGTATTTACAAGATTATAAACTCAAAATAAAATATTGCAAGAGTGAGAATAATTTAGTAGCTGACTTCTTATCCAGATATGTGTACGGTGATGAAAAGAAATTAAATCCGTTACTGGTACTGGTACCAGATTACTTATAACATTATGGAAAACGATCAGAACATGGATCCAAATATAAAGTTGGATAAAGAATGAAATATTAACGAATGATCATGGAAAGAGTGACGAATTGAAATTAAATTATAAAATACATGAAAATACATTGTTCAGAAGAAGCAAAAGAAGTGAAGAATGGCGGTTACTGTGTATTCCAAAAAATATAGAAAGAGAATTGATAAATGAATATCATCAAATGTATGGTCATTTTGGAACCAAGAAATGTACTGCACTACTAAAAGAAACTTGTTATATTACAAATATAGAACGTAAAGTTCAGAATATATTGAAATATTATGATTTATGTCAAAGAACTAAAGTAAATAACAAGAGTCAGAAAGATCTCATGAGAAACATTGAAGCATTACAACCGTTACAAATAATATCTGTGGATTTAGTTGGTCCTTTACCTAGAGGAAGATATGGAGTTACTTGTATATTTGTAATCAGAGATATATTTACAAAATTTGTTAAACTATATACAATTAAAAAACCAAATACTAAAACATTATTATATAAACTTTTAAACGATTTTGTAATTAATGTAGGTAAGCCAGTTGTGGTTTTATCAGATCATGGATCACAATTTACAAGTAAATTATGGAAAGAAAAACTTAATGAACAGAGAATACTGTGCAGATATTCTGCTAGTTATCATTGGCAATCAAATCTAGTGGAAAGAATAATGAGAGAACTAGGTGGAATGTTTAGGTGTTATTGTAATACGAAGCATACAAACTGGCCGAGTTATGTACAACATATAGAAGATTGGTTAAATTGTGTAGAAAATGATACTACAGGAGTAACACCTTATGAATTAATGAAAAGTCATAAACCTACTAGACTTATAGAAAATTTAATTAAATTTCCTAAGAGGATTGATATAAATACGGATATAAAATACAATTAGCGCAAGATATTTTTTTATCAAAAGCTCAAAGAAGAAAACAGAGACATGATAAGGATGTAAAAAATCCTATAAAGTTAAAGAGGGGTGATTTGGTATTGGTTCGTAATCAGTAATCACTTACAATCCTCAGTAACAGAAAAGACTATAAAGAAGTTCTTTTTACTGTATGAAGGTCCATATGAAGTAGTCAAAAAAGTAGGTGAAAATGCCTATGTTTTAAATTATCCTGGGGAAAATAGGTATAAATATACCTTAAATATTTATAACTTAAAGAAGTACTATCAGGACAATTATAACAATAATGACGTAAATGAGGTTATAGTATCTCATATTAATTTAAATAATGAAGTAAGGTGGAAAGAAATTATGTCATGGTACGATTTTAATAATAATGTAAATAATGAGTAACTTAGTTACCAAATATTATTTTTAGATTTAAATTTTTGTAAAATGGGTTAATGTTGAATATAAATATATTAAAAAGACAACTAACCATTTAATCATAAAAGCTCGTTGGAGTTCTTTTAAATGAAAAAATTGGGGAGAATAAACTGTAATGCAGCATACCCTATGAATGATACATTTAACTTAAATAACATCCAGATATCTAATGTATATAATGTGACGTAACAGTTGTATGTTTTACCTGGTGGGGTTGTAAAGGGCAACCACAGGGTTGTTTATATCAAGTAGTAGTAATAGTAATTTACGTAACAAGTATAGAAAGTGGAGCTTTTCAGTACGAGTGAGATGTTTCCGGAAGAGGCCGTTAGGCCGAGTCCGGAATTTCGAGACGAGTATGGAAAAGCCACTTTCATACGAGTTTCGTACAATATGTTTTCGTACACTAGCATACAAAACGGAATACTAAATTTATCCTCGTATAGAGCAAATAAGTAGAGTAATATTAATGTAATGTAATATTATATGTGTTGTAACTAATACCGCAAAATACTACTTTGCCGTACGAATACCGCAAAGTGCAACTTTCTGATTAATAAATTGTACGGCAAAGTAGCTCTTTCAATGCTAGTGTACGAAAAAAAAATTTTTTTGAATTGATTATCTACGATAAATAGTCACGTGGAGGTTTAAATTCCCATTAATTGTGAAGAATAATAATTGATGATTTGATACTTAGTAGCAATATCAGTGGCGTAACTATGGGGGGTGATATGGGTGTCGGAACACCCCCCAGAGGCTTTAGGAATAACTAAAATTCGTCTTAAACAAAAAATCTAAAATTACATTTTAGTAATGAATCTAATGAATATGAACACATTCGGAACTCGGACTCGACCATTTTTAAAATTTTGAATAAGTACATCAACATGACACACACCTCACACAATGGTTGCTGGGCAAGCAAAAAAGGCGCGCTCCAATGTTGTATCCCGAATCCGGGGCAAGTTGAGCATTGTACCGCCAGATGCAAGCGCATAAAGCACCAGCATCTACAACGCAAAATAAATGAGGTTATCGATAATACATACATACATGTATTATTTCATTTCTTAATATAATGATGTCAGTTTAACTAATTTTTTACAGTCAAAATGACATTTAACATTTGAATAGGTTGGAGTTATTGCAAGGACAGCCATATCTTGCAATTTTGTTTTACACACAATCTAAGTTGTTATTTATTTAGCAAATAATTATTTCTGACTTCTTTTGGTTAATAAGCAAATAAAATGCCACACTAGTTAATTTCACCTATTTAAATAGACGTCTGTCAACATCATTATTAGTAAATTGTTAAATGTAACTAAAGTACTTTTATGTTCTATAATAACTGTCAAAGTGTTGGTAGATATGTGATTAAAACTCTAGGAAATTTTTATACCTCGTGTTGTTTGAACTTTTTTCAAAATTATGGTTATGTGTCAATTTTGAATGTCATAGTTTCTTCATTTGAACTCTTAACAAATTTCTTTTTTTGACATGGAATCATCATAAATGAAATCGGCTAAAAAAAGAAAACCAAGAAATATTTTACATGCAAAAATGAAGCAAGCGGTATTAAATTGCTAAGATCAATTTCTGGAAATGAATCCACAAATGCCGAAAATGGAATTGTTAACAAGACTTTCTAAAACCCTTTCAGTAAAACATGAAGGTAGATCCTTTCACGTTCTAATTTAAAGCCACAATTTTGTCTAGATTTCAACACAAGTTATTTATAATGTTTTTGAAAATAAAGAGCAATTGAAAGACTCTAAAACAGGTAAAAAGAAACACGTTTACTCTTTCAAAAATAATTTCATACCTAGGAATACTTTTGTAAGTAATTAGCAGTCTTAAGATGCTATCACTACAATATTGGATATTTAAATTTAGAACCAAACGAATATATGTGGATTCTTGGCGTCACAGTGGGATAATAATAGTATATTTTATTATATTACATAACAAGTCAGGAAAATGACACTTTACAGGACGAGGCAGTTCGAAATACGAGGCCGTCAGGCCGAGTATTGTAAACCTTCGAGTTCACTAAGGACACTTCCCTGACGTATTATGTATCCTATTTTTTCTGAAATCGTTTAAATTTGAATAAGAAATCAGAAATGACAAATAATCCAAATGTTTAATTATTATTTTGATAAAAATCATATTGACGGACTAATAATTTAGTCTATGAGTACGTTTATCTCGGGGCTTCTATTGGATGGAAACTCGATCCGCTCGTGCCCATCCACTTTAATTTTACAAGGTAAACCATCTAGTTTAAAATTTCGATGGGATGCGTCAAATAAATCCAATCCTATCACTTTGACGGCTCGAATTGAGCGAAGTGGATGTAGCGTCGCATTTTGACTACAAAAACGCGATCGAGTTACACATATCGATAGACCAGCTGTTGGTGTGCAGCTAAGTTCAAGTAGATGTGATTGACATTTTCCGTTGTTGTCAAACCATTAAATAAACTAACCATCACAACAAACAGTACACATCCCAGTTTACCAGCGTCTGTTTTTGAGTGCGTTATAGGTTGTACTCGAGTTTCAAAATAAAAATAATACACGAAAAATAAGGTTATGTACGTGTTTGACGAATGACAAAGAAAAGTGAAGTGGTTAGTCAAGATAGTAGTTATCTTTTTCTAAGGTATCATTCGTCTTCGTTCAATTATAACGGACTTGCTTATGGATTATAGAGTCCCTTAAAATACTGTACGACAAAAATGAGCGGAGATTGTAACAGTGACTGCTTTGTCACGATCGGATAGAGTTTTCATCCGATAGTAGCTTCAAGATAAACGTACTCTATATTAATATTACTGATAAAAATAAATACAGAGCTTACTTAATTTAGTAGTTATTTATTTGAGTCAGTTAAAATATTTATCTTCATCAGTGTCCTTATAGACTATTAATCAAATTAATTTTAGTATCGTTAAGAGCTTCATTACCGCACTCAGTGCGGTAATGGATAGATATGCTATACACCTCCTCACGGTGCTGTTAGTTTACTCAATTTAATTAAATGAGGTAGTTTTTAAATTATTGCAGCTTATATGCTTTAATGTTAGATAGGTATATGTCCTTTTATAAAATTTCTATGTATTTTTATTTTTCTTTTGCTAGCTCTATGAGAATGACTACTCTTAATTCAAGTTAGGTCCAATTCCAATAATTATTTGTGGTAGTTAATCAACACACAAAAATTATTATTTTTAAATTATTACATTTCGACAACTGTCATAGTAAAAAGTCGACCAAATGATATCTGTCACATATTAATTATTTCAAATATCTATTAAAGTAAGTAGTTCTTTCAAATATGTAATTCACTTAGTATTAAGGACTTTTTGTTTCAGATTTATTTAACATATATATTTTTTTAAGCGTATTGAAGTACTTCCCACAGCATGTCAATCGAAACAACACAAGCAGTCCGCCTCCTGATCTTCTAGAAACCTCAGAAAAACAAGGCTTCCTGTAACAGCTACCGTTGTTGATCACCTCCTCTATCACTCCAATGCAGACTCCACTACTGCTAAAATCCAAGTTCACAGGTACCGTCCCTCTTTGTAACATCCACCAAGCTAGTAGTCTTCCAAACTGTCTTCACCTCCAATGTAAGCTCCCTGTATTTAGAAATTTCCTTACTTCCAATAGTGGCAACAATACTCTTTATCCAATTATTATAGGACAATTGCGACGTCTCACAAGACTTCGATGCTCCCTACGTGAGGATCCAACTCAGATGTAGAAATCCATATGGTTACAAGCTTTTTCAAGTCCAACAGTACCTTCACATGTAGTGTGCATCCAATTCCAGACCAATCGTAGATGTATTCACCTGACAGTACTCACATGAAGTTCCAATTCAAGCAGGATACCTATTAGTGACTATTATGCAGTTTATCCAAAATCTCTGCAGATTTATTTATTCCATGAAAACTATTTACCATTATTAACTCTTCTTATTCTTCTCCATACTATTCTATTTGTTACTTTATTTATTCAGTCTGTTTATTAAAATTCGTTTATTATACTCAAAATACGTGTTACAAATTCAGAAGAAAAAATTTGTTGTTATTTTCAATAATATCATTTCTCCTAGCAATAAAATTATACAAATTTTTTTACAATCTAGCACTCCTGGATACATTTATATTCACAACTTATCAGTAACTGTATCTAATTTCCCATTCGTTAAACAAATCTCCAATGTTTATATTGTACTTTTAATGCATAAAACCCCCCTTGTACTTTTTAAATGCTAATTAATTTATTCTTTCAAAATAATTTCCTACTTAGAAATACTCTTATAGCTAATTATCAGTCTCAAGAAGCTACCACCACAATATATTACCGCACTCAATTTATATGCAAAAATACATTGAACCAGAATGTATTGATGATGATAAAATATTGAACAATACAAGTTTGCTTATGGCACTTAACGAGACTCGTTTGATTGCCGCAGAACTCGGCTTACCGCCTCGTTTTGGCAATCAAACTCGTTAATATCTATTATGTAACACTCAATAAACGCCCTATAGCTATAGCGATTTTTACAATCCTAACTGCAATATTACACACAAATGATTTTTGATTGCCATAATTCAACAAGTGAATTTTTGGTTTACGCAATAATATCTAATGTCATCCGTGTTTTGATGTCACCTGACAACCGAGAAGGTTAAAACAAGCAGGTACTGTAATTTCAAACAAAAATTTTAGTTTTTATGCTTCTGAGATTATTGAGAGGTGTAGATAAAATGTTGTATTGCACGCGTAGGGTTACGAGATATTACCAGTACGAGAAAACTTTTTCTCTAGTGGGCAATATCCACATTAACACTAATTGTATAGATATAACTATTTTCTGACTAGTCAGGAAAGTATTTACATGACTGTTTTTGAATAGAGTTAGTGGTAGTTACCTATTTACTGTAAGGTAATGTACTTTTCTGACTAGTCTAGACTAGTGAAAGTAGTTTCACTACTGGTGTTGTAATGATCTAGTTTTCATAATAAAATGAGTATCGAAAAACCTAATTTAAATAAGTTTCAGAAAAATATATAAACACTTGTTAACCACATTTTAGTCTTGATCATGACTATCGGGTGTCTTAAAAAGAACTACATCTAGTATGCTATGAACTTCCCATAATGCAATCTAAAATTTTATTTGAAATTGGCAAGACTGTAAGTCTATGTCAAATTCAATGTTAGCAGGTTATGTTTGGCGTCAGTTTGTGTTAAAAGTGACGCAAAACCTGACCTGCTAACGTCGAATTTGACATAGACTTACAGTCTTGCCAATTTCAAATAAAATGTTAGATTGCATTATGGGAAGTTCATAGCATACTAGATGTAATTCTTTTTAAGATACCCGGTAGTATAATTCTAAGTGAGGTTTTCCAAATGCACAAAATGACCATAACCTTGCGTATTGCACTATTATTACTAACAATATAGATTTTTCTAGTTACAGATACTACAAAAACATCGATATGGCGAACTTTCTACATCAATTTTCAGTTTCAACCAAGGCCAACTATATACTGTGTTGTAAATTAGGCTGCCTCTACAACTAGGCGTTTTTATGGCACGCCGAGTAGTCTGTAAACAATTAATCCACGAATAAGAATAGTCCAAATTTTAGCAAAAGCTGCTAATTTGGAAGTTAATCAGATATAGCATTATAGCAGCAGTCACTTTAATAGACATATATAATTGAACTTAATCTTCTGTCTTTCGATATTCACATTCCTTATTTTGTTAAAGCTTAGCAGCTAACCTGTATTTATTATAGTTATTCAAACAAAGATGTATCAACATCGCTTATACAGTTGAAGTATTTCAAAACCGAACATATTTCTATTGGAAACCACATTTTCGCTTATATTTACCTATTCGCCATCTAATCGGGCAGATATATTAGCAATGTAATAATTATTGTAGGCTACTAATACTTTAATTGGTAACACAAAATTATTTATAAAAATAACTATTGAAAAATGTGGATTCCCTATATTTAGTGTTGAAAGACAGGATAACATAATTGTTAATAGTAAATAAATTATTATCAATTTAACTGCTAATAATCTAAAAATACTACTAAATGTTAGCATTTATATGTCAAATGTAAGGTTTGTAGCGAAAACTTTCTATAAAGCAGCACGGGTTCCGTAGTGTAGCGGTTATCACGTCTGCTTTACACGCAGAAGGTCCCCGGTTCGATCCCGGGCGGAACCACTTTTTTTATATTTGCTCGGAATTGTATGAGGAATTACAATTACAATAGAAGTGGAACGAGGATATCTGCGAAGGGAGAAGGAAATAATTGCTGTAAAGCATTCACCACCGATTTGTAAAAAAAGTGGATTTTATGAAAGTCATATTTTTATTCCTATAATTTTTAAAGCTGTGAGCTTTTCACAGTGGATAGAAATACAATGTACTTACTATTGCATATGGGCCTCTCTTACCATTTATCCTTAAAACTATAGTATGGTCAAGTTTGACATTTAAGTGTAAACGTAGTTGCATTCATTAATTAAAACTAGTCCACAGCCATACTAGATGAAAATAATTTTTGATCATACAAATGTGCAATCGCCTCTAGGTTTAGCATTTACAAAATGTAAAGAAAGTAGGAACACATTCCATTTTCTTAAATTACACAATTTAAAGCCAGTTTTTCAAAAAGTGCTCGTAACCGTTATTTAACGAGTAAAAGCGAGGATATGCAACAGTACTCTAAGCTTTTCGGAAATAGAAGTGACATAAGTCACAAGCGCATCAAATTCTGCAGTTACATTATCTAATACGAGAGCCTTCTATTCCACAGAAATCCTGTATATTATTCAACTTGCGAACAGCATGTGTGTGTCTTCCTGGTAGCTTACATAAATTATTCGATAAAACTCAGCTAAAAGAGGTTGTTAATAATAATAACTTTCAAATAATCGAAGTTTAATAAAAACTACTTATATTACAGTAAAAATAAGAAATAAAACTAAAGTAACTCACCAGTACTGTTCTACGTTCTGAAATGGTTTAGTTTGCAAGGTTTTTCGCCAACGCTTATGCACCTCGAAATGTAGCACTAGTGAAAAACCACTTCACTTGTCTACAGTAATTATTCAAATAATTACTTTCCAAGGGAAATCACCCTAGTAAACGGGTGAATTAGGTAGGTATGTGCTAGATAAGCAAATTTAGTAAAGAAATTCTCTTAAACATCCGTTTTAAATCAGTTACTAAAACTGTTCTTTTAAATTAATGAACAGCTTTTACGAGTTTCTTATAAGTTAATGCTGAATATAATGGTGGTTTACCAACATAGTAAGTCTTAACTGTCAAAAAATGTCTTTTTGTCAATTAAAAAAAATCTGGATACGTTGCTGTGGCTTTACTAAAAATTCAGGATCTGGCTTTACTAATAAAATTAATTAGTTTAGGATTTCAAGTATTTTGTTTAATAAAAACTGCTTATGTTATGGCAAAAATGAGAAGAAAATTAACGCAATTGGTTAGCAATGTTTTATATTGCAAAATGGTCGATTTGCATGGTTTTTCACCAATGTGAATTCACCTCGAAATGTTACACTAGTGAAAAACCAATTTACAATTTCCTTTTCATAAAAAATTAAATCAATGTATTAATTGTAAATTTAAATTTTTTGAAGTCATTTTGAAGCAAGTGTTGAGGTGTCCTCCTAATAGACGAGGAATAGCTATAAAAAAAGAAGAAATGGAAATTATTTCAAACGTGTACAGGCCTGACTGACAAAATTTTATTACTTATTCGCTGACCACAGTTTAAATACTTACACTTATAGTAAATATTAAAATAATATTGGCTTTTGTACAGATATTGTTGAATGGGACGACTTAGACTGGAGTAACATGTAAAATAACAAAATTGATTTCTATTATTGCTAGGGTTACCAACATTGAGTCGATGCTGACCCGAAGAAAATAATTTTGGGGGAGGAAAACTGGGGAATACAATATTAATAAAAAAAGATCAAGATAAAACAGTTTTTTTACTTTATAAAGGTTTGATTCGAAAAATTATTTTATATTTTTACTTCCTTTTACTATAAAGGAAGTATTGGATTCACCCCAAAAATTCGAAATTGAGTTTTCAACAGATCTTCACGTTTTAGAGTCCCCTGATCCCAAAAAACATATTTTTTTTCATTGGTCTGTGTGTCTGTCTGTCTGTCTGTGTGTCTGTCTGTGTGTCTGTCTGTGTGTCTGTCTGTGTGTCTGTGAACAGAATATCTCAAAAACTAAAAGAGGTGTGACGTTGAAACTTCATATATAAGGTTTGTGTACTATGTAGATGTGACAGCAAGCTTTTGAAGAAAATCGTATAACCGGAAGTAGGTGTTTACTCTTGTGATTTTTCAGTTTTTTTCGATGTTTTCAAAAACGGCTCTAACGATTTTTTTTAAAATTCACATTTTTATTACACTTTGAATGTGTATTGATGTGAGATAGGTGATTTTCCATTTGAATACTTCTAAAATGGGTTTCTTTTGTTTTTTTTCTATTTTTTTTTGTTAACTCCCGTTTTAAATAGAACACCCGGTATATTATTACATTTTTGAATTCAGCTTAAAATTATAGAGAAAATGTGTCTCTTCAACTAACGCTCTATTTTGTACCGTTTTGGCAGAATTTGTAATTTTCGAAAAATTTTGACAAATGCTTACAAATTTAAAATCAAATTTTTGGCTAATTATATGATCACTGTAAAAGGAAGTTGTGTGCGTGTATCACACCAGATTTTTTAAGTAGTATTTATATGAAATGCGACATTCTCACCCTTTCGTGGATACATTAAATTTGAACAAGACGTCTCGTACGCCTTAATATTGAAATAATTATTTGCCCTTTTATTCCTTAGCTAGCTCAATGAATGTGAAATTCTTAATATATCAGTTAGTGGCTTATAAAAAATCACTATCTGCCAGAACAGGCATCTGGTTCTCTCTTGTAGTGTTAGTCGCACTAAAACCTAACTTTAAACAATGCACAAGCACAGCCGATTTGTTTGCCTTACCTATTGATTTCAAAACACAAAAGACACAAAGAAGACACATTAAAAAAAATAATAATAAAAGGAAAGAGAATTAAATTTTCAACCAACTTACATACGATATAGCTTAAGGCTACTAGCAGGCATGTTGCAAACATACATGAACAACGTAAAACATAATCAAAAAGAACGTTGAAATCATTGTCTTTTAAAAGAATGCAAAGGTCAAAATGTCTTTACCAAAAACGCACTGTTAAAATTGTCTGAAGCTGATACTTATTTGAGTCCGGCTCTATTTAAATTCACGTGCAAGCTACACACATATTATTCGCTGATAAAACACATTCCTTTGCTTTTGAAAAATGTCGCAGTTAAACGCAACCTTATGACGCTGACATAAAAACATTTACTTGGAACTAGCTGCTGCATAGCCTTGGAAATGGCACACCTTGATTGCATCACCCGCTCCTGGCGCACGTGATTCTGGGAATCTCCGATCGCGTGCTGCCCTTGTAAGGACAGTTGAGTTAGTGCCTTTCAAATTGGATGCTTTAAATAAGTATTTAAATATAGCACAATGTAGAATGTATACTCGGAAAATGCGTTTTAGGAATTTACAAACGTTCGCTACCAGGCCGCTTCGAATTAACTTATATCGTCCTGGGCGAATTCGGGTACTATACTTTCGAGTCAAACAAATCCATACAACTTTCAGAAAAGGCTGAATGCGATAATCGTTTTTGGCGTCTTCTTTGTTAAATTTGCATGAGTTGAGAATTCCCACATCCCGCGTACAGCGTGTTTCTTGCTACAATCATGAAAACCGAAATTTACAATACACGTCCAGTACAGGACCGGCTTTGCGAACATTTGGTTAAATAAAATACAATATTAAATCTAACAATAAAACATAAGAAATACAACCTGGCTTCTATATTTAAGCTTGAAAACAAAACATAGTCACTCCAACGACCACAACATTTTGTGTCGTCTTTATTGCGATTTCTCAATCCGACTTTAGCAACCGTGAGACCTTAATGCCTTGGCCTCCTCAGAGAGGCCGATGCCCATACTGTGGGGATCTACTCAACAAGCTTGACAACAATCTAAGTGTGGCATTTACTTTTTCTAGGATAAAATCACCTAGTGGTGTAGCATTTGCAAGACCAAAACTGTTGGTAATAGCCGTAAATAATCAAGCTAAGGTTGACGTTACTGACCTTATAGGCCTTATAGTATTTGATATATTAAAACATGAAACTCAATTAAAATCGAGATGGGTAGGCCATCTAGTCCGATTCAGTAATGGCAAGTGAACGAAGGGAATCTTGAAATGCGGACCACGGAAAAATAAATGGAGCGGAAATCGGCCGCTGAAAGAACAACAAGTAATCGGATGCAAGCGTCTTTTAACTTCCATCTATAAGTAAACATGATCGATGCTGTAACGGAAACTTGACCTTATTCGCCTGAGTGTCTGAAATAACATTTTATTATACATCCGATTTGTCCATGAATGCTCTTTATTGTTTTTTAGTAGATATTAATAATTAGATACAGTCGAGTGTGCAAAAGTAGAGTGGATGCCGCTGGTAGTTTAAGTCTGCACCGGGGGTAGACGCATCGAAATTTACAAAGAAGAATGAACTTCGAACTACCGAAGGCACATGTGTACGCCGGATATTCTTAACTTTCAGGGTCCCGGCTTGAGTTAAACGTGAGCGTGCTATATTTCCTGGGAAACTCATAGAACAAAGAAGTATATTAACAGAGTTTTGTTAGTGTCACGGAGAGTTCGACGTCCTGTAGAAATTGTGGTTTACCGACACATAGGATTACTAAACCGATAAAGAACGCATCCATGTCCTCAAGTGACATCATAGTAAATGCATTGTCGAGTACACCTATGGCGGACAGATTCGGGCTATTATTTAATTAAAATTCAATAATCACCACTTTATAAAGTAAGTGATTTATGTCAGATCCTGTTAATTACGAGCAACTATTGAAACACGGAGCTGTGTTAGTCACTGAAGTTCTATGCACCTGTTAAAAAACTGCGTAGTAGACTGTGAGCATAAATGCGTGATAGCAATAGCTGTATGTGTTGTGGTTTAATTATTGTTATCATAAAGGTGTGATAGAAGCAGTTGTCCCCCTTGGTTCTTACTTACAGTATTAGTTAATACTGTTCTATTACAGATAATGTATATATACAGATTGCTGTGATATAAGCTTTTACGAAAGCAATGACATTACAGCATCGGTATTTATCTGCCAAAAAAACAGTGCAAGTACAAAAGTTAAGCGCAGACAATTTCGAGCTTTATAAGATGGCGATACCGATTCAAGTTCAATGAACTGTACCATTACTGAAGTGTGTGTGCCTAATATTAAACCGCAAAATCACGCTACAATGTAGTTACAATTAACATGATCTATTAGTTCAAGAACGCCCTGGTCGGCAGGCTTCAAAAGCTAAACTTTTTCCGTGTCCGAAAGACCAGGATTACTCCGAAATGATATTTCCTTCAGAAAACTTAGCAGACTTGATCCGTGAGTGGCACAAAAACGATACTTAAAGCAGTGCACAGTTTCAAGGTGGCCTATATGAAATGCTACAAACACCAGTAATAGAATAATCGCCGTTGAACGTGCTCAAATACGGAAGTTACCTCTCCAAGGTGGCGGATCGTTGAATCCTTCATTGTTCGTATTCCCAAGTTGCATTAACATGTAATTGCAAATGCAAAGCGACATTCTGAGTGTCATTCCGGCATCAGATCGGATGAAAAAGAGGCCCATGCTGCAGGACAAACAAAACATAGTTTGGCGAGACATCATTACAGATCAAAGCAAAACATGTGTTATCAAGTGAAGTGAGGTTATAAACCTACAATTACGAACTGGAAGTGGGGTTGTAAAGTTATTCTAGTTACTTCTTGCGTTAGAGGTAAAGTGTTTTTTAAATAATTAAAGCGTTATGTAATGAATAAAGTCAGATGTGTGCTTTTATAATTACCTTTGATAACTGACTTTGACAGTACTGGCTCCACAAACATTCACCTGCGCGTCAAGGCCATCTCTGTATTATGACATAAATTATAACTGTCATAAATGCAAACCTTTGTTAAATTGACATTTATGGATTAATAACCGAAAATTTAAGGTCGTAGAAAAAATATTGTATGCAAACTCGTGCTAAAACTAGTTTATGCACGAGCCATGTTATGAAACTCAGCCTTCGGCTTCGTTTCATAATTTTCATGTCTTGTGCATAAACATAAACTTTTAGCACTTGTTGCATAAATAGCTATTTTATGTAATTTTAATTCTACTCTTGTAAATAATCGACTTTTTTGTTTAGGCCGTTTGTATTTTGTTTTAACCGTTAGCATTGTCTTGTTTGAACTAACGAATCAGATTACTTGTTATAAACATTCGAAAAACGTGTCTATCAGCAACCACAAAAACCTATAAATAGAGCTACTCCAAGCAATACAAGGAGATCAAATTTAGCAGTGCTAAGTAAATTCAAGTAACAATCTGTAATTCAGTTGTTGTTTGCAATAAAAAATTGAAGTTAACTGTAACTTGTGTTTTTACTTCAATGGCTCTAATTACTCGAAAAAGTTAACCTACCTTAATTAGTGTCTCTCTTGAAGAAGGATACAGTAAGCATGAAACCATTTTCGCGCCGCTTAATTGTTTTCTCCATTTACCCAATTATTTCTGGTTTAACCTGTATATTTAATTCAAGTAGTAATCAGTTCGCATTTCGAATTGTTAATTTCCCAGTTTTGTCCATTTGTATACCTGCCTGAATTCCCGCTCACTATCGGCCGAGTGCAGCGCTTTTGTTATCTTCTCTTTCCCAGCGTCTTGCAATTTGGCCTAAGCGCATTCTTTTTTTGGCAACTCGGCCTTGCGGCTCGCTGAGCGAGAAATCGTGTGCTTAATTAAGCATTATATTTTGAGAGCTGAGAATAAATCAGGTATGATGGACTTTCAAGTTTTATAATTCCCATATTAATTAGTCGCTTTTAGCTTTTTTATAGTAGCCTTTGGAACAGGCGTTATTTTTCTCGACGATTACCCTACGAGGGATTATCTCGCCATTATTCACCTGTGCTCCTGCGGTGGGCGAATGGAAGCAAGATGTTCTCCACATTCCAATTCCGGCAGCTTAATTGAAGGCGCCACGTGTAGCTAGCCGTCGACGTTGGAATTCCCGTGAATGGCTGCTCGTAGCTTACGTCGCTTTTCGATTATTCACCAAGCGCCGGAGGTTAGTGTGGTGAACTTTAATACTTTGCGACGCTAATTCGTGAAAAGTTACGCGCTCTATTAATATGTTAATATTTGCTTAAAATTCTTAATTACTATCATAACCTCACGCTTGGGTTATCGGTGACCTGGGTTTAAGGTTTTTTTACTGACAGCGATGTGCACATATCTCGATTAATCCGACGAGTTTATATGTTTTAAAAAACCCACAAAGGGGTTCTTAAAATTATGCGTGTGGAAACCTTCCATGAAACTTTGAGACATTATTGAGTAATCTAGATAATTTGATAAACTATCTACTTATACCGTTTTGAGGTTCAACCAACCTTTTTATGTTTAATAAATTCTAGTCAACTGTTGTTGGTTTATTTCTTACGGAATCACTCTGATTCCTGGCGCCCTATTGCGTTTAGTAGCTGCTACCAGATCGCACCGCTGAGATCCAGATCCACGACCTAAAAAGCGCCGAATAGAGCTAGCTCGGCCCACGCGGTAAGTGTGGTTAGCTAAAAAAATCAGTCGATCTGCGTTCTGGCGGTTTCAGATGTTTTTACCCTAGCTAAATCGCAGGTTGGCTCTTTTTTTGTGACAAGCGGTGCACTAATCTGCGTAAAAATCATTGTCATCGATCACAACTGAGCAAGTCAACTTTATTTTGCGACATCTGCGAGTGGATTTAAGGGCATCATTTGCGTGCCCTCCTGAGGTCCAAAAACAGGAGCGTACAAGCAAGTGGGGGAAGTTGTATTGCCATATTTAGATCGCAGAGTTATTTGTAAATGCTTCTGTCCTACAAGCTGCCTGATTTGACTTATTGAGCAACACATTTTTGTTGTTATATCATTCATATGACCAGATAGCCCGTAGGAATCCACTATTATATTAACATTATGTGTGTGTGTGTGTCTGTTCAGTATTGATAATTTCTTTTTAGTTACCTTCAGATATATTTGAAATGGTCTTTGTTTTAGAGCAAATAATTTTTATAAATGTGCTGTGGTTGCGCTATATTTAAAACTAGTACGTTAACTATTTAAAACAATTTAAATATAAACGTTATAATAAACTCACAGCGCGTGAGCAATAGCAGTATGTATCAATTGTTCATTTATATGTAGAAAAACTGGGTTTTAATTTCATTACAGCTTTGAAGTTCAAATATTTACAGCTTAACACGAGTCCAAGGTTGACTTCTAGGTTCAGTGCAGCGATGGCTTTCCTTAGCTACGAAAGAAGATAAACAAACCAAAAGTGACCTTAAGATGTGGGGAATATAAAACAACTCACAGTGTCTAGGTGCGCTCCAGAGTGCAAGCAATTTTTAATATTGGGTGGACTCCAAACGGGTACAATCTAGAATCGGACCTCAAAATACCTACTAATTAAATGAAAAAGATAGTTTCGGGACGTAGAAAAGCAGTAGGGTAAAATTGCGAACATCAATTCGTCTTTCCGGCGCCGCGCCGGTGTATTACAAAGCAATTTAAGCCCGTCGAGTTTGTTAGGTTATTTGCAGTTGTTGTTATTGTTGGCTAAATTCCAGGAGCTTCCAAGCGTAGTTAATAAAACTAAACCAAGCATGATTTTTATGGGAGAATCGGAGGCCTGGCTTTAAAGACGAAATTCCTGACAGTTTAATAGGCATTCTGGGTCACAGTATCTTTAAAAGCGACATCGACATAAGCGGCGTTGAAGGTTGTGAAGTGTGTATTTGCATAGTAAATAACATTCTCAGCGAAAAAACTTTCGTAGAAGTGGCAAATACGAGCAGCGTACATCCAATATTGAAGCCATTTGGTTGAATGTACGACAATTAATTCATGCCGCGTGCCATAAACATGCACTTTTTGCTCTTCTTTCGATACATAGAAGCTATTAATTTTAACTCGTAACTTCGATTTGGATCATGGACCTATTGATTGAATTTGTTGGTAGCAGTGTTATTTTAAAATTATTTTTATGGTGAGGCAAAGTAAGGTACCCCGTAATAAAGCTATGATGTTAAAATCATGATAATATCAGCTGAGTAAATGGTTTTCAATTAGATGCAAAAAATCCAGCTTGTAATTTTCGAATGTGTCATTAGCTGAATATGAAAACTACCCATTTCTACTATCATAACCAATTACTCAACACTGCAGTGTAGAGCACCTCTCACATCAAGAACATGTATTTTTCATTAAGCGTTATGTACAGACGCACTTAGCTTCATTCGTTACACCACAATTTGATTATTATGTACCAAACGACTTTCGCTTAAAATTGCATTGGTCATTTATAAAACTATTATTTTAAAATTATGCTGAATTTGTCTCAAGTTCCAAAATTAGGCCAATGTAAAAAATATCAGCTTCTCATGTCGGAGTGTCAATTATAAAAAAGCAATACATGTATTACCTTTCTCTATTCGAATACTTGAAATATGACCGTCGTTTCTGTTCTGCAGTAAGGAGACATGAAACTTGTGAAGTTTAATGTCTTGCTGTTTTGCCTTGTAGGTTTTGACAAATTCACCCACATTTCTATACAGTTCTAGATTGTTTGTTTTATATTCATGTTTAATAACTACAAAAATTATTTACTATCATGCTACTTATCTCTAGTATATGTGTATTTGTTCATTGCAGTTAAAGGTTTAATATATTTAATTTCTCGAGTAATGAGCTCAAAATGCTTTGTCTTCTCGCCATTTCTGTCCTTAGCATGTAAACAAGTTTTGAATATTTGCCTTGTGATAACAATCATGTCTCATAGTAAAATAATAACGCTGAATATTTCGCTCCCATCTTCTTACATAGAACAGAAATTCTGAATGGGCTCACTGTTCAAGGTAACTCGTATTCTCGGCGATTATATGGTTGTGCCCTTATAGTTACTAAATAAACCAATATGGGCGCTAGTTGCCGTATAGCGACAACAATAAATTTCTTCTAAAGAAACTCCACTTACCGTACCCGGCTTCTATCTTACACTTGTCTAATTTCTTTAAAGAACGATCAGGTATCAATAGATCGTATGAAAGAAAATATCAAAAGTGAACTTTAATTACCAAAGCTTTAGTAAAAACAGCAATCAAGTGCAAATAGCAATTCGCAGAGGTACCATTATGCAAGTGAGATATATACAGGGTATATACAAATTGGCGCAAAAGCTCCAGGTAACGATATTCCTTGTACAATTCTGACTCGAAAAGCTTAATACTAAAATGTTGGATTGGTCTTCATAAGCCCTCACGAGCGGTGGATGAAAAGCAGGTATGAAACCGTGTTACCACAAAAGTACTTCTTCTAGTGCATACGGTTTCCTACTAAGTAGGCCGATATTTCTGGAATTTTGCAGGGGGCCATAATTTTACATTCTGAATAACTTTCCTTCATGACATTTTGATGTATTTGGAACAAAAAAGGCACTTTACCGGAAAAAATAAAGTTTTCTATCTACAGCTCGTGAGGGCTTATGAAGACCAATCCAACATGTTAGTATTAAGGTTTTCGACTCAAAATTGTACAAGGAATATCGCTACTTGGAGCTTTTGCACCAATTTGTATACACCCTGTATTATATTTCGTATGACTTTTAGATTGGGACATTTCCAATATATTTGCTTAATCACAATACAAAATTTATTTCAGGCAGCCATGATAGTCCAACGGTGTTAGTTCAAGGATTTCCGTTAGTGTACCATTAACCGCGGTGGTGGTACATTCTTGGGTGATATGTTCCACTGTCTGTATTCTTGAGTCGCAAGTGAGATAACAACAGTTAACTGAAAGCACACATTAAAAGAAATAAAAAAGGTTATAGCTAAAAATATTACATAAAAATTGACGTTACACAAATAATACTAAGTTTGTCATCTTTCAAAGTAGCCCAGAAGTTAAATTATAAACTTTGTTACAACAAAGTTATGACGTGAAGTAGTATGCGGGGTTATATAAGCAAATTAAAAATGGAATTAATTACTCATCTTAATTCGAACAGTGAAAATAATCTTAATTAAAAGAGTCTTCTCAAGCGGCCCAAAAATCATTAATCCTTTCCTTAATCGTAAGTCGCTAACCCGACGCTTCTCACAAAGGCCCTTGGATAACTAAGCGCATTCATAACTGCACAAAATTATTGCCTCGTCAAAAAAGGTCGTAGATTAACCCCATGGGTATTATCTGAACCAGAAAACCAGTTTACATAAGAGATGATTAAATTGACAAGCAATAAAGGTTGCTTGCAGAATTCCTGAAGCACTTTATGTGAAATCAAAATGCGCAAAATTATTACTTAACTCTAGAAACAAGTATGGCTGCTTAGTTAGGCATACATTTAAACTATTGAATTATCACATATAATCTCATAAGAGCATTAATTCGTTTCGGATTTTTTTTTGAGTGTGTTCCAATAACGTCAAGCGAGGGCAAACTAGGACGTTGCTGGAATGCACTAAAAATAATTTCCGGATATGAATTTAATACTCGAATACAGATTCGGTAGGAAAATCGTCACGACACAAACCCCCATAGTTGGGTTGGGCTACCTACAAAAAATTTCCAAGAAATTTTGTTGTCATCTTGGTTATGGCTCGTAAACTAATTTTTGTATTGGTCATTAATGAGTGTCGTACTATTTTCAAAGCAATAAAATTACTAACATCAAATGAACAGTACAAATTGGCAGTGTGATGGAGAGAGCACCATCAGGCTCTGAAGATTTCTGTCGCCCTAATATCTAATAAACTCTGGACGTCATTCAGGGCTAGATTAAAAGATATAAAACCTGACCTTGCGTTCCCCATGATGCAGCAGGTCCGCTAGTGGCTCCAAGACTTCAATGCATCACCTGGGGAATGAGGTTTCTCATGGTTCATAAAAGGGATGTTGGGTCACCTAAAAGTCGTCCAGAGGAGAGAAACGGTTCGTTAACAAAGTTTTATTTTTCCGTAGGAAAGAGGTCGGAAGGGAAAAAAGGCCTGCAAATGCATATTACGTAAAACAAAAGATTGCAATTCATACCTGCAAGTGAAAATGGCTGTAGAAAAATATGCACACAACCAACAAGAAGCGAAAGCACACTGTTAAACTATCGTAAATACGCCGTCTAAAATGCACCATAATATTGGAAGACACAGTCTAGAGGTAAAAATAGATTTTCTTCAGTCACTGCCTGTGACGAGCCGATTTTTAAGATAGCAGAAAAATTTTTAAAAAACCTCTGCTATCAAATTAGACGCGCATGGGCTCAACACTCTACGAGGCACCAAATTAAGATCCGTTAAATTTTCCAAAAATTAACAAAAGTAAATAGAGGCAACCTGCTCCATACACAGGCGACCAAAGTGATCCATCTTCAAGAAACGCATCTTTATATTTGGAAAGAAAGGCCACCCAAAATACTTGTAAATTTTTGTACTGTTCAGACATTACTCCAGCACCATCACTGCAAATTCCTACACAGTTTTTCCACTTTATGTTTGCCTCAGCGATAAAATACGCTAACAGTTTGAACAATTTGGGTGCTGTGGCTCTATTTTCTACCAATTTCCCAAACAACAGCTCTTCAACTGATAGTCGATCAGAAAAACGATCATAAGCAGTTAAATAACAATCCTTGCTGCTATCTGGTGCCTGGTCAAGCTGAATTAAGATTTTTTACAAAGTTTCGATAAAAGCCGCTGCCGTATCTCTATAGATGTATCGACGAGCAAGCAACAGTATCACTTTATTTTATTATATGGGAAACTTTGTAAGAAGCTAATAAAATCTCTCCATTTATAACATGTTTCTAATATTAGATTTTTGCGTGTCTAAGATATTAATTTGGAATTAAAAATTGCCAATATTTTTTAATACAGTGTCTTTTAAACTTGTTAGGTTCCAAAAAAAATTAAAATAAATAACAGACGGAAGTTTTTTTTATTCATTCCCTTCTGTTTAAATATTCTTTAGCACTGATTACAGTGTTACAGTGCCGACTAATATTAACCAACCAACACGTGGATACTAAAAGCAACAAAAATTGATACTAAAAAATCGGGTAAAAATAAAAACGGATTGGCGTTGTTGTTACAGTGTACTTAAAAAACTTCTTTTAAAAATAAGTAATACACCTACTATAGACTTTGCTCACGAAAAAGTGAAAGTGAACAAGAAAACCAATATTAGTAGGAAGCCTAATTTCTATTGTGATCTACTGGATTGTTACAGTAATAAAAACAATAACGAGCTTCCTTAGAAAGCCGTAGCGAATAAATAGGAAGCAGCAAAAAACTGCAGGCCACAAATAATGACGATTTATGGAAAGTATCGCATCGTGGTACATTGTTATTTGAAAACTGTCACCTCAATTAGAGATTTTTTTAAGCAAAACAAATATGAATGAAAGTGCCTTGAATTACATCTTTTGTTCTAGAAGTCCATTATGGTGCGTAGCATCCATGAAAGCGTCTATTTAATACGCTAATAAATATTACGGTGCCGGCATTACATGTAGGTATAGTGTAGGAAGTCACGTTTATTAATAATTAAATAAATTAAGTCACCGTATAGCCTACATATCAAGACGATCTGGAAAAATCTTAATATCTGCATTTAAAATTCTTCAAACAGTTCTTAAAGCACCATTGGAACAACAAATTTGTTAAATATGGATTTTTTGTGAAACTAAATTTGTTATTCCTCCTAGGTAGTTACTCAAGCAATGATTAGATCTGGAAAAATCTTAATATCTGCATTTAAAATTCTTCAAACAGTTCTTAAAGCACCATTGGAACAACAAATTTGCTAAATATGGATTTTTTGTGATACAACCTTAAAAAACTAAATTTGTTATTCCTCCTAGGTAGTTACTCAGGCAATGATTAGTTTTGAAGCCCAAATACTCGGAGAGGTGCGTCTTTATTTAATAAATTCTGCTTTATTTAAAAATGTATGTACAAAAGCAAGATGAGAAGCTCCAGTGGTTTTTGCAATCAGCTCTTTGGGACGCCCGCTCCTCAAGACACATGACTTTAGTCTTTGTTATCTCTTAAAACGGTGCTTTCAGTGTGGAGGCAGAAAATGCTTATAATGTGACATTTTACATTCAGAAGTGACAATGGATATAAATTTGTATCCGAATCTTCCAACAATTAAAAACAAAATACTCTTACGTCACTCTGACCGTAAATAGGAAAGAAGCAAAAGCCGCCGACTTCTCAGCCGGAACGTGCCGTGGGTTAAACAAAAGACTCTAATCTTAAACTAAAAAAATATGGGCGCCAATAAGCAAGTAACCCAGTACTTTGCTAATAAGAAAAAGTATACATCGAGTAGCGCTACTAACCAATCCCTGAAAAAGAGAGAAGACGGCAAGTGCACAAATAAAATTCGCAGGCATAAGAATCAGGGCAGTATAATATCAGTCAAAAGTATTCGCCAGTGCATACAAAAAGCAAAACAATAAAACAAGATAATCAACAGCCAATATCCCAGGGAAAATGTCACAGTATTAAGAGAGCCACCTTAAAAGCCATACAAGTCCTTAATCAAGTTATGAATATTTAATATAAATAAGTAGTATGAAAACAACGTGCAAAACGTTCATATATACCAAGTGTATTAAATAAAACAAACGCTATAAAATAGACTAGCATGCTGAGTACGGGATTGAAAAAGAATAAAGATGTAAACAGTAGTGAAGAAGAAGAAGCAGAGATTTTTCAGACAAGCAAAAAAGTAATTAGATCGCCAACGCAAAAAACAGAAATAACAAACAGTGAAGGCAAAATGGGAAAACTAAAGGAAATAAAAGATTTGATTAAAACTATGAGAGATAAAATCAAGAAAAGCACAGAAAAAACCGAAAATTACGCGAAGAAATGGTAAAACGAGAGGAAAAATAGGAAACAGAAATAAAGCAACTCATAAAAAAAATTGATCAGCTTGAAAATAAATTTGAAGTGATGGAAAAAGAAAAACAAGTGTAGGTTGGTAATCAAATGAGTAAAATTTCCAGTAGACCATAAAGATGAAGCAACAAAACAATTTCTCACAGAAAAACTACGAGTGGAAGCAGAAGTGAAGACAGTAATAATACTGCAAGATAAAAAAGGCATGAATGTGAATCTGGTTGAGATTATGGATTGGGAAAATAAACAGACAGCCATGAAAAATAAATACAAGTTAAAAGGAATAAATGTATATATCGATAACGACATGACGCCAAAAGAAAGAGGAATCCAGGCAGAAATAAGAAAAATTTCCAAAGATGAGAGAAGTAAGGTACGCAGAACAAAACTCGGCTATAAGAAAATCACCATAGATGGAGTGGAGTATGTCTGGGATGATGAAGAAAAGAGGGTTATAGAGAAAACAAAAAACTGATAACAAAAAAGAACCGAACCAAAACTAAGACGAAACTGGAGAAGAACACGGACGAAGACAAACAACCCAAAATACACAACAAAATCCAAAACAAAGTGGAAGGCAAAATAGAAGGGAAAGAAAAGGAAAGGTTAAAGGAAGAGAAAGAACAATGCGAAAAGATGAAAATAGGAACATGGAATGTGAGTAGCATCACAGGGAAAGAAGAAGAATTAGTGAAAGAAATGATAAAACAGCAAATAAAAGTTCTAGGAATTACAGAAATTAAAAAGAATGGTAGTGGTTTGAAATGATTACATAGGGGATTCTGGCTATTTTGGTCAAGAGTGAAAGAAACGGAAGGAGCAAGAGGTGAAGTAGGAGTAATAATAAGACCAAATATGATAAAAGACATTGTAAATGAAGAATACATAAATGAAAGGCTATTAAAGATTGAAATGAAGCTATTAGGAGAAGAATCATGGATTGTAATAATAGCATATGGGGAGAACGATGATGCGAAAAAGCAAAAAAAAGATACGGTTTTTGAGGAGCTACAAAACGCAATAGACGATGGAGGAGAAAATATAGTTGTAATGGGTGACTTCAATGGGCGTGTAGAAAAACAGGAATAAAAGAGTACTTAGGAAAAGAAGGAAAAACGACAAAAAACAATAACTGAAATAAGTATAGAAAACAACCTAGTGATAGCAAACACGAAATTTAAGCACAAAGGTATACACAAATACACAAGATTTATGGAAAGCAGAAATGAGAAGTCAATTATTGACTACTTCCTGATAAGTAAATATAAATGGAAAGAAGTACAAGATTTCAAGGTAACAAAACGAGCGGAAATAGGAAGTGACCACTACTTGGTAAAAATAGACCTAACAAAGGAAAAAAAAAGAAAAAATAAACAAAAAAGAAAGAAGACTCAAGAAAATATAAAGAACTGTAAATTAAAAGAACCCGAATATCAAAGAAGATATAGGGAAATACTAAACGAAAAATGTAGAGAAGCGGAAAATATAAAAGGGGTAGAAGAGAAATGGAAAAAGCTTAAAAATAATATATTAAATGCGGCTGCAGAGAGCTGCAGGAAAAGGAGAATAGTGAATAAAAGCACGAAAAATATAGAATGGTGGAACTCAGATATAAAAGCTAAAATAAAAGAAAAAAAATGTGCATGGGAAAGATACTTAAGTACAAAAGTACAAAGAAAAAAAAGGGAGGTAAAAAAGGAGATCAATAATGCAAAAAAAAGTCATGGAAAGATTTGGGGAAAAGATGACAGAAAACTTCAGAGCCAACCAAAAACGATTTTATGGAACCCTAAAACAACTTAGGAAGAAAAAGGAATATAATATGATGAACATAAAGGGAAACGACGAAAACATAATAACAGAAGAAGAACAAATAATGGAAAGATGGAGACAGCATTTCGAAGAACTAACAAAAGCAGAAGACAACACAACGGAAGAACAAGAAGGGTTAAACGAAAGGGAAAGAACTGAAGAAATCAAAGAGAAAGAAGTTAGGGAGGCCTTACAGAAGATAAAGCTAGGAAAAGCAGCAAGAAGGGACAAAATAACACCGGAGATGATAAAGTATATGGGAAAAGAAGGAATAACCAAATTTACAGAGCTGCTAAACGAAATAAAGAAGACCACAGTAATACCAAAAGAATGGAATGTAGGAATCATACTCCCCATACATAAGAAAGGGGACAAGAGAATATGTGACAACTACAGAAGAATAACGTTAATGAGCGTCCCAGTGAAAGTATTCGCCAGAATAATCGAGGAAAGAATAAGGAATACGATAGAAAATATAATAGAAAAGACCCAATGTGGTTTTAGGAAGCAAGAAAGACTTGATATTTACCATAAGATAGTTCAGCGAAAAATTAATAAATAAAGGAAGGGAAATACACATGTGCTTCGCAGATCTCGAAAAAGCCTTTGACAGGATACACCTTGTAGGTGCAAAAATGGCCGCACCTCCACCAAACACGAACTGCCGTTTATAAATAAAAATTAAAAAATTTAGAACAAGAAATATTTTAGTAACATTTAATAATAAAAACGACCTTTCTGCTAAACAATAGAAAATATTAAATTATCAACACGAATTACTAATTAATGGCCTAAAAATTAAAAAATCATCTGATTTTAAAAATCGTTAAAAACCAAGGAAATTAAAACAATATTCAATTTGCAAAACATAACAGAAATCACTATCAAGTTTCCTAACAAGGAAAATCAAACATTTCTATAAAAAAATTCTGTACAGAGAATTTCTACAACTAAATAAGTCATGTGGGAAAGAAACAAACAAATAGAATGACGCATAGAGCACCGATAATGAATTTAGAAGTGATAATTGCTTTAAATAAACAATTTGGAAACAAATAAAATTATAAAGGAACCTTTGACTAAAAAGAAAGAATTTTATAATGAAAAATACATGTAAACTGAAGAAGACTTATTAAAGTCGAAATATATTTTTACTATTTTCATGGTTTTTTATCATAATTGTAAACTATTACTTGACTGGAGTTTTTCTAAAAATGAAATAATTTAAAATACAGCTGTAAAAAATTTTTAACACAACTATAAAAAACAATTATGGAAAGGACTAGGAAAAAGAAAAATAGATAAAAGAACGATAGAAATACTAAAATCAATGTACAGAAATAACATAGTAAGAACGAACAATGAAGAGTCAAGAGAGTTTTTAACAGAGATATGAGTGAAGCAGGGATATGTGTTGAGCCCCCTCCTGTTTTCAGTAGTGCTAGATGAAGCAATTAAAAATGCTAAGAAAAAGATGCAGACGCTAAATTGGGACACCGGCAAATGGAACAAACAGAAATAAACGAACTCATGTTTGCAGATGACATGGCCATAATGAGCGACTTGGAAAAGAATTTACAACATAACCTGGAGGTGCTAGAAGAAGAATTACAGAAAATAAACATGAAAATAAACGTAGAGAAAGCAAAAAGTATGGTAGTGGCGAGAGAGAATAAAACGCACAGCATAAAACTAAACTACAAGGGAAACAAATCGAGCAAGTAGAAAGCTTCAAATATCTAAGATCAATAATCCAGAACAATGGTAAAATAGACAAAGAAATCAGCGACAGGATGAAAAAAACAGGAAGAATATACAACATGATGAAAACGACCTTCTTGGGGAAGAAAGAAGTTCCTAGGAAAATAAAAGCAGAAGTAGTTAAAAAAGTAGTAAGATCGACAATAATGTATAGCAGCGATACATGGACCTTAACAGAAAAGCATAAAACACGACTAAATGCAATGGAGATGCGGTTTCTAAGACGGATAGAAAATAAAACGAAAACAGATAATATTCGAAATGATACATACAGAAAAAACCTACAGATGGAGCTCGTAATGGAGAAAATAACGGAAGGTCAATTAAGGTGGTTCGGACATGTGTGCCGCATGATAAGGGACAGAATAACAAAAAGAGCCGGGAAAAAATAAAAGAGGAAGACGCAGGAAAACATTGGAGGAGGGAATACGTGAGGGTGCAGCGAGCAAGGGAATGAAATGGGCAGAAATAAAACAAGTGGCCCAGGATAAGAAACTATGGAAAGAAAAGTGCAAAACGTCTTTGACAGAGCAAACTCAAGCTCACCCGCCTTACACTTAACGGTAAAAAGGCATAGGACTAAGTAAGTATGAAAATAATACAAGTTGACTATAAAATTAGCAATTTGCATTACCGGTAGTGTACTCGGTAAAAGTGCATGACCGCAATAACGTTATTAGGTAAATTTTTGGGTTCGTATGAAATTTGACCCTAAATCCACATATGCGAAAACATACAGATGTTGATAATAATTAACAGAATGGTCCTGCAGACCCCAAGACCTTGGTTCAGAGTAGGGCATTATATAACAAGTCAAACTCTTAGCAATTAATTAATAATTATAATCACGTTTCAGTTTGTAGGGTAAAAAACATTATTAACGCAATATCTTGCAATAGAGGAACAATTAAGTTTAATTCAATAGAGTGAAATTTCCAAACCTTAAATTTCAAATACAACATGCAAAATTATTTTACAAAATCCATAATTAGAAATAATAATAACTTGAATGGCACGTGAGACACATCCAAAATTTCAAGTAAACAGGGCCCTCAGAATAATTTAAAATAAAGGCAAACTAAACCGCCCTACACAGGTAAGTTTTGTATTATATTGCATTTTTGTAGTCAAGAAGCCAGTCTGGTAGGTATTTGACCAATGCATTAAAGCTAACACGAAAACACGAACATATTAAAAAGAATTCTATAATTACAGGTTATGTCAAGGTCGCAGTAATAAGGTGGCCCAATTACAGAACACACGGAATAGGTTAGTTCAAAGGAAACATGTTGCTGATCACCAGGTAGAAAACAGGCACATCGGAAGCTGGCTACCATGTCGATATAAACGGCTGTCCTAAGTTGCAATTCTCAGCTGCCGAACCATACGTTCGGCGATGACATCGAACCTCTAGTAGAAACTGAATTCTCAACATGCACATCGTTAAACGAAAGGGAGGGCTTGGCTCACACCACAAAATGTATTCCTCCATAATTACAAAGAGCTAAATTCCCCCGTACTAGAAAAGAAGCTGAAATAGAGCACAATGGAATCGGAACAAATAATACGGAAAGAAGCTAGGTCTACCATTAAGATGTTTTGCTCCGTTTTGCTAAAATCGTAGAATGTGCTCGCTCAGGTACAAATCCAGAAACACGTCTGATTTTGATAATTTACGAAAAATATCTCTTTCAGGAACTCATGAATTCCTTACAAAAGACGTTGCAACACCAAAGTGAATCCTCAATGTAAGATATCAGCGAAAATTGTCAAATAAAAATAGAACATTTGACATCACAAATGTAGTTCACTTTGCCATCCTTCCTGATGCAGCACAAATTGGCAAATGGCTGAAAAAGATAAGCTGCAGCCAAAAAATTTGAAAAACTTAAGTATGTGATTTCAATTTGAAAGCGACGTTTGGAAGTTAAGATGATGGATTAGTTTAGCTGTGATGTTGAGAAACTAAGATTTTTTATCCGCCATAATTCGATTTTTAGGGAACCTAAGTCACATGACCGTTTTTATATGCTCTTTTGTTGTAACGGTATTATTTTAACGATTGCGGTATTTTCAGGTATTTTCTGTAGCCGTTTTCCTTAGCCGTTCTCTCCGCCGTGGTTTGAAATCTTAACCCCACTTCTCTGGGCCACGTGCATTTTATCTCCGCTTTGACGCTCGCTGCATTTGTTGCTGCTACGATCTGCGGACCGGTGGGTTCCCAGTCCCCACGGAAGGTATCACAGCAATGACCCATAGTTGTGTTCATTAAACCGCAGTCTGGTGCGTTGGAAGCAGGTGCCCTGAAAAGATTCGGAGATCTCGTTATGGGCGAGTTGTCGTTTTTTTTCGAGTTTTGCTTGTTTATTTAAATCGTTGTTTTAGCTGTCAGGTTACGATTATTACATTGCTACACCAAGTACCAACGTACTTGACTGAGATTCTTCAAATCTCCTCGAGCTTTGCTTGTATGTGTAATGATATCCACCATTTCTCACTAACTCTTTAGCTTGTCTATATTACTGGGTACATTTGTAATTTACGTTTATATGTTACGTATGTTTACTGTTCTGTTAACAGATTGTTTCTGGAAAACCGTGATATTAATTTAGAAAAAGTATTTTTACATCGGGTGCACCATATTTTAGTAACTTTTAAATTTGTTCTAGATATTATAATGCTAGTTATTGTATTTATTGTTACCACAAAGTTTGTTGTGTTATTGGTTACTGTAAACTTAACAACCTGGCTCTTAAAGGACTTCTGATTCAGTTTATAAAGTAATCGACTATATTTCTTGTAAATTCATCAGTTCTCGTTTCGACCTGGGCACATTTGTTGCATTTAGGACTATTTGGCGCCCCTGGTAATTTTATATTGAATTTAAGCTTTGTATAAGAACCCATCCATTTTCACTGTAGCTAGTCGGCTCTCCAATGTATCTATGTAGTCAGTTGGTAATTTTAAATGGATTAAAAGCTTTCGTATCAACTGTCAACCTAATTTCTAGTTACATTAATACTATATGTTGCTTCACCGCCAGCTACAAAAAGTCGTAAAACAATGGATTACTTCATTGCCGATTTCTCGTATTTTAATGACGATTTTGGTGTTCTTCACTACCGATTTCAAAAAATGGTCATTTCATTTTATGCAATGTACTAAAATACGGATTTATACTTGTTTTACCACGCTTCTCTTAAACACATTTTACCAGTTTCTAACAAAAATACTTTGCAATAATCGCAGAACTCAGTCCATCGAAGCATCCTAGCGGCTCTGAAATGCAAAGACACGATCTTTAAAAAAGTATTATAAAGGCAAAATTATATTTCCATGCCCGTAAAGCGTAGAGTAATTGCTTTAATTTGTGTCCATTATATTTGAACAAGGCTGTACAACTTTAGAAATCCAGAACTCTGGGTTCAAGTTAAGGAAGTTTCAACAATTAGGCCAAACTTCAGCGACTCGATCTATACGGTAAGATGCTCCTACACACATCCTGCGCATCCACTACCATTTAAAATCACCACTCGTAACACTTATTAAGTAACGCCTTTCCACATATCATAAAAATGCAAACTGTATCTTGACCGTTGCGTCCCGTGCTCAATAAATCTGCTCCATCGATTAGAGCCCAAGATGCGCTATAAACGTTACGCAACCTGTTTCGAAAGTTAGTGATAGCCCGATTATAAAAAACAGTGGACGCCTATTTCTGAAGGGGTCGGTTGACTCGCCTATAATAATTATTATTGTCACAGCCAAGCAGAACCGGAAGAAGTGAAAGTATGAAAGTGGGTATATTGTTATTCATATCTGCAATTTTTACCAAATTCTTGCTGGAGTCGTGAGTGCATTTACATGCTCATTGAAACCTTTTCTACATGGGAGGTTTGGTGTTTACAATACCACCGAGCGACCTTTAGCTTCAGCCTCGTCCAGCGCATCACAGTTATTCTTCCGAAGCAGCTTACTCAATCAAGTCATTCAGCAGCTAATATTAATGGCTTGCTAAAACGCTGTTATGCTGCCAACGTTCACTTACAACCGAATGCCGATTTTTGCGTAATCTTACGGTTCTGGATTGCAAATATGGCCGGCCGTTCTAATCTACCGTAACTTTAATGGAATCAGGATTCTCGATAACGTCTGCGATGCGCACAGAAGCTATAAAGAGTGAATGACCCATATTGGCAGGTTGAGAAGAAATAAAGGCCGTTATTGCAGGAGCGTTACTTTAGAGAATTACTTGCTAGAACTCCAGATGCTGTAGGTTTGTAGAGTATTTATGTCCTTCATTTAGTTACCTATGGTTATTGATATTCTAATTTTACTTTTTTCTTTATTTTTATCTAATTGTTTAAGTTTCTTCGGTTGATATATTGCACTGTAATATTGAGATTTTTCTAAATTTAGTATTAAGTCGAACTATATCACAAGTAAATTAAGGAAGAGTCGAGTATTAGAATTTGACTTAGTTCAGTTCAGTTTAAACTTGTTTTAACGAGAATTACAGTTTTTGCAATGAAACCCAAGGTCGTGCAAACAAGATTTAAAGTCGTTTCAACGAAACTGCAAATATTTTGAATGCACTTATAATAGTTATTTATAGAACAAGGGATTAAAATAGAGCTTTATACCCGATGAACGGAGAAAGTCCTGAGCTCGTAGGCCGAGGAACTTAAATCCACTAAACGAATGAAGCTTAGTTTAATTCGTGTGATATATCATAATCGTATTTTATTTATTACACTAACTAATCTTTTGTTATAATTTTAATGCTCTTTAATTGCTAATAAAGGTATGCATGATGCCTTCACTTTAATTCCATAGTGAGTTAAGCTACCTATAACATATTTCAAATAAGTGTTACGGTCATCTTGCGCTATTGACTAACGTTCGACTAACTTTAATGTTCTGCCTTATCTTAGCTTAATCTAATTATTATTTGCTATGCGAATTTAAAAAAGATATCAGAGAACTTATCTTCCTTTATGGAAGTTATATTTGGAACAGGTATTCGATTGGCCTAAGTGCTCGTCGGATCTCTCATCGAGTTGTGTGTTATGTTTCATGGTTGTGATTAGCACTCAGAAAGTGACATTTCGATTATCTAGCTTTGATAACGGGCATATTCACGTGTTTGATTTATGCATTGGAAGTGGTAATTTTTGACGTTTTAAGTTAGAAATATCACGTTGGTGGTTTAGAGTGTTATTCTTGTTTCATAAATGTGACTGAACTGGCACTACTTGACAGTCTGTGCCTTCAAATACAGTATTTGGCTTATCTACGTCAATATACACGTAATATCTCTAATTGTCTTAGTTAATATGACGTTCTATATTGCATTTTGAGGTATTGTCTACGCTGCTTTGCAAAATTGTGCATTTGGTTAGCGTGAGTGTGAGCACGGTCGTTGAGAGACGGGTGCAAGCATATTAGCAGTCGATTTAATTATATTTTAATGCATGTTAGGGAGACTAAAAGCAGTTTTAATAAGATATTTAATAGTTTTAACAATATAAAAATAGTTGAAACGTGATTTAACCGTGTAGACTTCATTATAACTAGTTCGGTTTAAAGACATCGAAAGTTAATTTAACGAGGTTTTAGATGCATAAATGAAATTAATATGGTTTAAAATGGATCTAAACAAGTGTGAGGGTTATTGGAAGTAAGTTTAATAAGACGCTTATAAGACGCGTTTACAAACCAAATAGTAATTAAAACAAGTTTTTAAGCGTATAACTTAATAGAAATCGTTTAAATGGATTTGATGTTTTATACTAATGTATCATTTATTTTAACGCCGCAATAATTTTTTAACGTGACTAGAAATTACTTAAATATATCATAAATGAATGTCCAACAGTACATTTAAAGTAGGTTGCAGCATATTAGTCGCCGATTTAATGATATTTAAGGGTATTTTAGCGAGACTTAAAGCAGTTTCAATAAAACATTAATATATATTGACAATACAAGATTGATTATAAGCATCTTAACGAAATGAGTTTTATTAAGTGCCATAAGCATAAGTGTATTGTTGAATATTTTATCTCCATCAATAAATTCTGGTTCAATGTATTTTTGGTATAAATAGAGTGCGGTAATACCCATTACTCAGTGCACTTAGTGCAATAATGAAGCTCTTAAAAATACTAAAATTAATTTGATTAATAGTCTATAACAACACCGATGAAGATAAATGGTTTTAACGGTAAAAAAATAGTGATTTAATCGTTAAAACTTGATTACAAGTTGTTCCGATTCACGATTCGTTTTAACAAGATCCCAAATTAATATAACGAGAATTTAGATCTCATAAATAAAATTTCTGTTTTATCTAAAATTTTTTAAAGATATTAATAAGATAACAAGACTTGTTAACGAGATACAGTGTAATTTATACAAGTTTCTGACTGGCCCAACTTAAGAAAAATTGTTTAAACAAAATTAGATCGTTTACAGTTAATTATAGTTTGTTTTAACGCAATAAAAATAATTTTAACGTGATTATCAATTATTTGAGCGATATCCAAGATTTCATAAATGAGATTTAAACAGCAGATTTGACCATATTAGTAGCTGATTTAACAAGATCACGTCAGTTTAGCATTAAAACATGATTTAAACATTTAAACTTGATTGTTACCTGTTCGATAAACTATACACTTTTAACGAGATCTAAAGTTAACTTAGCGTTATTTGAGATCGCATAAAAATAATTTATATCATTTAAAGCGGATCTAAAAGAGGGGTGAAGAATCCTAAAACTGAATTTATTAAGGTTACAAGACGTATTAAAGAGCGAAAGTTTTTAAATGGCTTAACTTAATTTATAAAATGTTTTAGCAAAGTTTAATCGTTTAGACTTAAACATTTATTGGTGTTAACGATACAAAAGCAGTTACACGTAAGTTAATTGTCTAAACTTGATTATAACTTGTTCGGATAAACTATAGTATTTTAACTAGATCGAAAGTTAAATAAACCAGATTTTGGATCACGTAAATAGAATGTATCTACTCCAGTGGGATAAGTAACGCATTACGTCATTCATTTGACACTATTTCAGTTAGGTAATAAAGCTCATTACACCACTCATTTATGTAATGGTTTCATTACGCAACTGAGTTGTGTAATGACTTCATTACGTAACTGAAATAGTGTCAAATGAATGATATAATGACATTTGCCTACTAAAATATTTTTGAAAATGACAGATCTGACATTTCTCTTAATGCACTTTTCTCAATTTTAGGCAGTCGTAGATAAAATTTTGTACAATACATGTGTGAGAATGCATCATTAGTATACGTGTGTTCTTACATAACTCGTGCTACGCACTCGTTTGTAACTTACACACACGTATATTAATGATGCTGTTATCCCACTTGTATAGTAAATAACTATTATATAGCTTAATATGGCTCTAAAAAGTGTTAAAAATATTAAAATTAAATTTACTCGGTTAGAAGACGTGTTAACTAGACAAAGAATAATTTCAAGTCCTTAAATGGCTTAACTCAATAAAATCTTGTAAACGAAATTTAAGCGTTTACAGTTGATTATCATTTGCTTTAAAATCATATACAACAGATACGAGTAGAGTTAGAGCATATTTGTAGCCAATTTAACAATATTCTAGGTTAGTTTAGCGAGACTAAAAGCATTTTCAATAAAATGTATAGGTTTAACAATACAAAAGTAACGGTTTAATCGTTTAACCTTAGTTATAACTTGTTCTGATGCACTATAAAGTCGTTTTATAGAGATTGGAAGTTAATTTATAAAAAAGTTAGATTGTATAAGGTATCAATGAATTTTTTATGGTTTAAAGTGGCTCTAAAGAAGTGCGAATGACATTCAATTTGAATTTATTAACACTATAAGGCGTGTTAATGAACAAAAGAATAATTTAAACGAGTTTCAAATTGACAACTTAATAAAATAGTTTAAATAAAACTTGATCGTTCAAACTTACTTATCATTTATTTTAAAGTAATATAAATTATTTTATCTACGATAGTGTGTAAAATTGCCTTTTAGTTGGCAGTTTTAAGTTTGTAAAACGACTGTTTAACAACATGTTTTCATTAGTTTACGTCGTTAATAGCAACGTGCTTAAAAAAATTTATTAGGCACGTAGTTAGTAGCAACGTGTTTTAAAATTTTTAAAACACTCAAAATTAGGACCGGTTGCTAGTAATTCTAATTTACATGTAAAATATTTTTTATATTTACCGTATTTTTTAGATTCTATCGTAGATAAAATATTGTACGATACACATGCGTAAAGCATCTTTAGTCACTCGTGGGACTTAAAACGCTGGCTCACTCGCGTTTTAACTCTACCCCACTCGTGCCTAAAGAGTAGCTTTACGCACTTGTATCGTAAATTACTATTAACATAACTAGATGAGATAACATAAACGAGATTTCAACCGTTGATTTGAAATGGGTGAGAGCAAATTGGTAGTCGATGTAATAGAAAATAGTTGAAACGTGATTGAATTGTGTAAACTACATTATAACTTGCACTATAAAGTCGTTTAAGGAGACCGATATAAAGAAGTGTAAAGGATATTATTTAAAATACAAGACGTGCTAAGCAGAGTAATTAAAACACGTTTTGAAATAATTTTAACTTGGCCAGAATTTAATGTTAACGAAATATTTGTGCTTAAATTTCATGTATAAACTATTGGCTTCAAAAAAACTGTATATTTGTATAATTTATTAATCCGAAGATCTAACGTGCATGATGTAAATGTTAGAATTAATTATTTTACCATACCGCAACACACAACTTCTAAGTATGAAAGATCTTTTTCGTATGTAGCGCCTTCTCTTCTAAATACAGTAATAAATCAATTAGATTTTTCTTATAATCATTTTGTGAGTTATATAAGATCCTTGCTTAACCTAAATAGCATAAAATAATTTTCTATACAAATGTTTATATATTGTATTTTGTTTAAATCTTTGAATTGTTAGTATAGAAAATGTAATTATCTTATTATAGTGTGAACACTAAACTAAGTTTATAATGGTGAAATGGAAGAACGGTTTGCCGAATGATCACCGTTTGTGTATTTTTTTTCTTTAATGCACAATAAATATCTTTATTATTATAAATTCCAGAGCACGTATGAGATCTAAACAGCACACTTTAAATTTATTATATTATATTAATAGTCGATTTAACAACATTCTACGTTAGTTTAGCGAGGCTAAAAACAGTTTCAATAAAATAAAATGGTTTTAGCGATACAAGAATAGTTCAAACGGGATTCAATCGTTGAAATTTGATTATACTTGTTCGGATGAACTATAAAGTTATTTTAATGTGACCCAAAATTAATTTAATGATATTTTATTACTAAATCAAAATAAAAATTTTAAAAAACGATTGCATTTAAAAATTTAAAAAATATTAATAGTAAATTTAGTATGATGACAGACGTGTTAAGGAGATAAAGAGTAATTTAAACAAGTTTCTAAATTCTTTAACTTAATAAAAATTGTTGAAACGAAATTTGGTTATTCACAGTTATTTCTCATTTGTTTTAATTCAATACTAGTATATTATACATCAAGGTAGCGAAAAGCAGTATTATAACCTGAGCGCCAAGGTTATAAGACGATTCGCTACCGTGGTGTATATACTATTTTTTGCACTACCAAACGGCTTAATACCTAAATTCCCAACAAATTTCGAAAATATTTTAATTGTCAATCTGACAATACAGCTCTTTAAAAGGTCAAAATTAAAATAGTCATATTTGATAACTTAGCAATTTATTAGTTACCACGGTGAAAATTGTTTATTTTACTTTCTCTCCCATGGTGGAGAAAAACAACTTCACGACTTAAAGATAGGCCAATAACGGTGCGTTCTGAGACTAGTATTGCAAAAAAATTATTTTAACGTGATTAATGAAGTTATTTGGACGATATCCAACATTTCATAAATAAGATTTAAAATTATCTACTGTAGATTTGAAATAATGTAGATCATATTTATAGCCGATTTAATAAGAATGGAATAGGAATGGAAAGCAAACGTCTATATAAATAAAAATGTAAAATTAGTAAGTATATGGGATAAATTGAAGAGACGAGTAAGGGATGGTATCGTTAGTACAACTGAGCTTCCTAGATATGCTAAAACTAAGTGATTGAACATTAGACTTCGTGTTTTTTGTAATCAAAATGTCTAAGAAGGGTAAAGAGTTATTATGTTCAATTTCAAAAGTGAATTTAATATTGTGGTGTACTGAGTTAAGCCATTTAATGTGATCATTAATGTTGGGGGTGTTAGAATTGAAAATTACCAGGATATCATCAACATATCTACTTCAGTAAATACTATTGTGAATAAAGGGAGCTTCATTAAACATTTTTTCATAAAAATCTCTGCTAGCAGAAGTGATAAGTTAGATCCCATGGCTAAACCGGACTTTTGTTTGAAAAAAGAAGAATCGTATTTGAAAATGAATAATTCTACCAATTATTCACCTTAGCGACTAGTAAAATTAGTACACAATATATAGCAACTCATACCAGGAACGGAGGACCATTAATCTTCATAGTAATTATATATGTTAACTGTATAGTCAAGACTGCCAATTGCTAAACTGGCATTATCTGTATTAAATAAACAAATTTCAAAAAACTTACAATCCGAACTATATTTATCTGTCACGTGTCATAGATTATTACATAAAATCTTTAAAACATTTAAATTCTTCCGGATCTGACGGCATAATTAATAAAATTATAAAAACTTTTTGATAACACCTTGCAAAACCATTAATTCATTTAATTAACATGTGTTTTAGCAAAAGTATTTTTCTTAATCATTTTGAATCAAATTTAGTTCTTCGAATTGTTAGATCAGGAAATAAAATTTAGGTTACTAACTATCTCGTACAAACACTGTATGGGCAAAATATTTGAGAAAGAAATTAAAGATAGACTGCTTAACCAGTTCACAAAATGAATTTCAAAAACATGTAGAAACATATATAGCAATATTCCAAATTACTAAAACCATAATTGAAAATTTAGATATCAACTTGAAAACCAGTTGTCTTTCTGGATTCAGCAAAAACGTTTGATACAGTTTGTTATGTTACCTTATGCAGCAAATTGGATAGTATTGGGGTTCGAGGTCCAGCTTATGGTTTAATTATTGATCATTAATTATTATCTAACAGACAGGTAACAAACAGTGTGCGTCAGTGGTAAAAATAGTAGTGCTGTAGCTGCAAAAATGGGAGTTCCACAGGAAACTCTACTTAGGCCTATTCTATTTTACAAAATTTTACAATTTTATTTTAATGTTTTGGGATTTCGCCCTGCTTGGTCTGAAGAGAATTTTAAGAATATTTACAGTTTTTGAAAACACAAGTTGGCCTTGACAGTGAAGCAAAAACTATTTTCTTTTCAGGTAAACTACCCTTTCTGTTCATGATACAGCAAAATTTTGCCAAGAAAAGTTGTTCAGAATGATAAATTATGGCCCTATACAAAATTTCAGGAAGATCTACGTACTTAAATTAAACCGATAACGTAACTATTTATTAAAAATTACGGTTTGATTTAAGTAAGTAGAACTTCCTGAAATTTTGTATGGGGCCATAATTTCCCATTCTGAACAACTCGTTTTAGTAAAATTTTGCCGTATTATAAACTAAAAGAAAATACAATAGTGTGTCCCAGGATTGATGTTACAAGAGGTGAGATGGACTAAAAATGTTTGAATTTTATTTTAAGGTTCTGGGATTCGGTCCTGCTTGGTGTGAAAAGAATTTTAATAATATTTTCAGTTTTTGAAAAACAAGTAGGCCTTTGTAGGGAAGCGAAAATTATTTTATTTTCTGGTAAACTACCCTTTTTGTTCATGATACGGCAAAATGTTATTAAGAAAAGTTGTTTATAATGATAAATTACGACCCTATGCAAAATTTCAGAAAGTTATGTCGACTTATATAAAACCGTCATGTTTAATAAATGCAATAATTTGTTTAATCTAAAAAATAACAGTTTAATCTAAGTCGACAGATCTTTTTGAAATTTGGTATAGGGCCATAATTTTTCATTCTCAATAACTTTTCTTAACAAAATTTTGCCGTATCATAAACAAAAAGGATAGTTTACCTGAAAATTAAATACAATTATCTAAAATATAACGGTTTTTTCTAAGTCCACAGATCATTCTGAAATTTTGTATAGAACCATAAACTATCATTCTAAACAACTTTTCTTAACAAAATTTTGCCGTATCATGAACAAAAGGGTAGTTTACCTAAATAGAAAATAGTTTTTTCACATTTTTCATGGCCGACTTAATTTCTAAAAATTAAAACTCTGCTTAAAATTGTTTTCAGACCAAGCAGGGAAAGATTCCAAAACATTAACATAAAATTGTAAAATTTTTTGTAGATTATACCTATAGTGAACTCAATCCGGAGACACACTACATATCAATGAGCTAACTTAATTAAATATTAATGACATTGCAGTTATTTCTCCTGCTGAGGACCATGGCAAGCTGGTTTGAAGAGTGCAAGAAAGTATGGCAATAATTAATAACAAATACAATTCTGAAAAAATCACATTCAAAGCGAATAAAACAAAATGTATTTAGTTTTCATTATCACAACTTCATATTAAACCTATATTTGAAATTCACTAACATTCTATGAATTGCATAGTTTGAAACAAGATTAACTGTAATTGCACTCAAAATATTCAGTCTGTGGGATTTATAAAATACTTAAGAGTATATATCGATGCCAAGCTGAAATGGAAATCTCATACAGACGAACCTGTAAAAAAGATTAAAAACACTAGATACACATTTTAACTACTTAATAAACATATATTAAATTTAAATATAATAAAACGTGTTTATTTTGCATTAGTAGAGTCAATAATTCAATATAGTATAATTAGATGGGGTGGATTACCAAATTGTTAACTCTATACACTTGAAATGCTAGATAGTATATTGTAATACAAGTGTGGAAAGAATGGAACACTCGTTAGCAATCATGTTGCATGTTTCACATGATTTTTCCAATGGCCTTTCCATATGTGTGTTACATATTATTTTTCCTACGACGGCTTCGCTTTCTGAAAGACATTTAATTTTTCAATTTTTGACATTCGTCAAAAGAAGATTGACATTATTGGTCAAAAAAATGAAATTTGTCAGTTTTAGCCAATTAGATGATTATTACTTGACATTACAGTGCAGAAAGTGTTGACATAAGAGTGCAAAAAGTGGTTATTTTCTGCACGCAACACGTAAGCAAAGTGAATACTTTTTGCACCAAACTAGAAAAAAAAACAAATATTAAAAATTATGTCAAAGAAAAACCATCAATAGGTACTCTACCGTATTATGATTCAATGAATCTAAAATATCGACTATTCAACAATTATATTTACAAATATTGCCAATTTTTTTCCTTTAAACACAAATACCTCTTGGCAGGCATAACACATAATTATGAAACAAGGTTGAAATAGAAATATGATGTGGTTGTACTAAAACTAATAAAGTCACTTCTGAAAATCATGCATGTTATCTATGCTCAAAAATTTTTAATACTACACCCACTCATATTAAATTATCAACAAATTTAAAAATACATAAACGATATTTAAACAAATGAATTGTGGAGAAACTTTTGAATTGTTACGCTTTACTAACAGAACTTGCTCTATAATTATGTTATTTTTATCTTAATGCTTAAAAAAATTATAATTGTTTTTATATATTACTTTTATTTTCCTAAATACTAGTTTTCATTTTATCATTCTTATCCTACGAAGAACATACCCTTAAGCTCCTGTGGCTAACACTTAATCTATTTAATATTAATATTTAATGTGTGGAATAAACATGTCAATGTATATGTAAAAATAATAGTTTTTATTATACAAGACGATAAAGTTAAATTTTATCCACAAGTGAATCGTTTAATTTCGAAACGTTAGTGATGCAAGAGTGGATAATAATAACGTTATCGTCGTGTATAATACAAAATTTTATTCAATTCCTATAATTTCATTAATCAATATAGTATATTATGATACTAGTATATAAGTACGCCTTTAAAGCACGTGCGACGAGTTTAAGAGTACGACGCAAGGTGGAGTGCTTTTAACGTCGCTAGTGCTTTAATGACACTTATACATGTATAGAATAGGCTATATTTTCTACGATCGTAACAGAAATATAAAAACTTAGTTCGGTCACCAATGGCAACGTGCAAAAAAGACGTAATTCGGGCGCTAATATTAAGAGTGCTGCAAAAGTCACTTTCGACACTAGAAACTGTGCAAAAAATTGTCATTTTGACACTATGGTAAAAAAAATATCTAAAAAACATAAATTTTGTTTTGAGAGCCGGAAAAAGTCATAGTGACAATTTTGAAAGTACCGCCTGTGATTTGAGTTATACGTTTAGCAGTATTGAAGTGTATTATTATTCTATGTGAAATTCGAGGTTACTAGGTTAGGTTTTATTTATTGTAAAATTCGTTATAATAGTTATTTATACTTCAAGTGAATAAAATGTCTTTATTTAAGAGTGATATATTATTTTTTTCCAATGCCTACACATTAGGACTTTAAATTTAAATTAATATTAATTAAAATGTAATCGATTTTAATGTAAATTATTATGAATAAATATATTTTGAAATAAATTTTGACAATCCAACTTAGTTTAAATAGTTGTATACTATAATATATTACGTTAATGTATTCAGAAGTGAATAAAAAAGATTTTAATCACTAGTGCATAAAGAGGTACTTTAATAGCGAAATTTTAGTGATTATTTCCTTCATATCCATAATAATGCGTAATCACTATGGTTTCTGTCAGTTTAATAATGACTTAAATTCAAACGTCAAAATTTAACCGCGGTTAAATTTATGTCAAAATTTAATCGCTTGTGCATAATTTTAACATGATTATTAAAGGTGCTTCATCAACTGAATTTTATCTATTCATTCAGGAAATAATCACTCCAAACATCCCGCGTGCATGTAAACTAGCCTGAATAAATTTTGACGATTTTCTGTCAGAATGTTTTGCTCTGAAGAAATATATCTCGTAAATTTTCCGCTTCAAAATCCCTCGTGCTGCGCACTCGGGATTCTTGTTGAGCGGCAAATTTACTTGACAAATTTCTTAGCAAAACATTCTGACAGAAAACGTCAAAATTTAATCGGCTATTTTAATGCACTTGGGATATTACTGTTGAATAAAATGCAGATCTTTAGGTAGGTATTAAAAAACATTTATTTATCCAACACCTTCTACTTATAAGGCTAAATCGATTTTAGCCCCCTTATCAACTAGTGAGACAAAAACCATGTCACTCACTACAGCATTGTTGGTAGCACTGTTAAGCTATGTCAAATTCGAGATTTAGAGGTTAAGTTTTGCATCAGTCTGTGTCAAATAATAAACAAAACATAACCTAATACTAACCTTGAATTTTACATAAATAGACTGGCAATACATTTCAGTTCTGCCAAACGTATAATATGAATCACACGCGACTTTTCACGTCTGTCAATACAAAATGTATGTGGTTTAGATATTTATTGAGTTGTTGGATAAAACGTTATATTGTTTTCGCAATTTAGTTGCGCTTTATCCCCTCAATGAAATTAAATCGAACTTCGTTCTCGCATTTAAACAATCTTTCCTGGGTAAAACGCCTTGTAAAACACTTATACAATACATTACTATTATTATGTAAATTGGTAATGGAGTGTTTTACAACCAACCAAAGATGTTGCTTGAATAATGGGATACTGGGATGATTGGGATCCAGACTTCATTAAACTTCCTGCCATTATTATTTCCCCTAATAGAGGTTCAATTGCAACAAACTTTGGTTAAATCAGTTGCCTAAAATGATCTTTAATCCCTAATAAATACAGATTGGAGTAAACTAAAAAAGCTATATTAAAACTACCAACGCGATAAAGGCTACGCAACGCAACTAAACTTATTAGTAAAATGCTAGAAACGGTGTCATTATAAACACAGCTACAGAAACGTCCTAGAAGCCCTATGCTCCTTAAGGAGCTGCAAGGATTAAGTAAGCAAGGTTAAAGGCGGCTTCTGTTCATTAGCTTGCAACACTTTCTAACGCGGTGTCGCTTTTATCACACGCAGTAGATCAGCGCGTGGTACCATCAACAACTGTCCCACGGGAGATGTCAACGGAGGTGCAGCCGACAAACCCGAGCACCTGCAATCGCTGTCGGTTAAGAGTTCACGAGTGCGATCTAACCGTTCGATCCGCGGAAGGCTGACTTCTTGCGCGTCTAGAATGTGTCTAGGAATAGGAAGACTGCAGTACTAATTATAGTGTTACGCATTGATCAGTACCGGCCAGTTCAACTACTGCACTGCATACCTCCTCATGCGTTTACTTTACTCCACTATCCTTCGGTTCGCGGCTTGAGCGGTTAGTCGGCGAACGATCGGCTCGCAAACTGCTAATTGCGGAAAAGTGCGTGGTAATAGGGTGGGTGGTGTTTGAAGCTGTGGCTGTAAACAGGGATTACTCAAGCCAGATTTTGGTGATACTGGACGAACGGAATAAGGTGAGCAAATGAGACTTACAGTGTAAAGGTAGCTTGATTTAATTATATTCGTATATAGTGAATACAACATGCGCGTTCTATACGTATATTACCTGCATTATCTAAAGTATTGGAGAATATAATTTGTAACCAACTTAGACTGCATTCATCTTCTTATGACATTCTATCTTCTCTACAGTTGGGTTTTAGACCATTTCATAGTTGCATCACTGCATTACTCAAAGTAGTTAGTTATTTGATACATTTTGTCGCTCAGGGTAAGCAGTCTGTATTAATTATGCTGGATTATATCAAAGCATTTGATATCATTGATCATTCGGTTTTACTTGCTATACTTATTTTATTGGTTTAAAGAAAAAATGCCATCCAATTATTGAAAAATTATTTATTCAACAGAACCGAGAGCGTTAAGTTACAAGATAATATACCTATCTAATACAGGCCATTAAAAATCTGAAGTCCCACAAGGATCCATCATTGGTTCTCTGTTATTCAATATTTATATTTCTTCTTTTATTGATTGCAATACACACTGTAAATACCACTCCTATGCTAATCCACTTAACTGTATTATTTTTTTAATCGTTCTGATATTGCCAACCTTGTAAATGTAATTAATAACGACTTAGAAGACTTATATTTAGACAATTCCCTCAGATTTTCCAATAATATTTTTAAAATATTTAGAAAACCTACTTACTTCTTCGTATACTATATGCTCACAGTATTATCATTTTACACTGTGCGAATCTTAACAAGCTTTGCATTTTGAAGCCTTCTATATTTTGCTGTTTAAGTTAATAGTTCAAAGCGAATTCCTGTTTTGATTATATTTTTGGAATATAAAATTTAATAGGATCTCACATAACCTCTCTGATATTCAGTGGTTGAATATGTATAATTGTTTTTATCATTGGTCAGCTTGTGGATTCCATAAAATCGTTGTATTTCAGACTCATATTTCAGTAATAAGATTTCCTTCCGTACTGATGTTCACAATATCAATAATAAAACACGCGAAACACAACTGCCGTTTTTGAAAGTTCATTCTGATTTAACATTTACATTTTTTTTTTAATTGAAACTAAATTACTTGAAATAAATTTAACGAAAATACTGTTTGCTCGTTAATACTTATAATAAATAATTTGTGTTGTCTTATGAAAAGTCACAACTCTCGAGCCTTCGCCTCTCGGGCTCTAATCAGATAAATTTAATTATTTTATGTACGACCGGGCCGGAATTGGTCACTTTACACCCGATCTTTGATGGCGTAATAAGTCACTGTACGGCCCGGTTAGGGTGTTGTTTGTCAGTTTGAAAAGCAATGACATTGTAGGTTGCAAAATTGGTAAAAAATATAAATTTGGTGTTTATTGTATGTGTTACGGTTAAAGTGTTTACTTGGCTAGTTTATAGACTAGCTGGATAGTATACAAACTATCCAAATGTCTGGCTATTTTTATGGAAAATCATATTTCTACTAAAATAGCTATGAATATTGGCTGGTTTGTATACTATACAGCTAGTTTACAAACTATACAAGATTTATCGCCAAAGTACAAACCACAAGAAAAGTATACAAATTAACCGTTGTTTTTGGCTAGTTTACAAACTATCCACAGTATTTGAATAAAGTGTGAACTTAATATTAGTAGTAATACATAATAACCAACTCGTTGGTTAGTATGTAAACTAACCAATTCCATTTGTGTAATTTATTAGAAAAGTGAGGTTATGTTTATGGCAAGTGCTGTGTGTTGTTATTGCTTACTGCCGTGTCTTGTGAAATCTATTTAAGGATAGGTATCTGGTTATTAAAAATGAATCAACAGCAACAATTTAAAAACCTACTTTTGGAAGTTTACGAGCAAAGGTCGCAGAATTCAAAATTACTGAACGACAGTGATTATAGTGAACTGGACCCAACACTAGTAACAAGAATGATTATTATGTGGTAAATACTTATGATTTACAGAGAATCGAATCATCTTATGTAATCTTACATAAATTAACCAAATGGAATTGGTTAGTTTAGGTACATACTAACCAACCAGTCGGTTATTATGTATTACTACGAATATTACGTTCACACTTTATCCAAATACTGTGGATAGTTTGTAAACTAGCCAAAATCACCGGTTAATTTGTGTACTTTTCTTGTGGTTTGTACTTTGGCGATAAATCTTGTATAGTTTGTAAACTAGCTGGATAGTATGCAAACCAGCCAATATTCATAGCTATTTTAGTAGAAATATGATTTTCCATCAGAATAGCCAGACATTTGGATAGTTTGTATACTATCCAGCTAGCCTATAAACTAGCCAAGTAAACACTTTAACCGTAACATATGCACCTCGTACGTAACTTACGTTTATAGCACTTGTTGGTTGTGTTAGATTCCGAGGCTATGCCTTGGGCTAGGGATGGGCGCGTGACGTGAAAACAGTCGTGTCACGTCGTGTCACGGCGTGTCACGTCGTGAACGTGACTAATATTTGAAAATCGTGTCGTGAACGTGAGTGAACGTGAGTGAAAATTTCCAAGGCGTGATTCACGTTTCACGTTAATTTCACGTTAAATATTTAGTAACGAATAAAAAACTGCAACTTTTAAATTCATTAAATCACAAATTGTGCCAAACATTATGTGGTTTTATTTTTGGACCCTAATTATAAATCCTTAAAGTTCATACCTTTACATAAAAGAGAAGATTATAATGCAAATAAAATTATTGATGATAATGATGAAATACACAGCAAACGACTCAAAACTGCTGATGTACCAGCATCAGATTCTTATCTTTCTACACTTAGAGATAGCTCTGACGATGACACATGTAATTAGGATGATGTCGAAACAGAACTAAATTAGTATGTTAAATTAAAATTCGGAAATGTAGATGACATTTTAGGATTTTGGAAAAACAGTGTAAATACGCCACTGTTAAAAAAACTTGAGAAATTTTAAACATACCGGCAAGTTCCGCTACAAGGGAAAGAGTATTTTCTACAGCTGGCGAATTTTAGAAGAGCGCAGAATTTGACTTAACGCAGAAAATGTTGATTACATATTATTTTTAAATCAACATTTTAATGTTTAGATGTGTAGATGAACTTATTATTCTAATAAAAGTAATGATTTGTTTTTTATACTCGGCTAACGCTGAAAATGTTAATTACGTTTTGTTAATAAAACCAAAAATGTATTGTGTAGATGTGTAGATGAACCTATTTTTAGAAAAGTACCTAATGTTTTGTTTTGTATACTCGACTTAACACTGAAAATGTTGATTACGTTTTATTTTTAAACCAATTTATTGTGTACTTGTGTAGATGAACTTATTATTCTAATAAAAGTAATGTTTCTTTTGTATACTCGCCTTAACGCTGAAAATGTTGATCCTTGTACGTAAAAGTACTTTCAAACCTACGAATTAAAAGTGTTGCCTAGCAACATATACCTTCTGTACTCATACCAATAGAGGAAACGTCAATTCCAATGAAAGTAATGTCTTTGAAGACAGCTGCAAGAAACATATTTGCGAGAAATCAGTATTTATCCCTTGTCGAAGTTATTGTAATAAATTTTCATTTTTTTCTTTTTATGTCAACTATTCTGATCGCAACATATCACGTAAATTATGTCAGGTGCAAAACATATTTTTAGTTCTCTTTAGGGTTTTTTCATTGATTTTAAATTTGAACATTCTGTTCTATCTGAATTTAAATTTTGAAATAAAAGCTGCGTGTCACGTCGTGAGTGGCGTGTCACGCAGTGAACGTGAATAAACGTGAGCGTGAACGTGCGTGAACGTGACTGTTTAAAGCCAGCGTGAAACGTGCGTGACGTGAGCGAAAAATCACTCACGCGCCCATCTCTACCTTGGGCTCCAATTTTCACACCGCGCGCTATAAACGTTTTATTACGCTCTTAGTACATAAATAACTATTAGCTTACATCATTTTTCAAAAAAATCTGCGTCCTACAGCAAGAAATGCATTGCTCCGCTATATTACCTCCGATTAGATATTATTTAAACAACATTCAAGATATTCAAAATTAGATTTAAAATTGTTTACAGTAGATTTGAAATTGGTTCATCAATCATCATCATCACTAGTTCTACAACCCGGCTTGAGTTTTGGCCTCTTCAGGTAGTTGTTTCCATCTGCATCTGTCTTAGGTTACGGCTTTCCAGTTTCGTATCTCCATGCTCTTCAGGTTCTTTTCTACTGCATCCAGCTATCTAAGTTTGGATCCTTCAGCATTTTTTTGTCTTCTGGTTAGAGCATATTAATAGTCGATTTAACCAAATTTGATGATATAGTGAGCCTAATAGTATATTCTGATACTAATGTATAAGTACGCCTTTAAACGTTGCTATTGCTTTAAATAAAGAGTTTTTGCAATTTTGTTACGCTAAAATAGAGGCCCGCTAAAGTTTATGTTACCTAGCGACATCAACGATACAACCAATCAAAATAAAATTTTTCGATTTTAGCGTAACGCTATCATAACGCTATTTTAACGTGGCATTGTGTAAAAACTTCCTTTGCTCTTATACACGTGTATCATACCCTATTTTTTCTACGATCGTAACAGAAATATAAAAACCTTAGTTCGGTGACACTTTTTCCGTCACATTGTGTTAGATATTCTAGGTTATGTTGACATTTCGAATAAGACGTATTTCGGGCGCTAATATTAAGAATGCTACAAACGTCGCTTTTGACACTAGAAACAGTGCAAGAAGTTGTCATTTTGTCACGATCGTAGAAAAAAGCAGTTTAAATACAATATTTAAAGGGTCCAACGAGATAAAACTTCGTTGTTTAAATTTGAATATATTTTTGAGTATTGTAAAGTCATAGTAAACAAATTATCTTTTCTACGATCGTGTAAAAATGACAACTTTTTGCACTGTTTCTAGTGTCAAAAGTGAGTCTTAATATTAGCGCCCGAATTAGGTCTTTTTAGCACGTTGCGATTGATGGCGTGTTTTAATACTATATTAAAACACGCTTTGCTGTAAAATTGAATTTCAACATAACCTAGAATATCTAACACAATGTGACGGAAAACATGTCACCGAACTAAGTTTTTATATTTCTGTTACGATCGTAGAAAAAATAGCGTATGATACACGTGTATAAGTGCCATTAAAGCACTAGCGACGTTAAAAGCACTCTGCTTTGCATTGTGCTCTTCAACTCGTCGCAAGTGCTTTAAAGGCGTAGTTATACACTAGTACCATAATATACACTGGCCTATAACAAGAAGAAGAAGAAGAAGAAGAAAATGAAAATCAAGACCGCGTAAACGACATTTCCATCGTCTGAAGCTGATCTCAAATCAGTTGATGAAGGGCATATTAATATAATTAAAATGATTTTAAAGGGATTAGAAGTTATTGCACGAACTTCAAGATGTCATAAATACGATTTAAAATTGTCTACAGCAAATTAAGAAAGATTAAATAAAATATTTAATGTTGTAACGAAATAAAATCACTTAAACTTGATTTAACCTTTAAAGTTGATTACATTTGGTGTGCAATGATAAGGGTCATTTCGACGTTATATAAAATCTTTTATTTCGTTTTGAAACTATAATGTTGTTTATTGGCATTCGATAGTGGGTGTAAAATAGCTTTTATGGCCCTAGGGTCTATAAAGTTGCTAAGCATTATAACAAGCGCCAACAATGTAGTATAGCAACACCAACAATCTACACAGAAACCATAGAATACCGAATATTCACAGCGCCAGCACAACGATGACGCAGTAGTCTGTAGCCAGAATACCGACTCCTTGAATTTTTCCCATTATGAGAACCAAAATAAAATAAAACGTTGTAGGTATATACCACGTGTCCAATCACGATTATAGCTCTCGGGAAATTTAAAGCTCTCCGCTTCGCGTCGCGCTTTAAACATGCCCTTAATACACAAATAACTATTAAACTAGATTAATATCACATTAAGTAAATTAATTTTAAAGTAATGAATGAAAAGTTGTCTTACTGAGTTTTTTATATCACATTAGTGTTTAGTATCTTTTTTCAAAAAAGGGTAGGTATGTATACTTTAGCTCTAAAATGACTAGGAGAGCAAGTAATTTAACATTCAAGTTTTCCCATTGGAAGCCCTATGCTGCGTGATACAAGAAATCACCCTGTATGAGCTTTTTACTGTAGAGTATAGTATCCAAAACAAAGCAAAGGGAAAGAGATGAAAATGCTACGATGAACAGCTAAAGCGTACAAGTTTTGCTTCATATTTAGTAATACACACTTAAAGTGCACCGACATTTCCACTTTTGTATAGTGTAATGCTATAGCGCACATATTTAACATTATTTAAGCATTTAAATTAAAGACTTCAAACATTAACTTCATTTTTTTAATTGGGCATCACAGATAATACATGATTTAAAGAGGAAATAAAAATCATTTGACTGTATTAACGGCTTTTAGCGCTTTCAAATAATTTCCTTCTTGTTATTTAACTATTCGTATCTTTAGTATAAGTATCGACACTCTTCAATTTTGTAACGATTTACTTCTTACGTAAAAACGATTACTTTGGATCGAATAGAACTAAAATAGAGCTACAAAGTGTCGCCAAACTATACTTAATTTATGCCGCAGTGTAATAAATGTCAAGTCGACGTTCATTACCAGTTAAGTAGCTTTACCGATTGTTTTCAAATTTTCTAATTCTAACTAATGCTGTCTTTAGTAAAAGCTGGAGCTCTGCTTCTTTTTTTTATTGAAGAAAAACCAGCTTTCACGTTCAGATTCTTTGCAGGGCAAGGAATTTGTTTAGCAAGAGTTAAGTAAAACAGATTAGTTCGATTAGCGGTCATAAAAGCCGAATATAGCATATAATAAGCTTTTTGCACTATTTTTTACAGAATTATTAACTTAGATTCTGCCCAACGTACCGTTCCAGGTGAAGACCTGTTCACTACCTGTAACAGACTTAAAAGGTTGTACGCAGCTCTTCGGTAGAGACATGTAAAAAGCGTTGACTGTTGATTAGTCGCTACCATGGTGATATAAATCATTAGCCAGTGATGTATTGAAAGGGTTTCACCATGGACGATCTGGTTGTGGGCTTCTGGAAAATGAGCATGTTTTTTTTCGAAGTAATATTATGTTTCTGAAAACGGGTACTGCATTTCGCTTCACAAGAAATCAAACAGTATCTAATCTAATGCTCCAAAATTAAACATACAACGTTACCGAAATTTCCCTGAAGCCAACTGTGGGCTGGGATTTATTACATCAATCTTAAAACCCGTGACGCCATGTTGCTTACACCATAAAGCCAGCCAAGGTTTCAAATAGCAATCAGACGGGGATGAGCTCAAAATCTGTGTTCATTAAGCGGACGGTGCGTAGGATCTTACAAATACTACAAATGACGCCCCAACGGGCCAAAAATTGCTTCCACACGGCTAACACATCGTGCAATTATGCAACAGACAGAACCTTGTTGTATCAGTACTTTAAAAATAAAACTATAATAAGTAAAAACAACCTACATCTTTCAAGTATATTAGAATTAAAAATCCTGGTTCTTCCAACAATAACAGAAAAGAACCTTATTCTATAATCACTTTAAGATAAATCTGTAGTAAATAAAACCGGCCCATGTTGTTGAAGTATATTAGACTTATAAATATATACAGTGTATGCAAGACTGTCAACCTGCTACGGTATAATCTGTATTTAGAGGCGAAACAAGGAACGATAGAATAAAAATATCTTGTTTTTTTCGCGCAATGACAGAAACTAAATTTGTATCAGTACTTTAAAGTAAAACTAAAATAAATGAATACAATTTAAGCATTAATTAATACGAGGAGTGTTTATAAAGTTCCAGGAATGTAGTTGTTGAGTGCAACTGATTAATGCTATCCGAGATTGACAGGCATACATGTACCTATTTAGACATCTTTGTTCATGCTTATGAAATAAAAAACAATTAAATCGTTGATACTAATAAGGCCTATAATGAAGCCAGCGTGTCGAACTTACAACAACATATTTTACAAATATCCTCGTACTTTTTCATAAGTTAACCTTAATTGCAATATTACAAAATACAGTTTCTTGTAAAAAAATATAAGTGCTAAATTTACAAAAAAATATTTATTATAGTTAATAAAATAACAATTGCTACAATTTTTGTCATTTCAATCTTGTTAATTGTAACAGTGGCCAGTCATTATGCGAGTTTCTTTCTTCTTAAAGTAGTTTGTGCAATTAGAGACAGCTGCCTTGATCCGTGCTAATGCCATTGCTTTAAGTGTGCAGAAACAAAAGCGGAGCACATGTTATGCCAGCTACAGATATACATCACTAAACTAAAGGAATTTTCTAATTCATTGCCTATTGTGAACGTTAATCAAAGTTGTAAATCCTCACGTGTATTATTTGGCTTACTTAGCTTTGTTGAATTTTTCCTATTCTCCAGCTGTGGAGCCGTCGACCAAAGCCTACTCTTTCTCATTTTAAGTATTACTCTAACAACCGAATAATTTACATAATTCATTGCGACTTTAATTATGCCAACTGAAATGGTAAAAATAGCATTTGCTCCTAACAGAATAATTTTTATCAGAATCGCTAGTTAACACAGTGACAACATAAAAGAGGCAGCTAGATGTGTTAAACCTCAAATTTTAATTAATATTACTTTCCACTTTTAGGTGAAATAACAGCTGCTAGTTGCGCAAATAATTAACATGTTAGGTTAACTGAGCTGTAAAATGTTTAAAGTAATTTCATCCTCATATTAAAGTGCCACCGTTTAACAAGCAGGCTTTATGAAGACTCACTTCCTTATTCATTAGCTCTACTAGGAACTTTAACTACACCGGTAGTTAGTTTCAATGCCTTGAAATTTTCAGCGGCATTGGAGCTTGCAAGTTTATGGCATGGTATTTGGAATTTTGTACAAACCTCCACACAATGGACAATTACATTTAGCAGGCTGCGAGTAATTCCAGAGTGAAATTTGATTTATTAATAATAATAGGTCTGATTTTCAAAACTATGTTATACACAAATCTATCGTATCTATAACACCTAAATTACGCAATGATAGCAAACAAAAATTATTTTCCTACTAAATTGTTTGCCTTAGTTTCATAACTACTGCTAGTATGTCAGGACGACCACTTTGTCCCTCTGTTGCACAAAGTGTGAAACCGTGAAACCTACTAAAATTCTAATCAAACTTGGAGCATAGTTGGGAAATTGTTCATTCCTTATCAAATATGCAAATACAGAGGTGGTGAAATTCCTAACGGCAAGGACGTGTACAGATCGAAAAACTGTCTATACCTCAAATATTTCAGATGTTTTAACAGTAGGATTAACAGTCATACTTTGTGGCGTGAGGTTGCATTTGCTAACATTGTATGCAGCTGTGTTATTAAGCACAACGAATATCACACCATAGGCTCATCCTTCTGCTATCATAAACTTAGAACAATAGGGGAAGCCAAATAAATTCAAAATAAACCACGACTAATACTGTTACAAGGTGCAAAAGCAAACTACCTAATAACATTTACTCGACAGGTTATCAGGATTTTTATTAATTATGTATAATAATGTTTTAAATTAAATCTGTAGCAGATCGGGAAGGCAGTTGAAGACGCATCTGACTGCTGCGAGGACTCAGACACCTCGGAACACGTGTTTTTCGAGTACCCGCTGGATGTGCAGCCAGAGCTCTAGTTGAGAGGCGCTTGGTGGCAGAGGTCACTTTCAAGATGGAGACAGAAATATTACGAGTCCAGCGTGATTGACTACCGATAAGGGTTGGCAGCACGTTTTAGCTTTTGTTTTAAATACAAAGTTTGGCCAAAATTAGAGTTGTTAAACATCTTTTGGCTTAGTTAGTATTAAGTAAATTGAAACTAACATATTAATATTTTTGTTAATTAATCGAGCTTCTTTATAAACCTCCACCGAAAAGTAGTTGTAGTTTTTGCCATCTATTCTGCTTGATCTTATTCTGTTACTCACCGGAAAGCACCAGCCTAAAGGAAAATCAATATAAAACTTGCAGCGATGTCATCAGGTTTTTAATTATACGAATTAGGGCTGTTACTAAAAGCAAACATATTTTCTCCACTATCAGAGTAGGCATAAAGTGACTACTACTATTTAATCTTATTAAACATTAAGTAATTTCGTTTTAAAATTCTGAAGCAATTCAGTTTGTTGATCAGTTCAAGAATGTGCTGAAATAGCAAGGCAGCATTTCTGGTCGCTGATAATGTTATACAACACTGTTCGTGTTCAGCAAAATCTGTCTATAAACGTGTGAGCGAACTGCTAAATGTTCATGTTGTATTTACTTGTAACAATTAAGTCAAAGTATTACTAAGTTAGCAAGTGTTTCTCAATATTTTCGTTAAGCTACTTGATATTTAGTATATAAAATTGTGGTTTTAAACCTTAAGTTCTCGTGCCTCTTTTAAGCGTCTTACGATCGAGTAGAGCGTTGCAGACTCTTTCGACATTAGAGCCAAATATTTTAGTTTATGGTTTTATATATATAAAGCTGATGACAGGAATACCCTTTTATATGTATTAGCATAGTATTCGTTAAATTTCACATACATTCTTCTAATGTAAAACAGTCTGTCCACATATTCTTCAAATTTTCAGAACAGCCACTTCTGTTGAATTTCCCACATACTTGTGGGGTAAACCTGTTACATTGTTAGCACAAAATGCGCACTTTTTTCATTTTTTATTCTTTGGGTTTCTTCTAAACATGTAGGTATATCAACCACAGTTGAGCAAAAGAATGCAATAACGCTAAAATTTACTCTTACACTTATGATCGTTTACAGCCTACCATGTAGACGAGCGTGCACAATAAACAATTATTTTCGCGGCTGCTAACTGACAATCTGCAAAATGTTTTTTAATACACACATTGTAAAACTATACCGGAGGAATAGTTAGAGTCACATTTTGATAACTTATTGAATAAAACAGTTGCATTTGTTAAACATGTTATAGAGTTTTGCAGACTCTGCGCGAGTAGTTAAAGTTAATTAATAAATCAGTATTAATCTATACGATTTTACTACTTCACCATTATCATCTACTAGGGTATACTTTCCAAGCCATTATTGCTTAGTGTCTGATGCTGGAGACCGGAATAGCCCTTTACACTTCACCAGGAAAATTGTACCACTAAGTTTAGTTGCAGTTCATTCCTTATATTGTTGCTTGTAATTCAACTGGTTTTTCTTTAATTTTTCTTAGCTATTTTATCTCTGTTGCGGCGATTTAACTCCTTTGTTTATCCATCGGCGTCCAACATTGTAGCTTGCATAATTATTGTAAACGTTGCTCTAAGAACAGAAGCGGCATAATTAATTGAATACTCGATTCGAATACAGTTGGAGGCAGTGGGGCATGACCGGCCGAAGAGCTATATGTTTGCGATAGTTTAGATGACATGATCCAAGTTGTATTAAATTTAAACTATCTTCCGTTTATGTTGTTTAGATGTTGTTCTGCTGCTATACCTTAACGAGTCATACGTAAAAATAGTAAAATATTGCTGTACGTACGATGGTGTCCGTCAATTTAATCTGTGACCAATTCAACAGTTACAATACTAGTTTATTTAGTAGGCACTGTTCAAAAATTAGGAAAAAACTCATTTATGTGGGTATATTGAATGTAATTCAAGTTGATAGTAAATATTGTGCCATATTTACAAATTTAAACTGATCTGTAATGACTGGTAATATTTTTTTGAGCTTTTTCAAAGTTTATCTAAAATTATTTCAAATGCTGCTTTTTTAAACTACCAAAATACGCCATTTAGGCAAGATTAAAAGAAGTAATAGTTATTTATGTTACAAGTATAAAAAAGCACCCAAGTAAGGAAATTATGTGTCTTCTCACGCGTCACATACCAGATTTTATATAGTGTCTAAATAAAAATTAAACAAGAAAAAACTTGACAGACATTTATTTACAATAATTACTTTTCTCACTACAATATTTGCTTTTCCTACTAGTACGGAAACGAACCTCATTTCCTAACTTAAATTAGTGTGATAAGTAAACCTTTCCCACGAAAATGGATAAAATTCGTTAAATGAGATTTACTTCTAAACAAGATTAGAAGTCGCTTTCGTAATATACATATACTGTAATTTAAACAAAACTGCAAGTTATTTTTAAGCACACTAAATGCTACATAAATCACACTGCAAGTTTAAAGATCATCAACGGTTTAACGGATGATATTATTAGTTTTACTAAGGTTACATCATCTTTCCTGCTTATTTTGTTTGAATGTGGTTCTGCTTCTATACCTTTACGTGTCACTCCTACAAGAGATTGAGGTACTCTGGCAATTACTATGGCGTTCCCTGATTTTAAACTGTGTCACATACGGTATTAGTTTATTTGATAGCACTTTTCAAAATTAGAAAAGAACCCATTTGGCTGAGAGGACAAAGTATTTGTAATAGGATATGTGGATGTAACTAAAATTGATAGTAAATACAGTGTCATATTTACAATTTTAAAATTATCTGTATTGATTGGAAATATTCCTTCGGGAATTGTTGTTTTCTCAAGGTTCATCTAAAATTTTTCCAAATGCTACTTTTTTAAACTACCAAAATAAGTTAAAAGAGATTTACCTCTTTAAGAAAAATTAAAAGTTGCTTTGGTCTGATTGAGAGTAGTATATATTTCTTTTTAAACACATCAAAAGTCATAAACCAGGCTAAGAGTCGTTTGAACAACATTAAAGTTTAAGAACATGATAAGAGATAAAAATGGAAGTTTATTGGAGTTTAAGTTTTTGGTCAGAAATCGTATGATAGAAGTAGGTTAAAGCATATTCGAACTAGTTTATTGAAGTCTAATATTATTTAAACAAGCTTTAATCCTTTAAATCAGATTGAAAGTTTGTTTTAACAATATTAAAAGTCATAGTTATTGGCTTGGATATCGATTTAAAATCAAGATAATATATATTTATGCGACTAGTGAATAAAGTTCAATTTTATCCATAAGGGAAAAAGGTAACTCACGAGGCGATAGCCGAGTGAGATAATTTCCCCGAATGGATAAAAAGTCTTTATTCACGTGTCGCATACAATATTTTATCCAACACCTCGTTATAATACATTTTCAAAAGTAGTAGGTTATTTAAAATTAGGTAAGTGAATTTTTATAGTAGGCAGTCGTGAAGTTTATGGTTGCTAGGCTAGGTATGGTTAGATCACGGCCTTCTCCTCCGCGGCCTGTTCATTTGCGACAAATAGCATTACAAAGTTGTGACTCGGCATATCCGGGGATTGAAGTTCAGAACCACGCCAGCCGGTTTGAAATTTAGATTTTATCTGTCAGATTATTGTTTTGTGACTGAAACGTTAAATTAGGTTAGTTTTACGACATCTTTGTACGAAAAAAATACAAAATGGATTTTCACAGAAGCAACAAACTAAATTTGCAATGAACGAAAATGCGTACGTGGAGCTCAAGAAATTTAAAAATGTTAAAATTTCACTATTGTTACAATAGGGTTTCATACATATGAATTGTTCTTTGGCCTTTTTTCCACTAGTGGAAAAAAATTCTTGTATTTCACTGGTTTCCATTAGTAACAACAAGTGTAGATAAACAATAACTTTTGAAGTTTCAAATTGACGTAAAAAAGTCATGTTTATTAGAAGGTGTTGGATAAACACGTTTAAAAGATATTTATTCAATTCTTACGGTTAAAGTTGTAGATTACCTATTCATTTCAGTAGTATAAAATATGATTTTATCTATTTGTGTTGCGCAGTTAGAATTACCAAATTACCAGGTGTCGATAGATTTGCGTCAGTCTGTGTCAAATAACAATCAAAACCTAACCTCGAATTTGATATAGATTTCAGGATTGCCAAACGTATAACAAGAATTACAGTTTAAGTTACTATCACAAACCATGTTTACAAATCTATACATACTACTCGTATTTAGTTTGAAGTAAATATAGAATAAATACATTTCAAAATTCGCTAATGGTATATTATGTATCAAGTAAGCAAAATGGAGTTTTCGGGGACTCTCATTAAAGAATCAGCTCCTCATTGTCTCATCTTTAAAAACGATTCATTCCCTAAAACTATTTGCGCACGTAACGCATACACGATTTTTTGGTATCAGTTCTGCAAATTGTCTGCTATAAGTCAGAAAAATTATTTTCATTTAAAAAAAATCACGTTTCTAATGTGTTGCTAAGTTACCTTTCAGTCCGCTAAAATCCATTAAGGCACTATTCCGCTAGTCCGCTAAAATATCATTTTGCGGACTCAAACGAGCCTGTTAAAGTGTAATTTTACGGAGCGTGTACAAAAAAAATTATAATTAATTGATTAACGAAATTGTAAGAACTGATTTTTTTTTATACGACGATAATAGTTATTTAGTATACAAGTGGGGTAAGAGCATCATTAATATAGTTGTGTGCTTACACACACTTATATTAATGATGCATTATCACACATCTATTGTACAAAATTGTATTTACAACTGCCTACAATTGAGAAAAGTGCATTAAGAGAAATGTCAGATGTGTCATTTTCAAAAATATGTCAGTAGACAAATGTCATTATGTCATTCATTTGACACTATTTTCGTCAGATAATGAAGCCATTACACCACTCAGTTAGGTAATGAAGCCATTACATAACTGAGTGCTGTAATGAGTTTCATTACCTAACGGAAATAGTGTCAAATGAGTGACGTAATGAGTTACTTATCACACTGGAGTAGATAATAGTATATTATGGTACCAGTTTTGTAAGAAGTACGCACGGGTTTATGGTACGACGAGCGAAGCGAGGAGTGCCTTAAAGGAGTAAGTGCGGCAAAATGCCTTATAAACGAAGTATCATGCAGTATTTTATCTACTTTGCCACTTTTTTAAACAAAAAAATAAAATTTCAAAATCTAGGGAATTTCCCGGCAGTTGGCAACATTTGTGCGGTGCAATAAAGGCGGCTATTGACAATACATGGAGCGAAGTACCTATGGTTGCCAAAGTTACAAATATTAATTACTCTGTTCTTGGTATTTTTGTCTATTACGATACGCAAACGAGTATTGTAATAGCCTAAGTACGAACGCAAAGTAGATAAAGTTATTATTATCCAGTTTTGAATCATTAACGTCTAACGTCTCGACGTTAAACGATTCACTCGTGGATACAATCTAACTTTATCGCCTTGTAATAAATAACTATACAACGTTAATGATTCAACCTGTATTGTATAATATAAAATTTAATTCAATTCTTATAATTTCATTATTAAAAAACATAAATTTTGTATTGACAGCCGTGAAAAGTCATAGCGCAATTTGAAAAGAGTTGCCTATGATTCGTGTTATACGTTTGGCAGTTTTGAAGTGTGTATTATCAGTCTATGTCGAATTCGAGGTTAGCATGTTAGGTTTTGTCTGTTATTTGACACAGCTGACGCAACTACCAGCAACTCAGAAATAAGTGTCATAAATAGATAAAATCCTATTTTATACTTTTGAAATTAATAGTTAAACTACAACTTAACCGTAAGAATTAAATAATAGTTATTTAGACCACTATTTTTAAAATTTCATTTTAAAAAGTAGGCTTTTTATAATTAATTTCAGTGTGTGAAGTGGCACTTTTTTTCACTTAGTGCGAAAACGTGACATTTTGCTTTTAATTTAGGAATGAACGATTTTAGAAACAAATTATTTATTCGTTTATTCATTTTTAGTTTTATTTTGACGAGAACAAATTACAGATTTCAATAAATCAAGACGTTTCCTTAGTTAGCAGAACTGATCAACGCACTTGACTAAAATGAAGGTAAATAAAATTCTATACAAAGACAACTCGCGTTAGCGTGCTTATTTTTCACGCGTGTGGAATATTAAACACGGTTGCGCCTCGTTTAGTCACCCTCCACCCTTGTTAAAAAAAGTTGCACTTCTAACACTTGTGGTCTAAATAACTATTATCTACTTTGAATATGGTTATTGTAACACCGAAAACAGTGCTACAATGGAGTCCATTATGACACTGTTTTTGCATTGTTATTTTCATATGAAAAACATTGACTCAGCCTATTTGTTTCAAATAACTGACAGATTGTCACATTTATGAAATGTCAAAATTAAAAGTTTTTGATGTTTTTTTTATGCAAAGTAGATAAAATAGTATATTATACTTGTTTAATAAGAGGCATTGTCGCACTCGTTCCATTGGAGCACTCCTCGCTACGCTCGTCGTCCCCAAATTCATTCCTGCTACAATAGGCCCTCTTGTTAAACTAGTACAATAATATACTATTGTGTAACCAGCACAATGTGCTAACAGAGTCCCTATCAGTTGAGTCCTCTGAAACTTTTTGCGTACGTTTTCAATACAATATTTTTTCTATAAGCTCTACAAAATCCGACATATAACAATTTAATAGCTTGTGACACTGACACTGATACCTATTCGTTAGCCAGTTACAACAAAGCGTGGCATCGGTCAACAAATTTAGTCCTTTAGAGTGCTACGAAATCATCTTGCGATTCAGTTGGCTAAAGTAGTACTTTGCGGACTACAAACAGTTTCCAAAGCAAGCATTTTGAAGAGCGTATACAAAAATAGTTATTTAACTACTTAGTGCACGCAATTACACTTTGGTGCTTGAGGTTGCAGTCGAAAGCACCAAAGTAACTCGCGCACGAGATGCAAAGGTTTTTTCTATAGCTTTATTAAAATAATGAAGAATATTCATAGACAATATTATTTCTACAACCGCCAAAAAAGACTCAATACTTTTCGCGCACATTGTCAGTGTCAACAAAAAGAAATAACTTATTTTTGGACATGTTACCTTTTTTTGGCGTTTTTAGAATAGTACATTGCAGAACTAGTTTAGAAAAGTTGACTGAACGAATATGGCTAATTTGAGACGAGCGGCACTGAGTACTTAAACAACTATAAAAGAGTTCAGTAATATTATTTTTATAACGCGTTTCGTATACAGTTTTTTCGCATTCCATATAAAAATGTGAAATATTAAAATTTTACATAAAAATAACAGTAAATGTCAAAACATAACCAAGCTGATCAGAACTTATTTTTACCTACTGAAGCACAATAAGTAGCACCAGTTGATGTTCAATCAAGTGGGATTACATTTATATCGATTAAAAATATATAATTTTTATGTTAAAAACCGTTACTATGCTGTAATGGTAGCTATGTAGTATAGTAGTAGGGAAAGGGCGTTTTAAGGAAATCATATAATTTATTTGATTTTAACGAACTGTAGAGAAGCTTTTAATGAAACTAAAACTTGTATTTAATAAAATTAAAGGTCAAAGCGATGTAATTGTCTAAATTTTAATGCAATTAAACTAATTTTGTAGAATATTATATTAAATTTTTAAAAAAATTAAATTTCTTTTAACGAGATAGGAAGTTTAAAGTTAGCTGAGTCGTCTGTATGGAATTAAAAGTTATTTTAACTAAATTAAAAAACCTATAACCAACTAAAAGTCGTTTTCGAGAGATTTAAAATATTTTAAGTGCTATTTATATAAGCTGTGATTACTTAAAGCTGCATCGTTTTATACCTTCACATTTTCATATGCCATAAGCTGGGCTGCAATTTATTTTTATCAGTGCTGGAAAAATGCGATGGCTTTGCATTTCAAGGAGTTCCCTAAATACTAGCATTTCATTAATTACTAGATTTAACGTCACAGCGGTTGATCAGCGTAACGTAACCCAACCAGTATTCTTGTTCCTACTTCCGCGATATTGATTTTGTAACACTAACACGGTTATGTTCGGTTTAAAATTCGAAAACGCTTACATGGAATACCCTTTTAACGACTTTTCTGATACATACCTACAGGTACACCATGCCTGCTGTAAATAGAATATTTGTGGTTAGCCAAACCAAAATATAGTGGGAATTAGGAAAGGAAAACTAACTACAATGATTGAATTTTGGTAAATGCCATAATACAAGCTGATTTTAATTATTTAATTATTTATTGCATTGGCTGTATGTAATGTAATGATAGAAAGCCATAGCAGAATAGACACGCTTGTTGCTTGGGATGATTGTAGACGACACAATTTATTAATGACGAACTCAAACAATGAAATATAAAATTGGAGTCTTGATTTACTTGATTGTAGGAAACCATTAATGAACAAAGCAATTTAGTGGAGATTGCTTGTTAGTTGACCGAAAATCCAAGATTTAATTCACTTGAAGTTGAAGAGAATGGCTCAAAAGGATAATTAGAAATCGCAATAGTGGAGAGTTGGTTTTGTACCATTTTCAGCATTTCTTGAACTTTATAAATCTTTAGGTGACCAACCTAATCTCTAGATCAATCAAATCTTAAATTGATTGTCAATAGAACTTAGGTTGGCCCTTCGGAAATATTTGTTCATTTGGCTGCTATTAATTTATACTTAGCAAATAAATTAGTAAATTATTATCAAAGATAGTTAAAATATTTCATTCAGTCAAGTCTTCTACATATTCAAGCCCGAAATGCTAGAGCACTTGAAAAACAACAAAGCAGAATCCGCTATATGGTGTTACTAAGGTTGTATGTCCTGGTCTCCGACCCGATACCGATTTCTAAACCAGAAGAGTTACGCTGCTTTAAACAGAATAGTTTTTGTTAAATAAGCACTGTAATACGTTGGGTCTTAGCAGGATGTCCATACCTTGTATGAACTAGGTAAAACAAACCAGTTTACTTTTTATGTATTTTTCAATACATGTAAGCTTTGGATCAGGTTTTTAGTTCATTCAGTGTAGCAATGAGCTTCATGTTTAAACTACAGCTATTTTATGTATGTGCAGACATATCTGACTGCTTACATAATGGACATCACCTATTGAAAATATCATAATAGTCTCACATAACTTTATAATGTACATTGTTATTTATTATTTATTATCTATTTACCGCAGTGAGCTAATGGTTGCAATGAAGAAGCTTTTACATTTCAAAATCAGGGATTAATCTCTTAATAAATAAAAAAGTCACAAGGGCGTGTAGCTAAGAAATGAATTACACTGTATATTTCATTGAAACGGTTACGTTGCTAATGATCTTATCTCATAGCTTTAACGAAATTAAAAGTCCTCGTAAAATGAGCAAAACTCGTTTAAACATTATTCGTGGTCATTTTAACAAGATAAGAGTTGTTTAAACTAGACAAATTCATTTATGCTTGAGTCAAACAGGTTTTTTCATAATACAAAGCGAACAAAAATAAAATTGATGGTAATTGAAACATATGTCGATTATTAATTCACATTATGTTAATGTTTTAAAATGAAATACACATACATAATCTAAACCATTGCATAACTGTCACTGACTGTCATGTAAACATTTTATTTGAAAATTAACATAAAAACCAACACTTAAACAATGTTATATCTGCTACGTCAATAATTACGTATTAAGAGAAGAGCTGCCGAAAGTGTAAAACTTGTTGTTCTTGACTAAACATTTGTAATTTAATAAGTTAAACAATTTGACACTTTTACTATTATAATAACTGTCATATTTAAACTAAAAAAAATCTGTAAAACGCTTAACCTAGAACTTCCCTCATCGACATTGTGACACTAAATAATTTTAAAAATCAAATTAAGTTAGAAATACAAATAACTTCACGTTATAATAAATTAAATACATTTTTTATAAGAAAAAACGTTACCGGTGGTCGAATTCGACGGACAGGCGGACCGCGTATGCAGTCCCAACGTTTTGTGGGATATTGCAAGGGAACGGGCTATTTCTACCTGAGCTACGGATCACTGACCCTACGAATTCCTGCGTTGCAGCTGCATTAAGTAACGCACTAATTTGTTGTACCTTTTTGTATCGTACAACATTTATTCTGTATCTATTGGGACCCATTTTTGGTAAAAATAAAGCCTGCGCTATGTACAAATTATTACTTGTATTTATTGCTAAGTTAAATAAAAAATAAACAAAATCTAATTTGTTTAAGGTGCTCACCTTGTACATATTTGTTTGAAATTTTCTCTGTTTCGTGCCAAAAAATAGTTTTTGGGTTATACCGCCAACAGACAGACAGACTGACGGAATTGCGAAAACCTGTTTTTCGTCATCTAGGGACCCTAGAACGTGAAGATCTGAAGAAATCTGGGAAGGTGATTTTTTCGTGATTACAATACTTCTTTCGTCTTTCAGACGAGGCACATAAAGCAGATAAAGTACAAAAAATGTTATCTAAGACACATTCTTTTCGCTTCCAAGATATCTAGCAACCGCTTTTGCTTCTATTTATCAAGTAAAGCAATCGTCGATCAAATCATAAGTTCCACCAAAAGAGATCTACAAGTTCGACTTCATTTATTAAATATACAAAGATTGGTAACCCCAGCAACCCGAATTGTGCTTTCAAATGTGTTACCAACGATTCCACATGAGATCATAGAAAAGAAACTCATAACTAAATGTATAAAATTAGTATATCCAATGACATTTCTACGTGCAGGCATATCGGATGAAGACTTTTCTCATATAATCAGTTTTAGAAGCCAGATTTATATTTCAGACGAATTGCCGGACCTACCAGATACCATTCTTGTCCATATGCATCATTATACAGAATTTTCACATCAACAGGCAGGAATGTCGTGTTATATATATAAACAAGTTGGACATCTAGCCGCACAATGTCCCAATAACGTACCCGATTGCATTGGACCAAATGCCACTAATGCCGAAGAAACAGCAACTACGCCAACTGTATGCGAAGTAGCACACCCCCAGAAAGGTGTTAAAAGACCAGTATTAAGTGCTGCAACTAGTAATACTCTAAAAGAAGATTCCATAGTGAAAAACCTCGCCACACCACAGAGTGAACCAGCAAATGACAAACTCTTTAAAAATCCAACCCAAAAACAACATAAAAGCGATTGCAATTTAAACTTTACTCTTAAGGAGTAACTGAAACTAGCTGAAGATGCCAATCAACGATGAAAGCAAGCAATATACATTCAACTATAAAGATTTTTAAATACTTTCTAGACAACGCTTACAGTGCCGAAGAAGTTGTAAGCGTGGCTCTTAACTACAGTTAAGATATTGTAAGCATTATTAATATGATAACAGACGTTGTTACGATCAGAATGCGCCTCTATAACTTTGTAGGTCTATGTGCACAGTCTATTTTATGTCGAAATCTGTGACGCACATTTTGAATTTCGTGCGCACCCCTCCCGGTCGTTTTTTGTTTTATCAGTACTCGAAACAATATAGTTTGGCTTCGTTTTCCGCGTTCTCTTCCTCTTGTACTATGATGGCCAGCAGCTAGCGTTCCTTCAATTGTCTAGTGGTTCTGCGGACAGGTGGTTTACGTTTGGTGTAATTTGCCTTCGCCGATGGCGGCGGCTTATGATAGCCCTGGCAGTTTACTGAGAAATTTATTCTCACGTCAATTCTGGCGGACCTTCGGGAAGCGCACTGTTGACCCTTTTGCACGTTGCCCAAATTGATATTGGGATAAGTTGATTGAAGCTTCTATCGTATCTCGTCGAGACAGTCTTGATTCTATTTTCGGCATTTTCTTATAGCCACAAGTTTGGATCCCCATTTTACCCCCGCCGTTGTTTTACCGAAGGCTTTGCAGTCCACCTTGAGAGCAATGACTTTAAACCTGCGTTGGCTCTGACAGCGATCATTTTCCAATTAAAACATTTTCGTATTCAGAAAATGTTCCTAAACAACAGATTACTCGCACACTAACTGGGATCAATTTGCATATCTCGTTGACTTCAAATTTGGTTAGATAGATATGGAAGATAACATAAATAACATAGTTTTAGAATTTACCAACGTAATAATCGTAGCGATCGGTAAAACAGCCACTAAGTCCGAATATTCTAAAACAGTACCTTGGTGGAAGGAAAATTGTGCAAAAACGATCAAGGGGAGTAAAAAAGCTCTTCGTAACCACAAAAAAATTCCCACGTATTGTTAAGATTAGCAAACACGAATTTGGTAAAACATATGTAGCATCTTTAAATGTAAACACAAGTACATTTGAGGTATGGAAGAAAATTTGCCAATTCAAAGGTCGTACATGGCCACGTGAAATTATAGAACTTGTGTACAATAAACTGTTAGAAATTCCACAGATTAAATAGCGAACACTTTAGCTACTACATTTTCATATATATCTAGCGACGAAAATTATGATCGTGATTTTGTAGCAATTAAGAAAGCTACAGAAATTATCAATACTACTTAGTAATGACTCAGAAAATGTCACCAATTTACTTATAAGCATGTGTGAACTTGAGTATGCATTACAGAGATGTACCAATTCCAGGATCAGGCCCATATTCAAAAGACAATTTCAGATTAGAACAATGGGCGAAACTTTCAGGACTCGAATTTTCTCCTTGCAAGACTACGGCTATACACTTTCGTAAAAAAGACTACAATAACCAATATCCATAATTAACGTTTAACAACCAAGTGATTCAATATAACGAGCGCATTAAACTGCTTGGAATGTCTTTTGATAAGTGATTAATCTGGTCTGTACACCTTTCTGAGCTTAAAACTAAGTTCAAAACGAAGCTCAACACTATAAATGCGTTAGGGAATTACGAATGGGTAACTGACACTGACGCAAAAAAGGTGGGTAGACGATATTAGAAGTGTGGCAAGTAAACGGTGGATGAACATTGCACAAGACAGGGAAATATGGAAGAAAATGGAAGAGACCTACGTTCAAAAGTGGACTGATAATGGTTGAAAAAGAAGAAGAAGAAGAAGAAGAAGAAGAAGAGAACTGACACGTCAACCCTTCTTCTAGTATACAACACATTGATTCGTTCCAGAATTGATTATTTAATAGTCAGCCAGTTCTAAACGATTAAGATCACTAGAGACTATCCACAATACCGCCATAAGGATAGGTACAGGTGCTTTTATAATCAGTCCTGCAAGAAAATTTCTTTACCACGCAAACGAACTTACACTTCGTCATAGAAGAGAATTGTTATCACTAAACTATGCTTTCTCAATCGCTTTTTTTCCTGAAAAACTCACGTATCACTCAACATTCAACACTTTATTCCACACAATATACGAAAGCAAACCCAGCATCCCTAAACCTTTCCACTATAGAACATGTCAGTTATTGGTAAATTCAACCAAAACATACCTTAAGTCACTCCTAAAACAACATCAGATACTCCTCCTTGGACATTCTCTGAAGTCTGAATGACTGCATGACATTATCTTGCCTCCGTACGCTGGTGCTTAATTCGACATTAAATTAACTGCATACGGTTGTACAGAGTACATATAATATAGTACAATTGAAACAGCATACTGAGCATATAGTAATACAGGTGAAACAATCAATGGAGGACCGAATCTGGTCAGTTATCAAGTTACAAGAGAGGAAAATATGCCCTTACGGTGACACCACGGCTTATGTGATGTGATTTATTCATTTCATTAGGCTGGTCTCGATTCAGCAGACGTATTAATATTAACGTAATATTTATAGCCCTACCTTAATGGAAGAAGCTCAAAACTCGTGTCCGCGAGGCAAACACTTGCGAAAACACACATAAAACAGTGTCAATTCTAATTACAAAGTGGTATAAATGTTATAACTACGACTACAAACGTGCTGAAAATTATATGCAAAAGTTATACAAAAAAGAGGTAATGGAAACTTAAAGCAGTTGTAACAATACCGACAGGAAGGTAAAATGAGTCTGCAGCTTGAAGTAACGAAGTTTGTGAAGCTCTAGCTCCCAGAAGTTTATCTGGTGCGATCGATATAGGGAGCTATCACCAGACCTGGGGGCAGAGCGATCCTATGAGAAGGTCACTTGCATGCTAGAAATGCTGAAATATGGCCTGGGGCACGACTGTCCTACAAAAAAAGTCGTTTAGGTGGTAGAGACGCTCGAATCTGGCGATGAAAGTTGACAGACAAAGATTTTTTTTTCAGCGGAGTCGAAGGAATTCCAAGGCAACGTATTTCAACTTTGAGCAAATGTGAGGAACGACTCCGAACTGAATAGATTTTTGGAGTTTGATGAAACTTAATTAGTGAAAACGCACACTCCAACGGGTATAAACAGCTAAGAAATTGTAAATATCTGGTGATCTTTACCAAGAAACAAAATTGACAGGCTAACCTAATAGTAAACCATAAAACAATATAAAGGACGTACTGTTACAAGTGTTTAAGAACTTGGCTTGAAGCCACCGAAAAACAAAATAAGGAGATGCGACCACGAATTAAAACCGCAAGAGGATCATTTACAAAAATTTAAAAAAATTGTAACCAACAGAGGCCTCAATTTGGGACAATGAGAATGGTTAGATGCTACATTTTATCTATATTAAAGTCCGGAATACAAGCCTGAACATTGAGGAAACACGATATCAAAAGATTAAAAGCAGTAAAGATTCAAATTTAACGAAGAATATTGAGAATATTATGAACAGAAAGGGCAAACGTTAAGGTGCTCTAGAGACCCTACAATTGAGAGACTGGCCATTGCCCGGCACTGATCTGATTGGTTGAGGCAATGGTCTGCTCGCAAATATACCGCGAATTGCAAATCTAAATTATATAAGTTTAAAATAAATTACTTTCTTAAAACTCTAAGCGATGATTTTCACACTAAATCTGTAATTTTTCATATACTTTCTAACTATTATAGTATATTACTTACAGTTGAAAACAAGTACATATACAAATTATCAGTATTCAGTAGGTAACATTTGACTCAAACCCTTAAATATTGCTCAAATCACAACACAAAGAACATTTGACATTTTTGTCCATTTTCTGGAAATCGCTGCCAACATTTCGCTAGGGGGAGGTAGTTACTTTCGCTAAATGGCCAGTCTCGCAAATGTAGGGTTTCTAAGACGCTCAGACGAATGAATTAGGAATTAGAAGTAATGAAAATCCGTGAAAAGAAGAAAACTACAGTATCTTGGGCATATTATTAGAGGCCCAAAATACAATATATTACAACTGGTAATTTAAGGAAAAAGAAGCGTCGGAAGAAAACGGACCTCGTGCCTGCACAACCTCAACGTTACGAATTCAGTGCCATCGAACGATTGAGAGTAGCTGTAAATAAAGCACAAATAACCATGATAATCGCTCCTTCTTCTTCATTTTTCTTCTCCTATTCCCTTATTGTAGGCCGTAACCTGTTTTTCTTGACGCTTTCTTTTATGGAATGCCTTTCGTTGATGCGGAGATCAAGATCTGAGCCCATCATTTCAGTAGTTTTCCCGGGTCTGCCTTTTCTATTGGTGCTTAATCTCGTGCTTTCTTGATTAGCTTCTTATGATAAGCCTTTGTAACATGATCATTCTACTCTCATCTTCGGTTTAGTACCCATTGAATTACATCTGTTACTGTATTCTTCCGTCTTGTGGCATCATTTCTAACTTTTTCTTGGCTTGATTTTCCAGTTATCGGTCTGAGTGTGTCTGACTGCAGACAGACGAACTGTTAGAATACTAAATAGTAAATAGTAATGTAACAGAAGAACTAAAAGAAGGCAAAACAGCGAAAGTGGCATGGATATCTAACGAGGTGAAGAATTAATTTCGAAAAAATGTTTAAATATGGGTGTGGACGGGAGAAGACCGGAGCGAAGAAGACCTGAGGAAAGACCATGTAGGACGTGGTTAGAGATCATGAAAGAGATAGCATTAGGAAAATTTACATCAATGGTAGATATGAAGCAACAGGAAGAAACAGGAGGAAGACATAGTTAAAGAAGAAGTGTTGTAAATTAAACAGCGAGTTCTGTTATAAATTGTTTCCAAGTAGCACACCTATTCACGTACCGATAACTGTTGTAGATACCTTAAAGTGCTTGTCGCTAGTCACGTGAACGTAAATAATAGGAACTTTTCCATTACGTGCACCCCACCAAAACGGGGAATCATTTTTTTTGGGTGACGTTCCTGGAACCTGCTGATATACTTTCCAATTACGTTGTGGTTGCGTAACTGCGACGTTGCGGCTTGGTTGCCACGACTTTCACTGAACTTTACTACTCTTTTAGATTAGTGTTGCTTGCTTTGTCTTGCAACTTATTGTGTTATACTTATGTTTCACTCCTCCATGATTGAATACTATAAGAGGAATATTTAAACACAAAGCTTCTTCTCGTTCCCGGTGGTACGATTGATAAAATTGAAACAAATGCAGAGTTACTCTCAAATATACGTCCAAATCAGACCACGTGCCATTCGAAATTGCTTTTCCAAATTAAAATATTGGCTTTAAAATATTTGACATTTTGCTGGAGTATGAATGGCTACAAAAACCTTGTTTAAAATTAGATTTTATTATATTTGGTCCATAAACAATGATAAATAATGTTTGTAAACCGTTGTGGCGTTAATGTTTGTAATAATGGCTTTCTAAGTTTTGCCCATAAAAATGGCATATTTCGGAGAAAATAAATTGGAAGTCTTTTTAACTAATAAATATAACTTGAAAGTAATTGCTACCTGACGATAGTGAGACGGGAACTGCAAATACGTAACATTATAGTTATATTTACTGCAAAGGAGCTAATGGAACTGTAGCGTCACTTTGAAGTCCACGCGAAGTTGTGACTACCACAAACTGCTTGTTCAAAGTTTGCATTACCACTGCATGGTACCACATGGAACCTTAAGCTCTATCTAGTGGATACTCTCACATGTTCCGCAGATGATCGGGTGTCGTGTATCCGTTTATTTTTGATGAATTTTCGGTAAAATAGTCTTGTGTGGCCAACTTTGCCCTTGTAAACAGATGTCATTCTGTTTAAGAGTCAAACTGCTTAGTACTTATCTATATTACTACATACTACACAATAATGCGAGAAGTGACATGCACCTTATGGCAACGGTGAACAGTGACGTTCCGTTCTGAAGGTAGCGGATACGTTACTAACACTAATAAATATTACTTATAAGTGGCAGCACTTTCAAGGGACAGTTAAGGTCTTCAAAACGTCGCGGCTATTATCAAAACTACTTGAAAGTCGGTAAAACTTTGAAGCCGCATTTCAGTAGCATGAAAAAGTCACCGCGACCATCGTCAGCCATCTTAAAAATTTAAAACCTTTACACTTGATTTACAGCTAAAAAGTAACTATAGCGGTAAAAATTACGTGGCAGCAACTGTTGATTGTTTAGGCATAGTTTTAATGGTGGTTCCGTAATAGTTGCTCATAATAATAATAATAATAATAATAATGAATTTATTGTCTAACAGCATATAGCCAATAACAAGACAATATTAGATATACGGATAACCAGTAAGAGTAAGTATAACTTAGTAACTAATCATAAATTCAGATTTATTTGATATTTATTTTAATATAATAACTAATAACTTAAATATATTTGTCTATTCACCAATAAATTCTATTAGTTTTGGTAATGTACAATTATTGATATCACATTGGCTGCTTATACGGTTATAATTACTGCACATGGTATAGATAGGGGATTTAAATATAATATTAGTTCGAGCGCCAGGTATTATTATGTAGCAAATTAAAGAGAAAAGTCAAACTGATACATACCCTTCTGTGTTCACATGAATTAATATTAAATGTATTTAGTAAGGTTAAGTTTTCTTTGTACATTTTCTATAGACGTTATATGACATTCATAAATTGGATTCCATATGATACTTGCGTACTCTAATTTTGAACGTACAAAAGCAAAATATAATGCCATAATAGTAGAAATATTTTTAAATTCCTTACAGTTGCGTACTATGAAACCTAACATTTTATAAGCAGAAGACACAATTTCATTAATATGATTTACAAACCTAAATTCAGCATCAAATACCACACCCAAATCTCTTATTGAGTGTAGTCTAGATAACAATTCTGAATTTAATGTGTAGTCACAAAGGATTCGATTAATTTGACAAAAATACGTAACAATTTTACATTTGCTAAATTAGATTTAACTTATTTCTCTTACACCAGTTGGAAAGTATGGTAAGGTCGGTTTGAAGGTTCATAGCATCATGGTGACTTGCAATTGATGAAAATATTTTTACGTGGTCAGCGAACATAAGTACATTACACTGCAATTGATAACTGAGATCGTTGATGAATAAGAGGAATAGTAAGGGCCCCAGATTAGAGCCCTGGGGCACTCCGGATGTGGGAATATATTGAGTAGATCTATACCCATTATACACAACACGGTGTGGTCTATTTTGTAAATACGATTTGAATAGTGCGACATTTGTGTCACAAACACCAATGCTATGTAGTTTTTGAAGTAAAATACCATGATCTCGATTTGGCCTTGATTATCTAATTGTTCAGAAACAAATTGCGAAAAGCAACAGAGGTTAGTGATGGTGGAGCGGCCTTCCATGAATCCATGCTGGGAAGATGATATGACATGTTTCACACTACTATATATGTGTTTGTACAGAATAATTTCAAATACTTTGGAAAAGTTAGAGAGAATAGCAATGGGCCTGTAGTTCGTAACATTGGAAATATCGCCATTCTTAAAGATGGATGCGCAATTTTCCAGGTTTGAGGAAATGTCGACGTTTTTAAGATTAAATTGAAGATGATTGAAAGCGGAGAAGTAAGAACGTTTGTGCAGTCTTTGATCATATAGCTAGGCACTTGGTCAAAACCAGCAGTTGGTTTGTTTTTCAGTTTCTTTATGGCGGAAATGATATCGTTTTCAGAAATGGAAATGAGATTGATACAGGGTAGATTATCATAACAGGAGAGATCAAGCTTATGAATATTGTCGGTATGTTGAAAGGGTTGATAGACACTGTTAAAATACTCATTCGAGGTTCCTGTTTCAGTTACGGGTACTTTGGTGCTACTTGGGTTAAATCCAAATATTTTTTTAATAATCCCATATGTACTCAACTGCGCACTATTAAGGAAGCGCAGTTTTCATAACTTATTATTCGGGTAACTAACGATGTTGTTGATATACGAGCCGAACACTAACGTTTTTGATTGGAATTGAACTATATAATTTTCGACATTTAAATTCTGAAATTCAATTAGCAATTGTTTGCCGTCAGATTATTTTTTAAAGCTTTTCAAATGTAATGTTTCTTCGTATTATGAATGTGTAATTGTTTGTTGCTTTATGTTGTTTCATTTAATTTTGCGTTGCTTGTTCATATTTTCTTCTGGCGTTAGTAGCGCGCAAGTTTTAAATAGTTTAAGGCAATCACATTTTGCAACAACCACTCTTCGCACTCAAAATAAATGCCGCTGATGTCTTGCTTAAAATATTTCGAATAAATCTCTGATACCGGCTGCACATAATTTTGCAACGCTTCGATCATCCGTGTTTTTTCTAAAATATTCCCATGTCATTTAAAAGTGAACAAGTCCGCTCAAGAGGAACATCAAGGCCACAGTCGTCCCACCAACCTCGCACTTTCCATTTGGATTTACTATCAAAACTTTAAATTTACGACACTTAGCTGTATCTTTATGCGCATGTAATTTTTCGGGATGAAACTGTGCCAAATCTGTGTCACTTTCCTAAGGTTTTTAATTGCTTGGCGCCGTTACATTGGAAAGAATTTTGTTTAAACGAAAGGTTTATGTAAAATGCAAAGAAAGTTGTTTACTGGTGCAGTTTACATAAACTCCATTTGATAGCATTTTTATCTGTGAAATGACATTTTTATGAAGACTTCGCGATGTGAGCAAAACTTTAATTATACATTACTTTTAGTCAAGAAACTTTCGAAACAAAATTATAAATCATCTAAATTAAGCTGTTCTAATGAAGATCGATCAGAAGGCAACAACGAAAAAAAAAAGGAAATCGTTCGTATTGGTGCAATTTGGAGGAAGTTCTTGAAAAACAGATTTTCGTTCTAGGCACTACGAATTGGTGATTTAGGCAACGAAATGTCACAAATTCAAATCGCAGCGAACGTAACATCTCGTCCAATTTTGAGCGTAAAAGTCGAAATTTGGTTGCAGGTTCCAATCCAGTTATGACACCATGGCATAAATCATTTTATGGCTAGTAATAAGTTTAGTATGTAATTGGGTTGCCCGGCAAACGTTTAATTATTCTTCGTAAATTATTAGAAGGCACATCTTGACAGCCAGGGTTTTGAGTGAAAGACGTTTAACTATACTGTCGTCATTAAAAAGGAGTTTCTAACGTAATGCTTGAAAGTGCAGTTCTCTGGTAGGTGAACTTCGTGCTAAGTAACGGCGAGTAGTTTGTTTAAATTAATTAAGAAATCAGCTATGGGCGTTGCAAATCCAACTAAACTTTTTATAAATGCAGGTAATTTGCAACGCTCACAATTAGTTTTTAGCAATGGCATAGCTATCCAAAACTAAACAAGGTGCAAAACACTGAACAGAACTTGGCATCACTGGGCAAAGGATTTTTAGAGACTGTTCACAGAAACTGTCATTATGAGTTTTCTACAATCACACTTCAATAAATTACAATTCTTGTATCAGAATCATAACCTGCTTCCAGATTTACATATTTCCATTTCCGATGGTAGTATAGCAGTTCTACTAAAATCTTTTTTACATGGTTTGTTGCACCCGTATTAGCAATTTTGATAAAACCTATCAGGTAAAATCTAATATTAACGAAAATTCCCGACATTGACGCCGTTTAGTAATGTGAGAGTGTTAACGGCCGAAGAGAATATGTAAGAGACTCGCTTATGTGTACTGAGAAAGAGAAATTGATAAATAAGGGCGCCAAATTCAGTAGCATACGGTGTCATGCTCCGTCGAACCATGCGGATTCGGTGAGCTGCAACAAAATCAGGCCAATAGAGATAACGAGTACCTACGCACTACAATCATATTCGACGATCTGGAAGTGAAAACAATATACCAAACGGGTTTCATAAGAATGGACAATATGTAAATTGATGATATTGACCATGTTTGATTCACACAGATGCGTGCATCAAAACCCTTTTGATTATAATTAATCATGTAATTCAAGTCATAACTGTTCTATCTCATTCAAAGGTCGTGGTAACGTCAAATTTGAATCTTGCCATTATTGTTTGCCTCTGTTAATATTGGAAAGGAATTTGTAAGCTTCCCTTAATGGCTTTTAAGCGGATGGATACATTTTCTAATAGAACTTAAGCCGACTTAGCATATTTGGGAATCATGTGTTTATGGATTTCGTTCAATTGCCTCATTGAGAGAGCTTAGCATTAATATTCTTAGAATAAGTATTTATTCCTACGTGCGACGCTCCGATTGGCTACGCAGGATCGCCTCAGCCAATAGTGTTTGAGCTTTCCCCTCCTTGATGAATTTGCGAGTTCGGCTCGTTGTAAATTCAGCGTTAGTTAGATTCAGAATTTCGAGTAAGCAAGTTCAGCTATGCTTTGTGCTGGTTTGCGGTTCGGTCTAACTCCCTGGTAAAGACGGTTCCAGGTTGTTATGTGTGACGGTTACGCGCAATTCCCTATTTTCGCGTGGCCAATCCAAGCGTATCACAACAGTTGAAGCTATTGCAAAAAACCATCGGTCCATCAGTGAAGTTTGTAATCGTTGTTACTCAATATACTCGTGTTTGTTAAGTCTTGTTTCACTCCAACAAATAACTGAACCCAAGTCAGGGTTATTAAGTGGCAGTTCCCGGCAATCCCATTGAACCGGAATTGGCAGCGGATTAACTGGGGGCCCCATTCGTGGAAGCCTCTTTTCAAGTTAATCATACAAAAAAATGGTCCTTCGAGCCGGATGTGGAAGAAGCTAAAAAACGCGAGTGTACAAGTTTCCAGTAGCTGGTGGATGCAATCGCTCCAACATCATTTCGTCGGAGAGCGTCAAGAAGCTTTGCCAACACCAGGAAATTCAACCATCGAGAGCCTACACCGAGTCCAGTTCCCACGTCAAGCGGCAGCGATCGGCAGCGGGTTGGTTTTCTGTTCGTCAAGAAGTTACTACGTTCTCAAATCAAAAGTAAGTCCTTTTCTATTACACCTTCGTTTAGTGTTGTTTTTTGCTTGTGTCAGTCATGGTGGAAACTCGTTCGACATCAGCGGTCATGTCGGAAACTCGCGCTTTAACCACTCGTTGCAAATTCATAAAAGCCAAAGTAGATCGTTTCGAAACTCTATTTCATAGAATTTCTTCGTCCAGCCCCGTGAAGGCTCACGAGGTCGGCAACTTGTCAAAAGAATTTAGCTGTTTCCAAAATTTGTTGGATGAGTATAATAAGTCAATGGAGGGCCTAATGGAGGCCGACGCTGAACACTTTGATGAACTTTTCAATGAATTCGACTCTTTTATGACTCATTTTAGCGAGATTAGTAGCACAGTCGAGAAATTCTTATCAAAAAATAAGATCAGTCCGGGTATAAAACCGAATCTAGGTCAAAATTCTTTGCAAAGTGGCCCTTCAGGAGAGCTCGCTGGATTAAGATTACCACCCTTAGATTTGCCTTCCTTTTCGGGGAAATTCGAGAATTGGGTTCAATTTCATGACTCCTTTACGTCGCTTATTCATAACAACGCTAATTTGACCAACGTTCAGAAATTTTACTATTTGATTTCTTCCCTTAAGGGAGAAGCTGCTAGTTCAATCTCGTCTTAAAAGTTACCAACGATAACTATACCATTGCTTGGGACATCCTAGTCAAGCGATTTGAAAATAAGAAACTGATAGTAAAATCAAACATAAATGCGTTATTCAGTTTCGAGAGCGTAAAAAAGGATTCACATTCGTCTGTTCAAAGGCTGCTCGATAGTGTAGTTAGAATTTTGGAAATTTTAAAGGCGTACGGGGAACCCACAGTCGACACCATACTAATACATATCATAGTTTCGAAGCTCGGCTCAGCAATGCAGACTGACTGGGAATTATGCAAACATGCCGGACAATTTCCTACTTTGCGAGAGTTGTTAGATTTTTTAGAGAGCAAAAGTCACTTATTAGGTTCGCTGGAAGCTGCAAAAATAGGTTCGAGTTTGGGATATCAGGGATCCGAGCAAAAAACTCATTCACGCGCTCATGTAGCCAGAGAGCAAGGTAATCACTCTTGTGATTTTTGCAAAAATAGTAATCATTCGATTAGCGCTTGCGAATCTTTTTCAAAATTGTCGGTTAACGCTCGTATCGAAGAGGCGCGTCGTTTGAAACTATGCAACAATTGTCTCAAGCCCGGACATTTCGTGGTAAAATGCACATCGTCGAGATGCCGCGTATGCAGAAAAAAGCACCATACTTTACTGTGTTTGCGTCCAAAGCGCGACGCGCACGAAAATACTCCGTCGCCGCGTCCTGGACCGCCAGAAACCAGCAGCGACACACGGGAGGTCGGGGCCGTCGCCCCGAGCGAGGCACCCGTCGCATCCGTTTCAGCAGCCTGTAGCCGTCCTGCAATCGCGGCGCCAGCGCAAGTTTTATTGTCCACGGTTAGCGTATTCGTAGAAGGATCCTCCGGGTCACTTTCCCGGGCAAAAGCTCTTTTGGACCCCGGATCCCAACTTAACTTAGTTAGCGCCGACTTGTGTCAAAATTTGAAAATTGAGAAACGAGGTAATATCACCTCACTGTCGGGTGTTGGTGCCAGGGCTCTGAACGCTGAATTCAGAGCAAACGTTCGAATCCGCTCCCGCAACGGGAAATACGAGGACATTTTGAGCTGTATTGTGTTAGACAAAATTACGGACCTTCTGCCGGCCCTTTCTTTCTCGTTGAGGGATTTGAGATCCCACCAAACATTGTGCTAGCCGATTCAGATTGTAATACACCGGGAAAGATTGATCTTTTATTAGGCGCGAATGTCTTTTGGCAAGTGCTCTGTCAGGGACAGGTGAAATTGGGCCCAGAGAAGCCATTCTTAACAAAAACTCTTTTTGGTCGGGTTTTAGGCGGAAACATGAATGTCGAAAATCGAGCGCTCATTCTTTCAAATAGAGTTCATTTAAGTGTAGCCGGCATCGAGCACGGCATTCAGAGATTTTGGGAAATCGAGGGGGCTTACGGTTCATCAGGCCGACTCTCTGCTGATGACAAATTTTGCGAAGACCATTTTCAATCGACTACGAAACGGGCGTCGTCGGAGCCGCGTAGGTTCATCGTGAGCATACCTTTCAGGAAAGATGCTCCATCTCTGGGAGACTCGCGCGGTATAGCATTAAAGCGTTTCTATTCATTAGAAAACAAATTGTCAAAAAATCCCGAGTTGAAAACCGCGTATTCCGCATTTCTCAAAGAATACGAGTCGCTTGGTCACTTGAGCAAGGTGGACGACGAAGCGAGCCTTCCTCATCCTCGGTTTTATTTGCCACATTTGCCAGTCATAAAAGAGGACAGTTCAACGACCAAACATCGCGTTGTTTTTGACGGCAGTTGTGCGTCCTCCTCCGGAGTATCGCTTAACGACCTTCAACATAAGGGGCCAGTGGTCCAGCAGTCGCTGTTTGCAATTCTTTGTCGCTTTAGGCAATTCAAGTACGTGCTGAAAGCAGATTGCGCCAAAATGTACAGGCAAATCCTCGTGGACCCCTCGCAGACGCAATACCAATTAATTTTATGGCGTGACGACAAAACCTCAGCGGTAAAATGCTTCAAATTATTAACGGTCACCTACGGTACTAAATCAGCCTCGTACCTAGCAACTAGGTGCTTGATACAAATCGCCCAGGAAATAGAAGCATCGCTTCCAGAGGCCTCATTAAGAATTAGCCGGGATTTTTATGTAGATGACCTACTGACTGGTTTTGAAAATAGGGCGGAAGCCATAAAAACGCAATTCGAAATTAGTAGCGCTTTGTCGGGGTACGGGTTTGAATTGCGAAAGTGGGCATCCAACGACAGTAAAGTAGCTAGCGCCATTGGTGTAGATCGCGGCAGCGTAGAGCCCATTTCTTTGACGGAAGACGCCACGGAGAAAACTCTCGGCATTTTTTGGGATACTCGGCGGGACGTGCTAAGTTACAGAGTGAACCCTAGCTGTTGCAAATCAGTTACCAAGCGGGCTATACTCTCTAGTATGGCTCAAGTATTCGATCCCTTGGGACTACTTGGTCCAAGCGTTCTAACTTTGAAACTTCTCGTGCAACGGCTTTGGCAGTTGAAGTTGTCATGGAACGAAACGGTGCCCATGGAGATGCGCTCCAGATACGACGAACTCCATTCTTCATTACGCGCTTTGGGCTCATTGGCAATTCCGAGACGGGTAATTTGCGATGACATAAATTCGATAGATCTCCACGGATTTGCGGACGCGAGTTCTGTAGCCTATGGGTGCGCCGTGTATATACGTTGCGTTGACGCGCGCGGTAATGTCACCACCAATTTGCTTTGTGCTAAGTCAAGGGTCGCTCCATTAAAAACAATATCCTTGCCTCGTCTGGAGCTTTGCGCAGCCTTACTGTTGGCTCGTTTGATTAAAACTATACTCGATTCCTCCGCATTTAAATTTGACCGCGTGTACTATTGGTCGGACTCCACCATAACTCTGCACTGGATAAATAAGGATGCGAGTAATTGGAAGACGTTCGTCGCGAACCGGGTGTCCGAGATTCACGAACTAAGCAATAGGGAAGAATGGTTTCACGTGCGTACAAATTGCAACCCGTCCGATATAATTAGCAGGAGAATGTTACCCCAGGAGTTACTCAACTCACGCTTGTGGTGGCACGGGCCAGAGTTTTTGTCACGGGCGGACTTAAAACCCCAGCCCGTTAAAATTGATTCGGGTGAGCTAGCAGCCCAAGAGTCGCGCCCAGTAGTGGCCACTCTTCACCATCGCGTCCCAGAATTTGAACTTTTCAGGCGCTATTCCAGTTTTACAAAATTACAGCGCGTAGTCGCGTACTGCCTGCGTCTCGCGAGAAACAGACACACCGAAACGCGCTGGTCAGGACCTCCAGCCATTGACGAATTGGAGGACGCGACTCGCCGTCTGATCAAAATTGCCCAGGCGGAAGTCTTTTCCGGAGAAATAGCAGTTTTGTCTCAGAAAGCTCCATTGCCGAAAAATAGTGCGCTGCTTTCTCTAAACCCATTTCTGGACGATCAGGACCTACTGCGCGTGGGCGGCCGTCTAGAAAATTCCAATCTAAGCTTTGATCAGAAACATCCCCTTTTGTTACCAGCTAGTCACCCTTTGTCGTTGCTAATCGTGAAGCAAGAGCATTTGCGGCTCTTGCATTGTGGACACTCGGTGTTACTGACCTCATTGCGGGATAAGTTTTGGATCGTGAGAGCCAAAGACCTGATACGTAAAGTAATACACAATTGCGTGATATGCTTCCGGACCAAGCCTAAGATGAATGAACATTTGATGGGATCACTACCCGAAGCTCGTGTCACACCCTCTCCTCCTTTCAGCAATTGCGGGATAGACTACGCGGGTCCCGTGTTTATAAAAAACAAATCCGGGCGAGGCGCGAAAGAAGTAAAGGCTTACGTAGCCCTATTTGTGTGTTTGGCCACGAAGGCTATTCATCTTGAACTCGTGGAAGACCTCACGACGGAGGCTTTCATCGCATCGTTGAGGAGATTCATCTCCAGACGCGGTTTACCCTCCAACATATTTTCTGACAATGCTACCTGTTTCACCGGTGCCAGAAATCAGCTATCGGAATTAAAAAATATCCTGTCAGGCTCTAGTGAGCAATGCATAAGGGAGGAATTGTCGAAACATAGCATTAAGTGGAATTTTATTCCGGCACGCTCTCCGCACTTTGGCGACATTTGGGAAGTGGGGGTAAAGTCATTGAAATATTACTTAAGGCGAATATCTTGCAATGCAAAGTTAACTTTCGTTGAGTATTACACCATGCTGACTCAAGTGGAGGCGATACTAAATTCCCGCCCACTCTGTGTTCTCCCTACCGACGCCTCATTCCCCGAAGTCCTTACTCCTGCCCACTTCTTGATCGGTCGGAAGCTGATTTCGTTTCCGGAAGCCCAACTCCAGGACATACCGGAAAATCGTCTCAGCCGCTATGGGCTGGTCCAGCGGCTGTCCCAGCAGTTTTGGGATCGTTGGTCCCGGGACGACCTCCACCTCCTGCAGCGCCGGCCTAAGTGGAAGTCCTCCAGCACGCCTCTAGCCCCCCAGGTGGGCGACGTGGTACTCGTCCACGACGAGGCATCTCCAAGCTACCGTTGGCCACTGGCAATCATCTCGGCCACATATCCAGGAGCGGATGGTGTTGTGCGTGTGGTGCAGGTGCCCGATTCCCGAGGGAATCTCCTGAAACGCTCGGTGCGTAAAGTGTACATCCTACCCAAAGACGATCATTGCGATCAAGGGCAATAAACATTGACTTTGCTCTTAGTTGGTAGTTTTCGCTAATTGAACATTTTGCTAGGTTTAGTTGTTTCTTTGCTTGTATTCATGCTAGTTGTAGGTTATCTGTAAGGCTCTTGGATTATCATATGTCATTAGTTCTTGTTATGCATTTGATTATTTGGTAGTGTCAGATTTCAGTTTAATTTTGGGATTTAATCACGTCGTGCCATATTCGGCACTTCGGGGGCGGCATGTTTGATTCACACAGATGCGTGCATCAAAACCCTTTTGATTATAATTAATCATGTAATTCAAGTCATAACTGTTCTATCTCATTCAAAGGTCGTGGTAAAGTCAAATTTGCATCTTGCCATATTTGTTTGCCTCTGTTAATATTGGAAAGGAATTTGTAAGCTTCCCTTAATGGCTTTTAAGCGGATGGATACATTTTCTAATAGAACTTAAGCCGACTTAGCATATTTGGGAATCATGTGTTTATGGATTTCGTTCAATTGCCTCATTGGGAGAGCTTAGCATTAAGATTCTTAGAATAAGTATTTATTCATACGTGCGACGCTCCGATTGGCTACGCAGGATCGCCTCAGCCAATAGTGTTTGAGCTTTCCCCTCCTTGATGAATTTGCGAGTTCGGCTTGTTGTAAATTCAGCGTTAGTTAGATTCAGAATTTCGAGTAAGCAAGTTCAGCTATGCTTTGTGCTGGTTTGCGGTTCGGTCTAACTCCCTGGTAAAGACGGTTCCAGGTTGTTATGTGTGACGGTTACACGCAATTCCCTATTTTCGCGTGGCCAATCCAAGCGTATCACAACAGTTGAAGCTATTGTAAAAAACCATCGGTCCATCAGTGACGTTTGTAATCGTTGTTACTCAATATACTCGTGTTTGTTAAGTCTTGTTTCACTCCAACAAATAACTTAACCCAAGTCAGGGTTATTAAGTGGCAGTTCCCGGCAATCCCATTGAACCGGAATTGGCAGCGGATTAACTGGGGGCCCCATTCGTGGAAGCCTCTTTTCAAGTTAATCATACAAAAAACAGACCAAATAAAACAATGAGAATAGTCAAACTTAGCTTAGCTACGACGCATTGACCATACACAAAAATTCGAGGTGTTTTGATATTAGTTAATATAAAGAATTCTGCACGGATAGTATGCAACCATGCAAAAAACCCTGGATTGAACGAACGTGTATGTTACCTATCAAGCGAATATTCCCATATAAAGAATAAATATTATTGTCGGTCGGCCGAATATCTATACAGTTAGGTGAATGTATTTACTATTCATTCCTGGTCTCAATTGAAAATATCATACAAAAAATTGTAGAAGATGGGCGACGAGTAGCCATCAAGCGTCAGCAGGATTTATATACATGTAAATTTTCGCTTAAAAAATCTTTAAGCCCTTTGGAAGCGTGTGACTCAGCACCCAAATTATTAGAGAGATTTAGCCTCAATAGTTACCGTGCATGTGGAGAAAACCTTCCCGGTAACCAGCGGTAACTATATGACGAATCCAAAACGGGAGACGGAAAAAAATGAAAAGCAAAAAGGCCTAAAAAGAAATTATTGCGCATTACCTCATGTGTAAATAGTTATGAACGGGTGTCTGAAATCACTTTGGTATGTGAATAAGAGCTAGATATGCTGTGTTGAGGGTAGTAAGTTCAGTAGGTATTGAAGAAATGAAAAATTTTGGATCCTTAATAATGATTTGGGGTGAATGATTTTGATAGCCTATATCAATTTACTAAGAAGTGACCACAGTTATGATTAAGCCTGTATTGATCTATTAAAAAAGAAATTTTGTATTTATACACTGCAAGTATACTAGGTTCAATGTCTAAACGTAATAGATCGATATGAAAATGAATTTGTTAATTCAACATGGGTAAGATAACATATTCAGAGTGCAGTTTATACACTAAACTATATTTACGGTTGCAAACAAAGTAGTGCAATTCTGCAATTTAGCACGGTCTAGTAACCTGACTTATTAAATGTGAACTAAGAAAAGTGTTCTATTACATATTAAAAGAGAAAGATATAATGCGAAAAATACACAGAAAATTACACCAATGTAGACTAGCTTGCAAAAAGTCGATTTCGATTTTTTTATTTGAAAGTATCAAAAATGTCTAATGCCAATATTGACAAAAAAGAGAAAATTCTTATAATTTATAAGTTAGAGGAGGGATGTTCTGTAAGAGCAGTAGTAAATAATTTCGGCCTAAATGCAAGTAGTTGATTTTTAAAGTGTACGCATTTTTTTTGAGAACCAGTGTACATTTTCTATGCTCAAACTCAAACTTCCAACTATCACCAAACCAAATTAAATAGGTCTCATACACTAGTTAAGCTTCTAAGGAAGCAATTCAATTTGGATTTTTACATTGTTAAAGTCTTCAACATATAAATAATAATAAACAAAAAAACTAAGAACGTGTACGCATCTTTTAAAAATGTTAAACTCGAGAAGACTAACTAGTAGAAATATATAATATTCTAGGTGTATTCCGCGACGTATGCCGCATTTAAAATGTAGGATTGCTGCACAGTAGAGCATTATCACAGAAATAATAAGGTTGTGTTTAATCCGAGCGTGTGGGCGACTGTAGAACCATTCCGTAAGGCAGTAATAAACCCTCTTTATTATTAAATGAAATGTACTTGTGTTCGAAGTTTTAAAAACCACAATTAATAGGTATAATAGGTAATTAATTTCTGTGATAATATCCCTATTAAATCTAAGGGGCGGTTTGTTTACAAAAACCTGAAAATAGTAAGCCGTTGAATAAAACCGGTTTAACATGGCATGCAGTGTGGTGAATTATTTAAGAGGTATGATAGTATGAGCAAAAAGAGAGTTCATCAAACATGCCTTTGTAATTTAGAAGTCATGTGTATTATAACAGCAAAAAAATATACCTAATCCTAGTCAATGACATTTTATAGACAGTGGTTGACACTGGCTAATATAGCAACGTGATTATAACCGTGATCACGGCTTTCCCTAATAAACGTATAGACAATATTAAAGCCTGCAGTAGAAGAAGAAGAAAAGTATAACCTCACTTTGTAAGAAATATCAAATCACAAATTCATATTTCCTGGTGTTCTAATAAACAAGCATACACAACTTTTTGTTTGCTCATACGATATTTACATTTCAGAACTAATCTACTAGGAAAATAATTGACAACTGTATTAGCTGCCGAATTCCCTAAACTAACAATTAAACGTGATGTTTATACACTAAACTAGGTCGCAGCAATGAGTGATATTACAAAATCGTAAGTACTTGTGTTACATACCGCATTCCTCCAAAAAATAAAACAATATATATTTATAATAGAGTTTAAACGACGGGTCCTACCTCTGATCGTGGATAGTCAGTGGATATTTTGGTTCAAAAGAAAAACTAGCGTGTCCCGAAGTAATCAGGTGGTTGCAGTGATGCAACAACAAGAGCAATGCTGCCGTTGTGACGGCGATTTGGTGGGGAAAATCGGCACGTGGCGTAAGACTCAAAGAAATTCCTGTACAGACACGCCGTATGACTTCAGAAATCAAAATCATAAGAAGTCTCCTGATTTCTGAAAAAGGAATGGTGGCCTAAAGCTGTCCACTCACTGAGACGCCGCGACTACAACGCAGCTGACAAGACACTCATATGCGATAATCGTGTGGCGATCGTTTTATGGGTTTATATACTTTACTGCACACTACCGCGACTGCAATGCGAACACGACGCTACTACTAATTGCTCGCGATTAGTTGCGTTGAAGTCTAGAGGTAAAAGGTAAAATGCAAGAAATGTCAAATTAGTATAAATATGTCTTTCTATTGATGTCGCGTCTTTCAATCGATGATTTAACCTTTGCTACCAATACGTTAATAAATCTCTGTTTTGACATTCGGTAAAATGCTCATATTGGGAAAGCTCTCTTGCTGCGATAAGTATTCTTTTCCCTTTAGGATTTCCGTCCTTATTTCGTACGTACCAGTAAACTAAAACTGCATCATCATCGTCTCTTGAAAACATTTTGCAGTTCCCTACCTCCAAACTGCGCACTCGGGATTTTGGAGCCAAAAGTCCGTCTCTCTAAACGTTGTTAAAACGTACGTTGGCGTTAGAATTTCGAATCTGCGGAAAACTTGGGAGAAAATCGTACGACACTCATTAATGACCAATAGAGAAATTAGTTCACGAGCCATATCCAAGACAACAACAAAATTTCTTAGAAATTTTTTGTAGGTAGACATTACTTCTTTTTAGGGTTTGTGTCGTTACGATTTTCTTACCGAATCTGCATTCGAGCATTAATTCATATCCGGAAATTATTTTTCGTGCATTCAACAACGTCCTAATTTGCCCTCGCCTCCCGCTCGGTCAAATTAATACGACGTTATTGGAACGCACTCAAAAAAATTTCCGGAAAGAATTAATGCTCTTATGAGATTATATGTGAAAATTTATTAAGAGGTGCTTTCGGATCGCAACCGGTTTTAATATTTTTCTATTTTCGAAACCCCTCTTCCAGAAAGTAGTAATTTTTGTGAAAAAATATGTCGTATAAAACACATAAACATTCAGAAAAATGTTGTATTAAAAGTATACATTTCAGTAAAGCGTAATAATTTGTAGATAAATAAATACATATTAATAATAACAAGTATAGTACAGTCATTTGGTAGTTTTACCTGGAAAGTTTTCCGGGAGTTTTGAAAATGGGTAATTTTATAGATTTCAATGTGCTCTTTCCGAATTTAAACTTTGCCACCTCGTATCTTTGCCGCTCGCGCCGCCATATTGAAAAAATTAATCCTAAAAGCAGTTTTTTGGCAATATTTTCTTTCCGACCCATTTCACTATAAAAACATTTATATACAAAATTAAACTAGAGAAAATTTCCTACAATTTATGTAATAACCTTTTTTTTTTGTAAAATTAATAGTTTTGGCGTACGAGCGCGGCAAAGTGTAGTTCAACACGCATTTTGGCCAAAAAAACTCATTTCCACACCACCTTGAGGTAGAGTAAGCAGCGTGTGTTTTTATCGTGGTATCCCTAGTAGGCCTAATGCACATGCAATTCACTATTCCAAAATTTAGCGCGTTCTCCTTTGCTTCACTGTTCTTGATGGACCAGGTGTTGCGAGTTCATTGTCTTTAGTATCGATCGAAACGTCACAGACCGAAATTTTTTCCACATCATCCGCGATGGGATAATCAGTTTCATGGTAATCCTCTTCGTTCTCGATTTCATCATACGTTTGTTCGAAAATAGTCTCCGTTCCTTCCTCTTCATCGCTATCTTGTAGTGGAACTTGCGAGTTATCACAGGTACCACTACAATTCGTGCATATAACGGAGCACTTTCACCCAGCCTTTCTGCATCCACAGGCTTTCTGACATCCCTTTTTGCATTTGCAAGAAATAAGTTTTAACAAGCTTTCCGAAGCTGGAGGCTTGAGTGTGGTGACAGGAATTAGCCCGTTCTTGTTTCTTTTCCATCCTCATTGCTCTGCATTTTGTTCATTCCCATACCACTGCTGAACCTGGTGATAGGTTCGGAACGAATGTTGTCGTGCTGCTGCGTCTGTTGGTGGTAGCGACGCAATATTAAATTTTCTAAGGCACTTTTCACATTACTGTAACTGTATAATTCAAGAAGGAAGCTTTCTCCAGCTTTAGCTATAATCTCTGGATCAGCATTTGGATTTTTGAGTACCTGGATGACCTCGTTTAAATCTGGATTGTTTCGGAATACATTAATAAATTTCATTTTTTCTTGATTATATAATGCGTAGATGTATAATAGTTTGCGGCGCTCGTACGCCAAAACTATTAATTTTACGGAAAAAAAGGTTATTACATAAATTGTAGGAAATTTTCTCTAGTTTCATTTTGTGTATAAATATTTTTATCGTGAAATGAGTCGGAAAGGAGATATTGTCCAAAAACTGCTTATAGGCGCCATTTTTCCAATATGGCGGCGCGAGCGGCAAAGATACGAGGTGGCAAAGTTGAAATTTGGAAAGAGCACATCGAAATCTATACAATTACCCATTTTCAAAACTCCCGGTAAACTTTCCAGGTAACCTCTTTTTTTAGAACCAAATGACTGTACTAGTACGTTGTTAATGTTTTTAGCTTTAGAAGTAATAAACCTCAATAATAAATTGAAACATATAAGCCGTTCACGACCTTTTTGGGACAGAGTTGGCTATGATTTTTTCTTTTCATGTTGGACTAACTGATTCGATGATGTAGCGGATGCAGCTTTTTTTTTCTGTCAGTGTCTGTCCGACATTTTCTTGCCACCACATTGCCAGATTTATTATTTTAATATTCGTAAGAAAATAAATGATTTATCAAATGTGTAAAAATAATTTTAGTTTCCGTCAAAGGATTTTGTTACAACAAAACATTTCCATTAAACGAAGCCACTTCCAATTTAAAAAGGACAGACCAAAAAAAAAAAACGCCAGTCGATGTGGAGACTCGAGAATATCCTGCAACAATGTACCTATTCAGAAAATATAACCTTAAACTGAAAACAACCTAACCTAACGCAAAAAGTGTCAATTTCCATGAGGGAGTTTTGTTGCAACTGAGGTTCTGCCAACAAAATTACTAGATGGTCATAGCCTCACCTGACCCAAAAAGATCGTGAACGGCTTATAGAAGAATTGGATGCGTCTGTCTCTTCTTCTTCTTAATCATTTTCCTCTACAACTTAACGGAAATCCTTCCCATTTTTTTTCCTTGATAGCTTTTGCCGTCGTTCCTATTTACTCTTCTATCGCTTAACATTTTGGATTAAGTTTGATGCTAGGTAGTCAGGCGTCCTCCCCTTGATTATTCGCAATCGCGACATGTCTTCCATATAGGGTGTCCGGAAAAGGTATGCAAATATTTCGTGAGGCGATTCCACACATAATTGCTTGCTTTAATTTTTTTCTTTTTGGTTACCCCTTTCACGGTTTGTACAAATCGCATTTCCCATGCTGGTGTATATTATTACTGTTGGCCTAGGTTTCACTGCTTTATACGACAGACGGTACGAAAATTGCTGTATACAGGATGCCCATTTCAATACTCCGAGCCTGAAACTCTGGTAAAAAAGTCAACACAGTGCAGTTACAAAGTGCAAAGTATTTCTATAGTTAAGATCAGAGCAATCCTACAGATCGCACGACGAGAGTTTGCCTGAAGGTCGGTTGCGCACACGTTTGTTTTGCAATTTTTCAAATGCGGTAAACTGCTAGTACCAGTGGCGTCGCAAGGAACTTTAGATTTCCGTTACAAAATTAGTTCCAAAATATTAACTTACTACGGCATTTGTTCTTTTTAAGGAAAGTAGTTTTTACTTCAAAGCACTTTGATGCGTGTTTCAGAAAATTTTGAAGAATTCACTAATCATGTTACGGTATTAAAATGACTTAGCGACACCCACACGGGGTGAGTATCGCCCAACTGGTTGAGTCCGGGAAAGGATGGCACGCTCACCCTTAGATTCGTTAAAGCAGGCTAAAGGCCTCGGTTGAAGCGCTCAGGGAGTTGGGCGTGGTTCAAACGGTTCCATCACTGGGCAAGAATGGTGTGGCATAAACGGGATAAATCAAAATTGAGAGGGCGCCACCAAGTCTGTCTTTAATTGTACTCGTGTAACTGGACCTGAACGGTTAGACGAGACGAAGAGTACACTGGGTACTACTTCCTGAAGGTACTCGAGGGGTATCGATCTCAGGTTACAAATTCGAGGAATATATACTTGGGTTACTCATTCGGGCCTGTAAAGTCACTGCGGAGGGAAGGGGGGCTGTCAAACCTACCTGCACACTCCAACGCTCAAATTCCGTCGTACAACGATCTTGACACTAGCTGTTAAATCTGGAAAGAGCACGCAGACGTCATATTCAATAATAAACTTGGTAATCACATAGCCATCTATTGACTGAAGGATACAGCACAAACCCCTAAGGTCAACGATTACGTCGCCTTGATTACACGCAGGGCTTAGCCTAATGCCCCAGCTGGAGATAGCGCGCTAATACTAACGCACACATAATTAACAAGATTGTCAATGCCAATACAGTAGGCTCAGGTGACCCGTTAAACGATCTGCCGGAAGTTTCTGACTCAACGTGTATACTACAGAGGGTCGAGACCCATTACTTTACTGCGACAGTGTCGCGGGGTGAAGCCAAGCACAGAATAAATGGTAAATTATCGGTAAGGTGCCCAGAGCACAAAGATTGGCAGAAAAATATATCGCTTAACTGGTCGTACCCAAAGCAAAGGTTCAAATATTACAAACACAAACGGGGCGCATAGATTTTCCACACATAGATAGTTCATTGCCGGTCAGGTACAAGCAAAATTTGATTGCAAGTAAACAACGATCAAAGTTCACAAACGCAACTTAACGTAATTACGTCACGCACTGAACAGCTGACTGATTTCGCATACGAATTATCGATACGCCGTTATTCACAAAAGCAATCGCCCTTGACAAATTGCTGCGCACACAGCACTATTTGATTTACTTCTATAAGGATGGTAGAAATACATGGATTTACAGCCAGTTCTAATGCAAATTTAGGTCAACCACCGAGCAAGCGTTAGCGGTGATTTACAGACGGGCACAACGCCGTGGTTTACAACAATGGCGGCCCAATTATCAGCAACATGCCCTGCGGTTGATTAAACGTGCCACTGGCCATCCGAAATGCGTTAATGTAGTTAGTTAGCCTTCTCGTTGGCTACATGCAAGCTAATTCAGTACTCTGCGGCGACAGGTTATGACACATCGACAATTACACGCACATGCTAATAAATTCTGTCTGAGCGCAAACTGGTTACTATTTTACAGAACATTTACAAATGGTACCTGTGTTTAGACGGCGTCTGAGCGGCAAGGTGCGGCACATTAGCAACGCCCTGAGTTGACTGCGGGGGTGGGATACGAGAGCATTTTCTTGGCACAACGAATCCGCCTAATGATGGCGTTTATCTCTACAATTCGGTCACCCACATGTAACCGGGTATAACGATGAGATTAAGGGCGGGCTGCACGTCCTGCTGGCAAATCCCCAAAGGTAACGGGAATCAAAGATCGCCTTTGTACGACGTTGCGGGACATAACCCTTCAGAAGCACCAAGAAAGGGACACCTCAAACACGTGCGACACACACAAGAGCTCACTCCGAAGACGCAGCGTTACGACGCCGGAAGTGGCGTGAACCAAACTGGCGCTACCACGTGACTCTCGACAGCCAATAGCGATGCGACCAATAGAACAAACACGTTCCGGTGACAAAGAGAGCGCGAGGCCTCGCAGTCACACGCGTTCAAAAGGGTGTTCCAAAAGATCCAAGCGCGTCTACATACAGGGTGAACGAAACCAAATGCGCGGGGAATGAGATTGCGCATGTGACTAAAAGTTGAAAATTGGTTTTGAATAAAAACAATCTGCCCTAAAGGCGTGAAATGTAATTAAATGGCTACAGAAGGCAAAATGGCTTAACAATCAGCCAAATTCTACGCCGTCTTTGGTAACGTATTTGGGTGTTGTTACGATGCAGATTTTCACCGTGCGAGCAGTAATTTAGTACTACTCTGTCGTTGTACTGATTCGTCATTGGATTGTGTTGGCTAAAAAATCAGATTCGGAGTTTTGGGCAGTTTCTATACTTTAGTGTTTCCCTTTTGCTGCATTTATTTTATTATTTGTTTCGTTCTCCATACTTTCATTGCTATTTTAATCGATTTAACCTGCCTTGACATTGTATTTTCTAACGTGATGTTTATTTTCTTCTTGTTCTTTAATGGTCTGCTCCGATACTCCGTTCAATAGTTTCTCGAAGTACGTATTCTTTCCATCTTTATTATTTGCTGCTCATTCACTAAGATCTCTACGCTTTTAACTTTTAACTCTTGTAATAGGTTTTCTTTGGTTTGTCTTACGTTTTTAAATACTTTGTAAAGTAATTTCTGGTCATGCTTAAAATGTTCTTGTAGTTTTTGGCCGAACTTTCCCTGCTGGTGCGTTTCAGCTTGCAATACTAACGTCACTTTTTTCTTTGTTGTTCTATAATTCGTACATCTCCATATCTCTGTTTCTTGGTCTTGCGTTTTGCTGTACTTCATACTGTTGTTACCTATTCTTTTCTCGTATTCGAACTATAGTTGTTTTTTTTTTAATTTCTCGTTCTAATGAGCTTCTGCGATCTTCTGTTTTGTCTCTGTTTTGACTTGCATTTTCCGGTTTACGACGTTTCGGCGCAGTCGATTCGAAGCCACCGATTCGGCGCAGCCCTTTCGGCGCGAAGACGTTTCGGCGCGGAGACAGTTCGACGCAGAGACGTTTCGGCGCGAAGACTTTTCGGCCCAAAGACGTTTTGGCGCTAGCCGATTCAGCGCGAGGCCATTTCGGCGCGAGTATACCTATTTTGTGGTTTTACATTTAAATCACAAGCTAATAAAATGTTATATTTTGTTAATTTCCGTATGAGCATCTTTCGAATATATTTTAGTTAGAGGATAGTAGAGGATAATTAAAATTCTATATAAATAAAAATTACTAGAAAATATTAGCTTTTGCGTCAGAATACAACGCTAAAATTTAGTATATTTTTATGTTGTATGTAAAGAAAAGTTTTGAAAGCATCTTTCTAAAAATATCAGAAGGTTAAATAATACTTAGAAAGCGTTTGTTCAATATGTAGGTACTTTCCCTGGTTAACATATTCAAATAAAAGTAAGAATAAATTAATGTGAACCTAACATTGACATCTTCCCAAATGTGTATACAAACTCTTAAGTTTTTGGGTTTTGTGGTCTTGAAAATAATAATAATAAATCTACCAAAAATAAAATATTTTGCTGATCGTTTAAATGTGTAATATGCTAGTTCCTTTTGAACTAAATTAGGAAACCTCCAATAGAATTTGAAATAACTTTACGAAAACATAATATAATTAGTAAATTAAATTGACAATTGTTTTTTTAATGTGTTCTACGTTACTTAGTTAGTATGTCATGAAAAGTACATGACGAGTAATGGACGCGTTTTCATTGAAATGAATTTACATATACCCCATTTACTTCAATATGTAATAGGGCTTTTAAAAACTATTCGCTTTATTCATTTTTGTACCTTGGGGACATTTAGTAATCACCTAATTTTGTGAATTTTCCAAAAACGACACTCTTGTTCTATAAAACTTAATTTTTATCGAAGATTATAAAAGTACCACTTCCGGTTCCCCGATTTTAACCAGAGATATTGAAGCTCGGCATTAATTGCTTTAAGACTAATCATGCAGTTAAATCTTGTAAATATAGACTCTGTCGACATTGAAAACAAAAACACAATTCGTTGCTTCAGTCATTTAATGAATATGTAGCTGTGAATCTTGAAATCACACTTAGGTTCGTGGTTCACTTATGCTAATTACAATGACATGCCAGGAGATGTATGTTTATCAACAGTTCAATGAGAAATTCAAACAGCCATCGGAAAATGTAAAAAAATGTCAAAGGTTATTAGATGTAAGTAACCTTGTTTAAAATTAGGATTAACCTAACTGGCCCATAACTATACATTGTTCACCGAACAGAAATAGTTAAGCCACTACCTAGCAACATTTTTCTATTGGTCGAACTTCTAAAACTCGTAGTACAAGCAAGTGCGTGCTTCACTTGAAACTTCTCTTGCTAATTTACTACCTGGCGTGCTTTTATTAATTTGCATGAGAAATGCTCCGCACACATAAATTGGTGGGGGTGGATACGTTTTCGCGCCGAAGTGTCTTTGCGCCGAAACGTCTTTGCGCCGAAACGCTTCACGCCGAAACGTCTGGCGCCGATACGTCTCCGCGCCGAACCGTCTCTGCGCCGAACCGTCTTCGCGCCGAAAGGGCTGCGCCGAATCGGCCGCGCCAAATCGGCTGCGCCGAAACGTCCCATTCCGTGCATTTTCTGGCTGATTTGGTCGTGCTAATTCATTTAAATGTTAACAGGTAATAATCACTTTCTATTTGGTGCCTCTCTTTGCCCCGACATGTCATTACTTTTTCTTGCTCTTTTTACTAATAGCAAAGAACATATAACATGAAGAACTTCAGCCCCGAGGTTTACCTGCGTATACCGCGAAATTACTCGTCCACTAGAATCGCAGTTTTAGGCCCTCTGTGAACTAGGTAACCAGTTAAATTCTCGCAAGGTATTCCAGAAACAAACTATTCTAAAGATTGCTTCGACTAAATCGATTAGCGGTGTTGCCATATTTAAAACGGTGTTATATAATTTCGTTTTCCTCCGTTAACATTGTAGCTCAAACTTGCTATTTTTATTGAAATGACAGAAATTCGTCAGATAGATAGGAATTACAATAATTCAGAAATGTATGCTCTTCGGTATAACATCCGGCGCCGTTTGTTTTGCTTGTGCTCGCATATTTCTCAATTCTCGGACTTCGGCCGTTGCCCCCTCGATATTTAAAATTGTTTAAAGTGGACGTTGGGCATTCTATCGAATTTGTCAAAGGGAAAGCTCCTACAACGCCCAATTTTAGTTTTTGAGATGGCACGGCTTAGGTATGTGCATACGCACCTTGAATTATTTTTTAAAAACTTGCTCCAAACCAACTTCGAACTAGCTACCTACCCGCCTAACGCTCGTCGAAGTATTTCTTTCTCTGTCGCTCGCACATGCAAATCTCGTTTTCCTTTTTAGTGACCTAGACCCGCGAGTTTCGTGTTTCATCTTGTACTTAACATACGGCCGTTTGGATATCATGCAGTTTTCGGACCTTGGGCGCGGTCGATATTTTTTGATTTGGTTTTAAACTGGTGGGCGCGACCGGCGCGTACGGCTGTTTATTGTTCTCTGCGGAAATTTAATAAATTTTTTTTAAACTAGAATTCCTGACTAAACCTTTTTCTATTTTCTCTCTTTTGTTCGTACACATAATTCGTCTTTAAATCTTTTCTTACATTTTCCTGTAAAAAATTTCGTTTTTCATGTGGTTCTTTTGCTTTTAACTCTTTTGCTTTTTAAATCTTTTTTGACGTTTTCCTGTTAAAGCACTTCTTTTTCATCTGTATATTTTGTTTTTCAAATCTTTTCTTACGTTCTCCTGTAAAAAACCCTCTTTTTCCATGTGTATATTTTGTTTTTTAAATCTTTTCTTACGTTTCCATGTAAAATACCTCCATTTTCATATGGATTCTTTTTTAAATATTTTCCGCCAAATTAAAATCGTAATTGACCAGTATATGTCATATTTGAAATCATAATTTAAGTATTTAATCCAGAAAATAAAGCTTGTGGTTCCAAGGGCATTGCCGCATAGAAGCAAGCCACTATGTTGCAACAATCTATATATATAAAAATCAATCGCCGTGTGTTAGTAACGCAAAAACTCGAGAACGACATGACCGATTTGGATGATTTTTTTTGTTTTGTTCGTCTTACTTTCGAGGTGGTTTAGCAAAAAATAAAATTCGGAAAAATCCAAAGGGAAAGCCGAAAAATTGGAAAATATCGAAAGTGTGTTTTTCTATACACTGTACGACCTTCTATTTGCAGTCATACTTTTATGATTCTGTGCTCAATGGTTTGTAGGGTTTTCCCTATCATGTCATAATCCAAAACAACGTTTCCTGGGTCAGCTAGTGTTAAATATTTTCTCTGGAATCAGTTAAGCCACCATTAGCAAAGGTTAAATAAACAAGGATAGGTAGAAGAGTTTATGCAACTCATATTACACACTTACGATTATTGCCATAAGGTTGAACCTATCCACGTTATATGCTCTTTGCTAATAGTATATAGTCTAAAATCGAGTTTTCTTTTTTGCTTGGCTGTACTCTTGTAAAATTGTAAAAAAAATTGTGTTTATAGGATGTGTTTCTCACTATGATATTATTGTCTATAGAAAATTCTAATAGTCTTTCTCCATTAATATTCAAATCTACTTTAGCCGTATTTGTCTAATAACTGCTTACAGGTTTGTAATTTGTTTCCAATTCGGCCCTCTCCTATACCATTTTCTTTCGTTCTTGTTGACCCCATAGGCTATAATCACTGATATCACTTCTTTATCGGAGAATTTAAGTTCAAATTGCATCTTTCTCACTTATTATGGAAAAAAATAAACGATTTTCGGTTATCCTTGTTATATTTTCTTTGTTTTTGTTATAATTATTAATTTATATTTCAAACATTTATCTTCACATTCCTGCTCCTTTCCATTCAACCCTTTAACATTTCATGCTCCTATTCTCCATATTTTTATTATGTTTTCCAATGGGAGAATGCATATAGTTTCCTTACCAAAAGGTCTCAAAGATAAAGCGAATGTTGGGAAGTTTACAAAAAATGTAAAATTTAACAAGTATCGAAAGCCACGTAACTGCATCTGTTACCGTTGCTTCGGTCTTTATATAACTACAAGCTATGGTCGCAATCAATTTTGCTTTCAACGAAATAACAAAAACCCTTATGACCAGTACCAATCGGTCTGTCTCACGGAGAGGTGATTTGCTAACTTATTCTGTGAATTACCTATCTATCCAACATGAATGCAGTGAAGTGAGAAACGGTTGTCTCATATAGGACTGGCTTTGGATCTGGTGCTGGAAAAAAGCAGTTAAAGATAAGTGGTACAATTTTATTAATATATTACAAGCTCCTATACAGCATATTGTAAAGGGGAACAGCGCAGTACGGTCCTCACCGCACAAAAGCGGGTAAGAACCGATTGCTGTTTGCTTCGCCCGGTCTGGCCGGCCGGCAGGGTTTATCTGCAAATAAAGTAATTTATATTTGCACTCTACGAAGATAAATATTTGGATTTTCTGCCATGGAGAATTTAAGTAGTACGACCGCAACTGATTCAAGCAAAACTATTGAAAATTTAGAATCCACAGAGTATAGTATCTCATCTTAGTCGTCCATATCAGCAACGAGAAGAAACTTCCCTGATCGAGAACAAGCCATCACCTTTCCAGCTATCGCTAATCTTACCAAAAACGATTACAATATCGGAGCAAGCGAAGCTATCGGACTTAGTAATATAATATTCTCGTTCAGGGTTTCAAATGGTAGAATTTCCTTGTACTTGTCGAGCAAGGAGGCAGTGGATAAATTCGTAACAGATATTAAAAGTATTAATATTAACAGCAATGTCATTCCGGCTAGACAATTGATATCACCAGCATGCTAAACGTATTATCTTGACTAATGTTTCGCCTTCGTTGCCCAGCGAGGTAACTTTGAACGAATTATCTCGACTGGATATGAAGGTAGTCTCAGGCATGTCTTTCATTGGAGCTGTCTTAAGTGATCGCAGTTATAGACACATACTCAGCTTCCTCAGACAGGTGTACATGGAACTCATGTGAAAAAGAGAACTTACCCAACTCAATACTTGTTAGGCATAGTGGGAATCTATTCAGAGTTTTTTGTCAACTGGTCAAATGCCCACTATCGCCATCACTAAACAATTCAATTGCGATAACAGTACAAAGCGATACAAACATGGAACAGCTAAGTGATTCCCAAAACGAATCGCAAAGTAATATTACAGAGAAATCACTGATATCCAAAAGCAACGGCAACAAACCAAGCAAAATATCCGAAAACGATAATCTGGGAACAATAATAAAAGACCAGCTCCGTCATGTAGTACATCTGCGATTAGTTTAGAAACAAATTAAAGTAAGAATAAACACACATTTAAAAAACCTAAGTCTAAAAGAGTGCTTCGGTAAATACTAATGACGAGAGTCTGCATTATTTAAGTTTTAAATCGATATTTAACTATCCACAAATTTTAATTTACGATGAACTTTGGAACTTCCTCACTAACTGCAAAAATCAAGAAAATTGTTTAGAAATCGCAAAAAGTTATACAGGGGATATAATTGGTCTTATAAATCTACTAGTAATGATTGTAAAGCAAACAAATATTAAATCCAACGTTACATCCAGAATTAGAAGACTCATAATGCATCTACAGAAAATCAGCACAGCTGAAGTGTTTGGTAGTATGTCGTATCTTTCCCAAGACGATTTGATTAGTGATTCCGATTAAAAATTCATTCATGATGAAAATGGCTTCTCAAAAACATACCAATTTAAATATTTTGCAATAGAACAATCAATTGGCAGTGGCAAAACAAAGCAATCTGGACAAATTATTATTAGCCGATTGTAATATTCATGCACTTAGAACTCCACCTGTTGTTTATCGACTTCAAGAAGGCATACGACTCTCTAATAAGAAATAAACTTTACAAAGCCCTTAGAAGCTAGAGATAGAACAAAATGGAAGAAAATGGTGAAAAGATTTAAAGCCATGGGTCTACAAGGCCTGTAGAGCTGTATTATAGTATATATATAATATCCATGTAGGGTGAGTTGGAGTAACTGGGCCATGATTTTACATAGTCGTCCCAAGATGACTCCACGTTTTTTACTCTACAACCCCTTAATTTTTATACTATTTTAACAGAATACATTTTATTTTGCTCTCTGGTATCTTGTTCCAACTTTCTGACATGTTAGACCAAAAAATCTTAAACCATAAAAAATTAAAAAATAGATATTTTTTTATTGCACGGAGGTCTCAGTTGCTCCATGAATTTTGGGTAACTGGATCACCTCCATCTTTTTCCTATATAAATTAAAATAAAGCTTATGGGGCATCTGGGTGATTTTTTGGAAGCAGTTTCATTAGGTAATATAAAAAATTGTAAGTTAGTTTTTTTTTTACTTTTTCTAAGAAAGAAGATGTAAAAAGAAGGCAAATATCAGAAGTAAAAAAAAAACGTTCAAATTTATTGAAAAATAACAGCTTTACAAAACATTTTTTTCTTAATTCTAAAAAATATAACCCAAGTCAAAAAGAGTGATTCTTACAAAACAAAACTTTTCTTAACTCTAAAAAATATAGTTAAATCAGAAAGATCAGTTGAAAATCTTATCATATCCTTGTATCGAGCAGAGCTGCTGGCAATTGGTTTTGAGAGTTTTCTTACCACATCAGAGCGTGCAACATATGAATCATAGTTTTTGAATGTCTTTTCAAAAATCTGACTTCAAAGCCTTTGTTGTCCTTGCGCAAAATTCTGACAACATATAATCTAAATGACGAAAGAGTTTTTCCCTTTAACAACTGCATAGTCATCGTTGTGGAGATCATCATTTTGCTTTTCTTCTGGCTCAGAGAGATCTATGCTATCTACACTAGCTCTAGTGGAAAAATTGCTCTTCTCGTCTTCACTTGAACTTGTAGATGAACTTTTTTCGCGTTTCTTTAAATCTGCTAATCGCTTCTTTTCTTCCCTTTCTAGTTTCTTTTGCTCCTTAAATCTATTCTTTTTCTCATTTTTTTCCTCTTGCTCTTTTTTCTTTAGGTATTCTTTTGTTGTAATTATTTCACAGTTTGTGACGAGTCTCTTCCTTTTTTTCTCAACTGGCTGACTGGCATCCTTTTTAAACATTTCGAGAAGGAGATCCCCGAAGCTTCTTTTTTCTGGACGCTCACTTGATTTGGAAGTGGAGGGTATGTTGGAGGTACACTTTTCTGAAACTGTTTGAGGATCTTTCTGTTTCTGAACATTTTGCGAAGTATTAGCGGGCATTTCTTCTACGTTTGCAATAGACTGCGAGTTGTAAATTTCTTGCAAGGGGAAAGCTATTTTTGAAGTAGATGATTCTGGTGGGGACTGAGGAGGCAGGGTAGCTTGGTATCTTCGCAAATCATTGGGTTTAAAAGCAGAATTCTATCTTTATTTGGACCACGTTTTTCTTCATCGTAAATTCCTGTAGCCCGAAATCCACTCACAATATTTGTTGTGGGCATCCATTTTACAACTAAGGATAAAATTCGTACAAATTCAGCTTTTGGAATATTATTCCTTGGATGACTTCATACTTAGGAAAACTGCAACATTTAGAGGTTGTAAAAGTTGTGTGGTGTGGGGCGGCAGTTTTAAAATTACAACTTGATTTTCTTGGGCCAGACGAATTAATTTTGTTGAGATATGAGTGACGTGACCTTCGTAAATTAACAGCACTGGTCTCTGTTGTCCAATATTTGTTAAAAATACGTTTTTAAACCAATTAAAAGACAACTTGGTTTCCATCCAACCGCGGTCACTGGCAGAAACAGCGGCTTGTGTCAAATCTGTCTCGCCTATCCAGCTTTACATGACATATTTCCCTTTAAATACGCATAGAAGCGGTAAAGTTTTTCTTGCTGCCGAACAACACATTAGTACAGTGGCATTTTCTCGACCAAAACCTGCAGTTTTTCTTTTACTTGAAACACTCTTTGCTCCAACTAATTTGGTCTTTGAAGGATCTTGACAAAAAGAAGTTTCATCACAGTTAAATATTTGGTCTGGCAGTCCTATTAGATTTAACTCCTTTATGACACCAGTAAGTTTCTCAAAAAAGTCGTTCACCATCCAAAGATTGGCTTGATCACAAGGCACGTATTCAATTCTCTGTGGTTTCTTTAAAGACAAATTATGCCTCATCCTAAAGTTGGTGAACCAGTCTTGCCCTCGTCTGTCATTTTTAAATCTGGTTTGAAGTTGGTTTTGTACAATGAAGCGTTCAACAAGATCCATAACTTCTTGTCTGGAAAGCCCAAAATCATTTTTTCCATCTCCCTGATGCATTCTGCTAGTTCCAGATTTTTTTGTTCGGTAAGGTAAGACTTAACACTTCCACCCTGTTTCCCCTTTCCTCTGGTTTCATTAATATCGTGTTTGAGGGTGGTACGAGGAATGGTGTACGCTATAGCTGCCCCTCGTATGGATTTGTTACCATTCTTGACATCATCGATTGCCTGCCGCAGACCTTCCTTACTGTATCGATAACCTACGCCTTTCTCGGTCTTCCTTTTATATGTACGCACTATGATTTCTGAAAACAACACTATTTCTATAAATTAAATATATTTTCGGGGCATCTGGGTACTTGAAGGGTAGCTGGGCCATAGACTGTCCCACTTAACCCCTTGCCACGGACCCAATAACCGCAATATCTAAAATTTCAAGGGGCATCTGGGACGTGCTTTTTGCGTAGCAACTGCAAAGAAGATCATGATTTAAAACATCGAAAATTTAAAAAATGGGTCTAAAGAAACTGGAAAACAATTCTGCAGTATAAAATCACTTATCGCTATTGCACAAGCTATTAATAAAATAGCTATTACAGCACGTTGTTTCCCATAAAAAAATCTAGACATTTATCGGCACGTTTCTGCTCGAAACCTGAAACGCAACTGGCTCAACACGTGATGTTCATGGCGGTATACTATAACAACAAGTGTTGCCAACTGCGAAAACCCAAAAATTCTTAAGAGCAAAGATACAGCGGACCTCTGGCCCAGTTACCGCCAAACCAGTTACCCCAACTTACCCTAGCTCTGTTGGCAAAAACCTGGATAAGACTAAAGGCACTCTTACCGGCTCTTCCACCTAAAGCTGTTGGCTGGTAAGAGGGGTACTCGCCATATCTGACGAGCATTCCCTTATCCGCTACCTAGGGAGGCGCCCGATAGAGGATCAATAACTCCACAAGGAGTTATGCAGGAGGATAATTCAATTGATTGTTGCATTGTAAAATATACTTGAGCACAGTCATTCTAACCATTGCATTAGATAAATTTATCCAATGGCTAAAGCGAATAAAGCTAACATGTTTCAGAATTCATTAATCCTTTATTACTATTATTTATATACAGCGTGTCAGATGAAGCAGTACAAGCCTTCGGAGTATGAATTCGGGAGGTCAAAACAATAAAAATAGCTTGATAAATTAATATTGGTATTACTTTTATAACAAAGATACTGTGGAGTTGTTTGAGCAATTACCGGTGTGAAAGAAATGTGCACGATGATGTGTCACGTTTGAAATTTTTGTTAGCGTTAGCAGCTCAGTTTTTTGAGAATTTATGGTACTTTTTTGGGTAGTTTGTTTAGACACCGTCCCGTTTGTTGTAAGATAAACATCCATGCACAATATCGTACAGTGTGCTTAGTAGGAAGGTTGAAGGTGATTACTTTTTTTATATGATTAACATTCATCTGCATTTTCTTGAGGTTGATTAGATTCTTCTGTTCTCCCTTAGTTTTCGAAAGTTCTTATTTTCAGGGTGGGATTTGTATTTGTAGGTTGGTTTCGACTTTACTTTTCGTGTTGTGATATGTTTTTGTCAGAGTTTAGTGATCTTGCTTTGAGTATTGGGATGTTTTGGCCTTTCGTATATTGGGTTGTCTAGGCTTCCAATCCAGTTTTCAGAACTTTCGATTTACATCGAATTCGTATATCCTTTTTAAAAATTTGCAGTTTATAGGAGCAGTTATTTCCTGTTTTCATTTTTGAAAGATTGAGATTGCTTCTCTTTGAAGGTGGATTTCACATTCTAAAATCCTTCCTCATCGAGTTCAGCATTTATGTGTCGGTTTTGTGATTCCCTTTAATCTGGCTGGTTAAACCATACTTTTACGGTATTTAAGAAACAACTAACCGTTGGCCGTCATATGTCTCAGGTATCAACTATTTCATCCCCCTTGTTTGTAACGTGTTTTGAAGAATTTCAGGCCTTCAATTTTTCCACTGCCATCAAGTGGAGTTTTCCATTATTTTCAAGTCATCGTAAAGCAAATCTTGGATTGCGACCAGTTACGAGTAGCAGTTGCATGGTGTTAATTTTTACCAAGGTACTACTGAAGCTATACCTCACACCTTTTACCCAGCAAGCGCACCGCACGCTTGAGAAAAGCATTCACTGTATTAAGTCATACTTTTTCTGTCAGTCTACAGCCTCCTCGGCTAGGCCGACTGTTAATTGCTTCTTAGAGCATTTAAAATATATATATTCATGAGATTGTGCTTACTTTTTCTTTAAATACATTAAAAAAATATAATGGTGCGAAAGTATTGTTTAAAAGAAATATCTTATTAGCAATAGCTGTAGTGTATTTTAGTTTTAATCAAAATAAGTTGGCACGAAATGTAACATAAATTTTACAGCCGCAAGCTAATTTGTAGTTAATAGCTTTATTAATAACGTCCATGTAGTCAGCGAACCGCAAAGTGTTTGTTTGCTCTAATTAAGTTCATTTCGTAGCAATATTTTATATACCAAATGTCCAGCTTCGGAATTCTTATTATACTAATTTCGTATCTTTATTGAGCATTCTAATCTACACACCAGCAATGCGTGTAATTTGTATACAACAAATTCCATGTGAATAATTAATTTGATTGAGCTTTCCCTATTATTAAAATTAGGAGAACTTAAAACTTAAAACGCTCTGTGTAATACTAAACCTACTAAAAATATCAAATAAACCTGGAAACAGGCGCAGAAAATACTTTTCCTTATTTTAATGGGCTGCTTATTTTCAAATTAATTTAAAAAATACGTTAAAATTATAATCCAACGCTTTTATCTCGTGATATGCAAAACTGAGGATATTGTTTCTGAAGAATGGTAAGGCCATGGAAAGGTGGAAAAAAATTGCTGCAAAAGTGTTAGAAGTGAGTTCAAACCTCGCAAGGTCTAAGTCATATCATCTAGAAAGGCAACGGTACTCTATAGTGTTCACTACAAAAGATGGCTAAAATTAGAGGTGACAGAGGTTACCAACAGTAGTTACCTTGAGATTCGAAATAGTACCGCAGTTAGACCCTTATTATTATTCTTTTAATTACCCCAATACAATTTTTGAGTACTAAATTGAATAAATAATGTAATAATATATTTTTTTACAATAAACTGAAAACACAAGCAAATTTGAGCATGAAACGATTTTCGCCTTAAAGTATTGACTGTTTACCAGCTGTCAAAAGTAGCTGTCCACATATTAGAAAATAAACTTCGGGTAGCCAGGTCAATATAACGTAAATAATCGACATATCTGTAGGTAATTTAATGGTGAACTAAATGCAATAATGTTTATTGAAGTACATAAAATACTTCCGAAGATATGTTAGTATAATATGAACCAACGCTCTTTTTCTCTCAACAGATAAGAGTTGTTTCACAGCGTACGAAGATTTTATGATATTTTTGAATAAGAAATAAAGTTAAAACACCAATAAAAAACTAAATACTTATATTTATATAAATTTTTTGGGTGTATAAATACTATAAATACTACTTAAGTAGGTACTAAGTAACGATAATTATAATTATGTTTTAAAAGGTAGTACACTGGTAAAATATACAGAAAAAGATCAGATTGAGAAACAGAGATAACTTGATGTTCCCAGAAGAGTTGCACGAGTCACTGTAGCACACGGTGCACTTCGTTAAACTGTAGGCTTGATAACGGCCAAGCTGTTGCAACTCGCTGCAGAAATTTGGGCTGGAGTTTCTTGGAATGCACCTTCTGATGAATTGGCGTTTGCTGAACCTGTCGACTAAAAAGCGTAGACATTAATGTAGGTGAATAATTATTATATTTTAAAAATCAAATTGAACAAATGATTGTAAACAGTAATTTAATTGGTAATAACTCGCCAACAGTATTTGGTGTTTTGCTATTGTTGTTACTATATAAAATGATTACAGGCCGGCTTTGCTTTAGCATTATTTAATCGTGAAGTTTAAAATATATTTTAACAAGACAAATGTGCTTTTGATGAAATATAAAGTCGTTTTAACGAGATTTAAAATTGTGTAAAGGAAATTAAAAGTCTCGTAACGATGTTTTTAACCAACAAAATGGAAGGTCGCATAAACGCTACTGATAGCAGCGTTAATGAGATTTAAAATCACACAGAAATGATTCCTTGTAATAGTCGATTTCACAAGGTTAGGGATGTTTGTAACAATATTAAAAGCAGCGAGTATAATTTAAAATAGTATTATTAACATAAGAATAGTTTAAACGAGAATTAATCGCTGAAACCTGATTATCATCCATTCTAATGGAATAGTGGTTACTTTAACGAGTTAGCAAGCGGAGTTTAAAGTCACGATGCGATTTTTATTAACGATATAAGATATTGCATTAAACGATATGGACAAGTATATAAACTAATTCTGATATCCTTCACAACATATTAGAACCCGTTGATACAAATTAAAAGTTAATTTAACAAGATTACAGGTCACTAAGGTACAATAAGGGTCTTTTACACAAAACGTCAAGATTAAATTTACTTTTTATAAATAATATATTTTAAAGTCATTTTAACGATAATGAAAGCTACTTTACTGATTGTCCAGAGTGTATAAATGATGTTTAAAATTGTTTAATCGAATTAAATATCGTTGAAAAATTATTAGTAGTAAAATTAACGCGACTGATAAGTTTTTGAAAGAGACTAAAAATAGCTTAGACAAAATTCAAAATTATGTTAAGGACATAAACATCGTTTAAACGAGATTTAGTCTTTGAAACTGATTAGCATTCATTTTAATGGAATAGAAATTACTTTAATGAGATTAAAAGGTCTAGTAAGCGGGTGTAAAGGTCAATGAACGACGCTATTTTAATTAACGAAATAAAGGTTCGCATAAACGACATCAAAGTCCTTCACACCACGTTCAAAACCGTTAATAGAATATTGGAAGTTAATTTATCAAGATTAAAAATCGTTTTAGCTACAATGAGAGCATTTGACACAAAATTTAATCGTTAAAAGTTAAATGCAACAATATTTTAATAACCTTTAATCGTGAAGTTTTAACATTATTTTAAGTTTTCTTGCAAAATTGAAAGTCATTTTAAATGTATGATTTCTAAACGTAATAATGTAATGCAATAATATTAAAAGCAGCCCGTAAAAATTTAAACAGTGTTATCGATATAAAAATATTTTAAGCCAAAATTTGTCGTTGATATTTGATTATCATTTATTTTAATGGAATAAAAGTCGCTTTAAAGAGATTAAAGATTTAGAAAGCACAGCTAGAAGTCACTAGATGCTGCTTTCAGTAACGAAATAAAATATTGCATAAACGATATCTATATCGTATAAATAAATTGTGTAGTCGTTTGCGTTGTTAATTAAACAGGATCAAAATTGTTTTCAATGACAATCAGAGCCTTTAACACGCAATTTAAGTGTTAAATCAAAATGCACTTTTTATGATAATTTAAAGTCATTTTAACGAGATTGACAGCTGTTGTAAGCGGTTGAAAGCTATTTTAGCGATTTTAGAGAGCGACTAAACTAGGTTTAGAATCGTTGAACAAGATTGGCTTAATTTAAAAAATAAAATATCGCTTGAACTAACTCAAAAGTCATTTACACCACATTCAAAAGTCTCAAAATTTATTAAATATTAAAAGTTAATTTAATAAGATTAAAGTTCCTCTCAGCTACAATAAAGGTATTTTTCACAAAATGTTGTTTTAATAAAAGAATGTTCTTGTTTACATAGAATTAAAGATCGTTAAAAGGTTATTATTGGTTGTGAAATTATCGATAGGCTTTTTAACGAGACTAAAAACAATTTATACAAAATTAAAAATTATTTTAACGACCTAAAAATATTTTAAACGAGGTGTAATTGTTGAATCTTAATTATTATTCGTTTTAATGGGAAAAAAGTTGCTTGAGTGAGATTAAAGATCTAGTAAGCAAGGTAAAAGACAATGAACAACGCTGTTTTCGTTAACGAATTTAAGGATCACATAAACGATATCAGCACTTGTAGGTATAATATACTCGAAAGTCGCCTAAATCTCATTAAAGACCGTTAAAAGAATATTCAAAATTTAATAAGATTAAAAGTCATTTCAGCAACAACAAGAGTCTTTTACAAGAAATGTAGTTTTCATAAAGGAAATAATGTCATTTAAATATAGGTGCTTGAAACACATTTTAACGAGAATGAAAAATATTTTATCGAATGTCGAGAGCACATAATAGTATATTATGATACAAGTGTATAAGTACGCCTTTAAAGCACGTGCGACGAGTTTAAAAGCACGACGCGCTAGCGGAGTGCTTTTAACGTCGCTAGTGCTTTGATAGCTCTTATACACGTGTATCATACGCTATTTTTTCTACGATCGTAACAGAAATATAAAAACTTAGTTGGGTGACACTTTTTCCGTCATGTTGTGTTAGATATTCTAGGTCAGGGGTGGCGAACCAATGGCACGCTTGCCACTGATGGCACGTGACAAAATAATTTGGGCACGGCATTAATTAAGGAATTTAGGTACCTAATCGAAACAATTTATATTTAACAATGAGTTGAACATGAAGCTTCAAGGCGCAAATAAAACAATTATTGTGTTATGATAGATATCATTCGTGCTTTCGACGCTAAACTGCAAGTTTTTCCCAAACTTGAAAAAAATCACCAGAGATTTGGATTTACAAGAAAAGTCAGACCAAGCAAAAGTCACTGAAGAGTTTAATTCGGTAATTAATTCTTCAATCAAAGAATTGTCATCGAGATTTTCTCAGTTCAAAGAATTGTCGGAAACACTGAAGTTTATTATGTATCCTGATGTGACTTCACTTGTTAAACTGAACTTGGCCAAATTTGAATGGTTGGAAATTGGAGAAACTGAAATGCAGCTGATTGATTTCCAGTCTATTTCAATATGGATTCAAAAATGTATCGAAACAACGAAAGAGAATTAAATGAAATAGAAAGATTACCTGTATCAGGTAATATGAGTAAAAATGCTAATATCAAAATTATGAAAACGTAGAATTTAATTCCAGACACATTTAGCTGTCTGAAGAAGCTGGCTTTTGCTATCTTAACAATATTTTCATCTACCTATGCCTGCGAGTCATTATTTTCAGAAATGAATAACATTAACGACTCGCTTAGAAGCCGTTTGTCAGATGACTCCAGTTCAGATTGCATTCTGCTAAAAGTAACAAAGTATGAAGCTAATATCAGTTATTTATCATCTAATTTGCAACAGCAGAAGTCGCACTAATTTTTTCTTTCATTTAAATAAACATAACGTCACTACTGCTGTACAAAATGTATATTTTTATTGCAAATAAAAAGTGTTAAATTGATAGTATTTAGTTTTATATTTTCTCCATTATCACTACGTCAAGATTGTTTGATGGCACGTCATGGCCTCATTAAACATTTCTTTAGAAAAAAATGGCACATAGATGAATAAAGGTTCGCCACCCCTGTTCTAGGTTATGTTGACATTAAAATTTACGGCAAAGCGTGTTTTAATAATTTATTAAAACACGCATCCAACGGCAACGTGCGAATAAGACGTATTTTGGGGGCTAATATTAAGAGTGCTACAAACGTCGCTTTTGACACTAGAAGCAATGCAAAACATTGTCATTTTGACACGATCGTAGAAAAACGAAGTTTAAGAATTTTACAGCAAATTAATAATCGTGGAAGGGTTATTAGTAGTGGAATTAACGTGATTGATGATTTTGTAACAAAAAAGCTTATACAGCCTATACTTAGAAACTATTATCGTTGACACTTGATTACCATTCATTTTAATGAGATAAAAGTTACTTTAATGAGAATAAAAATCTAGTCAGCCGGGTGAAAAACCGACTATCTTTCTATTAAGGTAATAAAAGATAGCATAATCGATATCGAAAGTTGTATAAACTAAAGTTGTTCACACTACGTTTAAAATAATTGAAAAAATATTGCAAGTTAATTTAACAACATTAAAAGTCGTTTCAACGACAATAAGAGCTTTTTACATGAAATTTAATCGTTAAGCTTAAATACTGTGCTAATGGTGTTGTACTCGTATTATAAACGCTTTAAAGTAATTATAACGAAATTGAAACTTACTTTAACCATTGTCGAGATCATATAAACGAGGTTTAGAATCATATACAGCGAAATGAAAATTGTGTAACGGTTATTAATAATGGGATTAACGCGACTGGTGGCAGTTTTTACGACAATTAACCTTATACAAATTAATAGCTATTTATGCAACAAGTGCTAAAAGTTGACGTTTATGCACGAGACATGAACATTATGAAACGAAGCCGAAGGCTGAGTTTCATAACATGTCTCGTGCATAAACGACTTTTAGCACGCGTTGCATACAATATTTTATCTACTACCTTAATTTTACTGTTATTAATCCATAAATATCGATGTAACAAAGGTTTGCATCTACGACACTTCTAATTTATGTCATAATAAACAGTAGGCCATGCCGCGCGGGCGAATGTTTGCGAATGACAGTAGTCAAGGTCAGTTACAAAATGTAATTATTAATACTCCACATCTGACTGTTTCATTACATAACGCTTTAATTAATTATTTCAAAAACACTTAACCTGTAACGCAAGAAGTAACTAGAATAACTACAACTTCACTTCCAGTTCGAAATTGTAGTTGTATAACCTCACTTCACTTTCAGCACACGGACTAAAAGTAAACAGCTGATTTCCTTAACCACGATAAACTATAAAACGTCACTTTTAGTGAAACAAGCTAGCGCTAAAAGGCCTACTTTTAGTGGTGGTCATAGATAAAACATATTTTAACGACATAGTGTTCAAACAATATTTAGTAGTTGGTACAGGATTATTTTTCGTTTTAATGAGATAAAAGTAACTTCAATGAGATTAAAGATCTAGTCAGCGGGGTTAAAAGCTAACGAACGACGATCTTTTTATTAAGGAAATGAAAGATCGCACAAACGATATCGAAAGTTGTATAAACTAATTCTAAAGTCGTTTACAATACGTTCAAAATAGTTGAACCAATATTGCAAGTTAATGTAACAACATTAACCGTCGTTTCAACGACAATAAGAGCCTTTTACATGAAATTTAATCGTTAGGCTTAAACGTAGCCAAAAATAATAGCGTCTTTAGTATTATAGCCATTGTAAGTGATTTAAAGGAATTTTAACGGGATTCAAACTTATTTTAACGATCGCATAAAGGAGGTTTAGAATTCTATACAGCTAAATTAAGATTGTGGAACGGTTAATAGTAGAGCAATTAACGTTATCGATGGCATTTTAATCAGAATAGGAGCAGCTTATACAAATTAAAAATTATTTTAATGAAATAGAAGTCGTTTAAGCCAGATTGAATCGTTAAAACTTGATTACAATTCCTTTTATTCGTATGAAACTTACTTTAACGAGATCAAAACCTTAGCAAGCGGGGTTAAAGGTCCGGGAACGACAATGTTTTCTTTAACGAAATAAAAGATCGTATAAACAATATCAAAAGTTGTATAAACTATGTAATTTAAAAGCATACTTCTAGTTAATTAAATGCGTTTTAATGGCAATAGAAGTATTTTACAGGAAATTTAGTCGTTACGGCTAAATGACTCGAAGTGGAGTGCTTTTAACGTTGCTAGTGCTTTAATAACACTCATACTCGTGTATCACACACTGCTTTTTACAATGGTAACAGAAATATGAAAACTTTATTCGGTGACACTTTTTTCGTCCAATATTTTGTTAGATATTCTACGTTATGTTGACATTGAAATTTACGGAAAACGTGTTTTAATATAGGTATTATTAAAATACATCACCAATGACAACGTGTGAAAAAGATGTAATTCGCTCCCTAAAATTAAGAGTGCTATAAAAGTCACTGTAGACACTATAAACTGTGCAAAAAGTTGTCATTTTGACACGATCGTAGAAAAAGTACTTTTAACGAGATTGATAGCTGTTTTAACGATTGTCGAAATCATAGAGTTGGTTTTGAATCGTTTACAACGTAACAAAGCACATTGAACCGTTATTAAGTAGTACTGAAACTAAACTAAAAACGATTTTAACGAGATCCAAATCGTTTCAACTTCATGAATGTCAGTTTAGCGATATTTTTAAGTAGTATTTTAACGAGATTAAAAGTTGCATATTATACGAAATCTAAAGTTTAGAAAACAAAATTAAAATTTTTAAAACGAAGTTGAAAACGTAGAAATGACATTTTGCGATGTTTAAGCGAGATCTTGCTAAATAAAAGTATAAAACGCTGCAAAGCAATAGCGTTTTTGAAAAATCAGATAGCGGCCATGATTTTGATTTAGGACATGTAATATCAATATCAGATGTTTATACATATACCTACGGTAATCTATAGTATGATCAAAAATTATTTGCATCTAGTATGGCTATAGAATACTTCCTAATTTATGAACTCAACTGTAACTCACTTAAAACTCAAATGTCAAGTTTGACATTTAGTTATAAACCTAGTTGCCTTCATAAATTAGGAAGTATTCCATGGCCATACTAGATGAAAATAATTTTTGATCATATTTTATTAAAATTTGCTTCAAGGAACGCTGCTTATAATTACGTACTTACACGACTTTTCATACTGCACGCATTCAAAATCGGTTGGATACCCGCTCCAATTGGGGTCCCATCTCTGCTTTTCCGGGGGTTTATATTCGAACATTTCTGTTTCTGTTGCCGAGACATCTGGGCCGGTTTGTAGACGATAGGCATTTTGACACTCCATTGCCTGGATGTCCCCGGTGCCCAGGGGGTCGTAGCAAGCGTTACCATGTATTTCGGAATCGCAGATGTAGCACTTTAAGGCATACACTGGAAGAAAAAAAGTTGTCATTAAATTCAGTTAAATCGCTCATAGATAAATAATTAATGTTGGTAAGGTAAGTATCTAAGTTAATAAATTTGGATTCTGCTTTTTGAATTGGGACCACAAATAGAATTGAATATCATAGTTGCGTTAAAGTGTTTAACTATTACTACACGTTTTGTATAATATATACTATTATGGCGTCATTTCTTAGTTTATTACGGGGAAAATGGAATTAGAAAGTAAATAATGAATCACTTTTGATTTTATATGTTGCATATGCGTGTTTAGAACAACTTTTAAAAAAATTAAAACGTGTTTAAGTCTGTCTTCTTCTTCTTCTTCTTCTTCTGCAGGCTTTGGAAATGTTTTTGTTACATTTGAAGTCTTGATGTTCCCATATTTTTTTTCAGTCTTCCTAAACTTGGATTGCTTTTTGTTCGGTACTCACAAAATATTCTCGGTAGTCTGCTCCTGTTCATCCGTTGTAATGCTACTTTTATTTAGCCTTATAATCTACTTTGCTGTGAACCTAGATTGCCCTTTGTTTGCTAGTTAGCTCAGTCTTAGAAGTACAAGACCCGCTCTTACCTCAGTGCACCTAAGGGATATGTCAATATAGGTTATTCCGGCCTACTTGTTATCACCTATAATTCTGTAACCATACATGCTAGGAGTAAAAACGAAATAGTAGTTTACATGAAAATACATATACTCTGAAAAAGAACATAGGTACATGTATGAAAATACATAAAAAGAATAAACAATGGTAATATAGAAATGTTATACACGTTATCAACAATAGATAAGAAATGTCCACGAGCTTCATGCTGAATCTGCATGCTTGAATACACTCCTCTAGTGTAGGTGTAACTGTCGATGCGCAACGCTAAGTCAACAAACAAATCCCGCTAACAAGGCGTACTCCCGTGCACAAATTCAGTTGGTACTGCTCTGTTTATTCACAGGGCGCGCCAAGATTCAAATCGACTGCTTGATAATATACTTGTACAAAGGATTTACTGTTGGAATTCTAACAAAATTAAAGTTTGGCATAATACTAGTCTCTGACAATCTGACGTTACTTCCTTGTAACATTCAAAGCCAAATTGCTTTGATATGGTTTCTCACCAACTGTCTTTTGTAGCCTTAAGATGTTAGTACAGAACTCTAAATACTATTTTAAACGCCAATGTAATCTCGTTCAGTTTAATTCGACCATTTATCACAATGACAATTTCAACCTCTGAGATCATTTCAAGAGTTGTTAAGTCATCATGTCCAGCAAGTTATTCTTCGTTTTGTAATTATTCCTCATATTGTTTAACTTAAATGCAGCGGTTTTAGCAGAACTAAAATCGTCAAGAAGTACTTAGAAACTAAATAACGATATAATATTATAATTGTTTAACATAAACAGCTATTTGTATGGCATTTACTAAATGCACTTAACTTTTCTATTTTCTAACTTTCACTTTTTAGTACACATGTCGCTCTGAAAGCTCAAACAAAGCGTTAGTACACAGTGCGTTGTAAGCAGCACTTAAATTTATAATTTTGATTTTTCTTATCAAGGAATTGACACTAACGAAGTACTAGAAGACGCACAAGAAGAAAAACACAGCCCAAGGGAAATCGAGCGAACTTGAAAGAACGCCTCCATTATTTTCTATGGAGTCAGAAAGGATGTTCAAATTACTAGAGTTACTTTCCTGAAAAACTTACATGTAATAATGACCTTGCTGAGACAACTATGGTTTAAAAAGAGAAATACAAAACAACAGAATGTACTAAACAGGCAAAATAAAGGAGCCAGGAAATGTATTTTTCATAGACCTAGTGAAGAAACCAAATAATGGAGATATCTGTAAAATAACGAAGTAACATTCAAAATTTCAAATAAAAACAAGACTTATTGTAGTGTAAGAGATGCCAAAATTATGGACACACTAGAAATCACTGCACAAAGTCGTTCCAATGTGTGTAGAGTGCAGGACAAATAATCACTTGATCTTTATTCATATAAGCATGCAAAAACAACACTCGACATAGAGGAGGTACACAAATTGATCGATAAAATAAACAACACATTTAAAAAGTTACTGCCCAGAAGCATTTCTTGGAAAGGAAAACAATTTCCGCGTTAGATACGAGAGTGCAGTAACACCACTAAATAAAATCTGAAGTACCACAGGGCAGTGTGCTTGATACCAATCCTACACTTACGCTTTACAGCAAATCGCTAATGACGGAGTAATATTAGGTTCAAACAAGGACCCAGAAGCAGCAGTAAAAATTGTATAAAATGGTATAAACCAAATCGAACTATGGGCAAGGAGATGGCGCTTTCATCCAATGCCAAAAATACTCTTAGAATAATAATACATAATGCAACCATCTCCATTGCCGATAGTGTGAAATATATAGGAATACTCCTTGAACAAACACTAAGCTGGGGTAAATATGGAGAAAGCGAAAAAAGCTGGACACAAAAGTTCGCTGTTGGTCAGTCATTGACACATTGGAGAGGCTTCAATCGAAAGTTTTACGACCCAGGAGGAATGCCTCCTGGACCATAATTATATGATTGACAAAGACATGTACACACCTCGAAGTTTCTAGTGTTACCGAATTGATACTGCAGTGCAGTCAGATATACATACGTTTAGAGGAACATTATAACACACTGGGCGTAAGCTTACACCAGTAGAGACTTAATATACAAATTAATAGATAAATGAATTTTTTTAGCTTATAATTTTTACCATAAATAATATATTCGCGATAGAAACTTGGTCACTCGATCTTCGTCTTCTACGTCATTTATTTCCTATCACGCATACATTATTCTTGTTTTATGTATTTTTTAAGTAAGTAAGCAAGTAAGACTGGCAACCTGGTGTATTGGCGTACAATAATAGCCAAGGGCGCTAGTAAAATTCGACGTTGTCGAGTTTCCGATTTCTAACTTGAACACTACAAAAGAACTGAGAGAAGCAATATCATTCCAGAAGAAAAAATGAAAAAATTAAAGAAAATGGTTAAAGTTATTACAGGGGAACTCAAGAACTACCTACTAAATTCAGAGAATCGGAGGAAGAAATAAGAGCTAAAGAAGCAAAATGAGATGGCTAAAAAAGGCAACTGGTGACAAAAAACTAAAAGCTAAAATGAGAGTAAACATGCTGCATAAAGAGCAAAGGCAGAGCAATATTTCAATAAAAAGGATTAAGTTACAAAACCGAAGCAAAGAAGCAAAAGAGGAACAGTTCATAAAAACTGCGATGAACTTAAAAACCATGGTGAAAAATGAAACTATACGTGATAAAGCAAAAGAAAATGTTGAGAAACAAAACAATCTGCATTGAAGACGATTTAACCCTCCAAGAAAGGAAAATTGAAATTAAAATCAGGAGTATTGCAAGAGGAGGAAGGTAAAATGACATACGACCAAAAATAGGGTACAAGAAGGTTTACGCAGGTGGTGGAGGGTGCATATGGAGTCATAAGCTAGAAGGCATTATCATTGAAAAACAAAACAACTAATAATAACCAAGCGCAGGAAAACTATAAAGAAGCATCCCTTGCAATAAAATGGACCTAAACAGAGAAAACAGTAGTCACGCAAAGCATTGGGGGAGAGGGGGGATCGAAAGAAAGGATACAAAAAAAGTCGTAGAACGTCAGAACCTTGTATCAAGCGGGATAACTGACACCAGTAATAAAAGAAATTAAAAGGTACCATATAGGCATATTTGGCGTAGATAAATGTAGACAGAACGGAAGCAGAAAGATAACAAAAGATGTGTATAGTGTTATTTGTTTAGGATAAAAAAAAGAAGAAGCAGCTCATCAGTGTGGAGTAGGAAGTAGCATAGTTTATAAGTAAAATGAAAGATTGAGCGAGAGATATTGACTATGAACAGCAAATAGAAGATACGTGGGAGGAGTGTAAGAACATGGAAGAACATGTAGACTGGTATTGGGGGTCAAAAAGTTAACAAACAAACAGTGGATACGCGAGGACACCTGGAGAAAAATAGAAGAAAGTCAAAGGTTTATGTGCAAAGACAAAGGAACGCATATGTTTCCCGTCGTACAGTTCAAAATTAATTCAGGAAGGGCTATATTGGTTAAAAATTTAATAAGTTGCTATGTCTTAGCGTAAACTGTTCAAAAGAGAGCGTTGGGAGCAAAACAAATCGAAAGAGTTCACCTGGTGTCTGAAAGACATCAATGTGAAAATAAACAAAGCCAGGTCGGTGTATATCAGCTTAAGGAATATCTGGCAAATACCTTCACAACAAAACCAAATTGAAAGTGTTCAACGCGACAGTAAAGCCAGTATTGTTATACTCCTCACAGACGTGGTTAATAACAAGTGTGATGAAACCAAAGCTGCAAGTGTTCGTTAATAGGTGTTTGAAGTCAATACCAAATATATGAATTATGGTCTTGAAGGGATAAATATAAAAATATGAAAAAAATGGACGGGTAGGACATATTCAAAAATATGAAAAAAATGGACGGGTAGGACACATTCCAAAAAAAAAAACGTAATATAGAAGTTAACAGAAGAACACTGACACGGAAGTCACGGTAGAAAGGGGCAAAGAACATTCAAATAAATATACATGGAGAAAAACTATAGCACAGTTTGGTGTATAGGCAAAGGAAAAGTTTTGCAAACACTATCTGTCCCACAGGAATAATGAGAATATTACTAATACTACCGCGTGATTAAAAACAACAGAATTAAAGCAGATCTTGATCAGATTATTATAGTTGGTAACACTGCTTCTCTTGCTTGTTTTGTTTCCTGTAGCTAATGTCATATTCATATTCAAATATCAAACTGACTTTGTTAACAGATTGAACATAGAAACTAGGTTAATAATTATGTTTAAACAAAGTTATAATTATCATATACTCATATTTATTGAAAGTGCATTTTGCATCGAACTAATCTGGGCATAATCTTTTTAAAGGTTAGGTATCCACTCGGAATATCTGTTCACTTTTGACAGTTCGTTTCGAACGTGTCTCTGCTACCGGCTCCGAATCAATAAGATGTCCTCCTCTAATAACTTTATTTCGATCGCGTGGTATGTGTAGTGTTTTATGTGGAAATTTCCAAAAAATCATAAAAAATTACATTTTATTTTAGTCCTATAAATGGCTATCATATGATGGCAATAGATTAAAAATAACTGAATTAAAATTTGAATAAAAATTAAAATAATTGAACACACTCATGCACTCATGCACCGGAGTACATAAATTTTTTATAAAGAATGTTTTTGAGATATTTAGGATTAAAGTGCGTATTTCCACAAAATCGTAATTTTCAATTTATGATTAAAATTCTTCAATGCACTTGTGGTATAGGAAAGTAAAAAGCTGTCAATGACTATGTCTAAATGATACCTGAATAATTAATTCAAATCTTATAGCTATACAAGTAGATACTCAGTTTTGTTCATCTTACTATCGGTATTTTTGAATAAAAACGCTGTATTAGAGATTTAATGCCCTTAATTATCATTACGACGATTTTCTTCACTATTTATATTTCGTTAGCTTATCTAACAGGTATAATTACCAAACCTTTCAATAGCAAGATATGATAGGTAAATATTAAATGTTCGTCTATTGTTCAACGATTCTTACACACAGGAGTGGCGCTAACTAGATATGAACCACAATTTACTTTTATGTTAAGTAACACTAGCAGACCCATTGTCAGTACTTCACAGATGATAAAAATAAAAATACTTACAATTACTACAGTTCTATTATTATTATTATCATTATTATGCGTAGAAAGTATGTTTTAATAATTTGTCAGGGGCCACTGGGGCTCCTAATTAAGAAAGTGACGGCCATGCGTTTGGATAGAGTTGAAGTCGGATTATCTGCATGGAATTACCTTGCCTTCACCTGCTGGTGTTTTAATACGCTCACTTGCCTACGATTTTATAGAGTACAGGCAAACAATACTACAGGTGAATTATGTGGTAAACAGCCGAAGCTCGCCCTCATTTAATTTATTCCCACAAGGGTGCCCCTTACGGTAAAGGTACGAGTTAACAGCTGTGATTTAAGGACCCTATTAGGCTAGTCACCTATTAACAATGTTTGCTTCCCTCCATTGTGGAGAGAAGCTCAAAACTGGTGTCCATGAGGCGAACATTAGGATGACTACAGGTATAAAAGAGTTATAAAGGTTCAACTACCAAAAGTGAAGGTAAATAACGCCCAGAAATAATTATTTGTAGAAATTATACATAAATAACGTCACTGTAACGTAATGCAGTGGTAACAATGCCGCAGCTTGAAGTAACAAAGTTCAGAAACTACAACTCCCAAAACTTTACCTCGTGCTGTAAAAGGGGCTATCACCAAACCTTAGGGCCGAGAGTCCCACCAGAAGGTCACCTAAACTGCAGAAAAACTGTTATCTGATTTGAGGCACGTCTGACCAACAAAAAGGGGTCCGTTGGACGGCAAAGATGCTGGAACCTTGCAATGAAAACTGACCCACGAAGATGGCAATTCAGCTGTGTCCAAAAAACCACAAGAGCGACATATATAAGTGCAAATGCGAGACACGAGTCCGAAAACAATCGTTGGTTGACGGTCGGCAGGATTGAATTGGAAACACAGCACTCTCGAACCAGAATAAGCAATTTGAATTTAGGAAAATAATTTCAGTTATGATTGCATCGTGCATAATTGATAAAGTAATTGGTCATGGCCCACTAAGAGACATCTGGCCTCTTTGCTTACTTCCAGCTTTCTCAAAAGGGAACCTTTTTGACCTTCAGCCAGAATAAGAAAACAACGAAAATAATCCGCTTTAGTGGCAATTCGAGCCTGAGAGTAAGAGCCGACGGTGTTGCCTACTAACAAGTCGCGACTACGCGCAGAACTAAGATATCACCGCTGCCATCGATTACGGTTCAAATATCGCCTAGATAATTTAAAATGTCATTATTTCTCTTAAGTTTGCTGTAGCTATCAAGATCATACGAACTCTTCTTTCTACTTTGGCTATCTGGATTTTTTTGGCCCAGTTATATCGTTTGTCCAGGCAGACATATTCCATCTCTTTGAATAGTTAGCTCTTCGCTGGATAAGATTTCAGATCCAATTTCTTTGGAGGTATTTTTGAGTTCGACCAACATGCTCTGTAGTTCTGTTCTGTTATTACTGTTTATCACAAAGCCATTCGAAAAGCGGAGATGGTTTACATAGCATCGATGTTTCTACCTTTATTTTGCATTCTAATGTCCTAAAAACGTCTTCTAAGGCAAGAGAAAAATCACTTCGGAGAGACGGTGGCCCCCTTTTTTATGATTTCTATGATGTTAACTTGAAACGGAAGAGAAGGAAGTTTTTTTATGGCAAGTGCACTCTTGCATTATATCGTGTGTTTAAAAAAAACTCATTCGCAGCGTGCCATGATCAAATTGAAGTTTTCCATAACTTGATAGATACTCACTGAAGCAAATGAACTACCATCTTGAACTATTTTCCCAAAAACATACAAAACACTAATTGAAAACACTCGTTGTTGTTGTGTAAATGCCATCTTATTTTCCATTTTACTTGATACAATTAAACTTAATGCAGTGTAAACTTCACAGTGACAGATGTTTTCATAAACAAAATGCAATCTGACATTCACCTACAGACTTTATGTTAAGACATGTCTAGATTTTCTACCTTTCTTTCCAAGTGTTTTTTGCTGAACACACGATAGGTCCTTTATATCTCTAAGTGTAAAAGCTTGACCAGCCAACTCAGATCAAAGAAAGAAGAATAAAACCACTACCCATTTTATAGCAGTAGTAAAAAGTATCAAGCCGCTAACAGATCTACTTCAATAATTAACAAAAAACAATCAAATCGTTGAGAAATGATCAAATTAAAGAATAACCATTGCAGAGCAGCTTATACTAGAATTATTAAGGCATGAATGAGCAAGGATACTGAGTTTCACACATATAAACTAAAAACACTTTTTCTGAATCAGAAGACAGAAAAACGGATATTTCCGAAAAAATTTCGTATAAATGCCAAAACGTCGGAATAATATGGGAAAAATTGATATTTTTGATTTTTCAAAAAAACTTTTTACGTCAATAGTTTGTGCTTGTATAAAAACCTATTTAGCCCCTATCATATACTGGCTGTTTCCTAAAAAAACGCCGCAACCCATAACTCCGTTGTTTTAAATTTTAGATCCAACAAACTATATATATTCTTAAATGGCAAGACAAGAGCTACCTTCTGACATCGACCGTTCGTAAAATATCTTTCAACTGTTCTGAGCAACAATGTTCAACTTTTTTATTTTAAATAGAATACCCTGTATATTTTTACATATTTGGATTCAGGATGAAATTCTACATGCAGTAGTATGCTTCATTTGTTTTTTGGACACTTAGAAATGTTTAAAATAATTTTTTAATATTGCATGTAGGCAGTCGTACAGCACCATAAATTTTTCAAGTGTGCCATGGAAAACAATCAGAATGTTGAAATATTTTATCTAACACGTCCAGAAAACGAACAAATTCTGAGGCAGAGGATTATCAATGCTTGTCGCGAAATACCTCCCAATTGGATATTCAATGCGACCAATGGAGTAACTAGAAGATGTCAGTTGTGTGTTCAACAAGGTGGCGGTCAGTTTGAGCAATACTTGTATATACGTTTTGTAGTTTTGTTTAAATTTGTTTCCAATAAAAAAAGAATTTCGCATATCAAGACTTAATATTAAAATTCAATTTTTTTATGCGAAGACTTATTTATAATTGGAAAAAATAATATAAAATGTTAATTACTTCTTTAGATTTTTTATTATTTACCGAAAAGTAGTATGTTTGCATAAGTTTTACGTTCTTTATGCAAGGCGCTTTTTAGGAGAATTATTTTTCGCTTCAAGAAACTCTAATCTAACCTTGTTAACGAATTACTGTTACAAAAATTCTGTAAATGTTCTTTAATAATTATCTAAATGAGGATTCTTTATAGAAGTTGTAATTGGATAAAGAAAAAGCTCCTCATTTAGACAACTGTAAAAGAACATTTACAGGACTTTTGTAACAGTAATTCATTAACAGGGCTAGATTAGAGTTTTTAGAAGCCATTGAAATAAATATTGATTAGAATTGAAAAATGTTTCTCCTAAAAACCGCCTTGCATAAAAAACGTAAAAATTATGCAAACATACTACTTTTCGGTAAATAATAAAAAATCTAAAGAAGTAATTAACATTTTATATCATTTTTCCTAATTATAAATTTATAAAGTGTTCACATAAAAAATTTGAATTTTTATTTTAAGTCTTGATATGTGAAATTTTGAAAAATAAATTTTTCACTAAAGTTAAAAAAAATAAGGGTTTGCTGGCCTTGAAATGGTTCAGTTAGCTAAAAATAACACACTCAAAAATTTCATTGAAATCTCACTTAATTTCTGAAGAATAGCACTTTTCGGATTTTGACAATTTAAAAAAACTCCATTTTCTAAACAAGTAAAAATCAGTCAGTATATATGATAGAGGCTAAATAAGTTTTTAGACAAGCACAAACTATTGACGTAAAAAGTTTTTTTGAAAAATCACAATTAAATTAAGCCTCTCCAGAGGCATAAATTGTTTTTGTGTGCAACTGTCAAAAAAAGGTTACTTTTTTTGCTTGATTTTGAGTCGTGAAATAGCACATTTGTTTATAGTAAAATAAAGCCTTGACAACGTAAAAAAAATACTTTTTTTTACCGGCCGACAAAGACTTTTTTTACGGGTCATGATCTTGAATGAAATTAGCTTTTATTAGATAATTCGAACGTTATTTATTAATATGTGAGCAACTACACAAGCCCTAGTTACCATACCAAAACACACTGCTAAATGTAATTTTATGTAAAGATTCAATCGAAACTTTAATTTTGGTAATTTTTCACAGTTGCACACAAAATTTTGTATGCCACATGGCCGTGAACTATCTTTTTTTTATTCGAATGATTATTTGGCTCGGCCTGCGCCTCGCCAAATAATATTCATTCTCATAAAAAAAAAGTCCTAGTTCACGGCCTTGTAACATAAATAACTATTGTGTGCAACTGTCAAAAAAAGGTTACTTTTTTTGCTTGATTTTTTTTTTTTTTTTTTTTATATTATTTTATTTGCATATTTACAATCTACTCAGAAAATACAAGTGAGTAATTAGTAAATGTTATCTTAAATATCTACATGTCATGATTTGGGATCAGGCCATTACCGTCTTCCCAGGGTTATACACTAACAAAAGGCAGTTAGGGGAGTAAATCTAGTGGCCAGGTGCGTTGAAGTCTTCTTGCGGCTGCTGGTTGGCGTGCGAGATGCCCTACAAGGTCATTTTCATGTCCTGGTAGCTTGAAGTTGTATGCTTGTGCGAATCTTTGGATTTCAGTTGTTACATGAGGGATTTTCAGGTCGGTGTGGATGGAATCGTTGCTTACATACCATGGAGCGTCAGTGATTATTCGGAGTATTTTAGATTGTATCCGTTGTATGATCTTTGTATGGGATGCTTTTGCACAACCCCAAAGCTGGATACCATAGGTCCAGATGGGTTTTATGATAATTTTATAAAGCAGTACCTTGTTGGATAACGAAAGCTGCGAACGCCTTCCGATTAGCCATTGCATCTGCTTCAGTTTCAAATCTATTTGTTGTCTTTTTTTCTTGATGTGCTTACCCCAGTTGAGTTTTTCGTCAAGGTGCATACCTAAATATTTTACTTCTGACTTAGTTGGGATTTGAATATTGTTAAAACTGGTGGGAGGGCACACAAGTCTTCTGTTAGTGAAGGTTATTTGAGCTGACTTGTCGCTGTTTACTGTGATTCTCCATTTGTTGGTCCAGTCCTGTAGGAGATTGAGGTGGTTCTGTAAGTGAGTTGTCGCTACTGCAGGCGATTCACTGGTTGAGAGGATGGCTACGTCGTCGGCGAACATGGCAATAGTAGTGTTTTGCGTGGTTGGTGAATCAGATGAATAAATCAGGTAGAGTAAAGGGCCTAGCACACTTCCTTGCGGCACTCCTGCTTTAATTTGATGGTAGTCCGAGGCTGAGTTATTTATTACAACTTGGAAGAATCTTTCGGTGAGGTATGATTTTAGGATTAAATAGATCTGAGCTGGGAATTGTAGTTTGATCTTGAACAGGAGGCCTGCATGCCAAACCTTATCGAAGGCTTGCTTTATATCTAGGAAAGCAGCTGCGGTAAATTTTTTGGTTTCGAGAGTTTCTATTATTTGATTGACGATTCGGTGGCATTGGTGTATCGTTGAGTGGGCTTCACGAAAACCGAATTGGAAGGGCGGGATTATTTGGTCAAGATTAACAGCTTTTTTTATTCTTTTCAATAGGAGTCTTTCAAAGAGCTTGGATAATAGAGGTAACAGGCTTATCGGTCTAAAGGAAGATGGGAGGTTGGGTGGTTTGCCAGGCTTTGCGATCATAGTAATCTTAGCATACTTCCATTGTAGTGGGAAGTACGTTAATCTCAATATACTATTGTATATGGTGGTGAGAAGGACCACTGTCTTTCGTGACAAATGTTGCAGTACTTCACCTACAATCAAGTCATAGCCAGGGGCTTTTTTGGTGTTCGTAAGGTTGATTTGCTGGCGTACTTCTGACGGAGAGAAGGGTTGTATTGGCGGCGAGAGTTGGCACGGAGCGGTTAGGAAATCTTGAATTTCAGTGTCGTCGTAGTTCTCGTGTGGGTCCGGGGTATCGAATACGGTGACAAGGTGTTCTGCGAAGGTGTTTGCTTTGTGCTTGTCTGTTCTGGCCCATGTATTATCAGGCTTTCTGATTGGTGGTATTGCTATTATGGGTCTCTTGAATTTTTTTGTTGCTTTCCAGATTGAATGGTCGTTAGGAGAAAGCTTGGTAATGTATTCTTTGAAAGTTTCGTTGCGGGCTTCCGTAAGTGTGGTATGTAGTTGATGGGTAAGTCTATTGTAGATTGTTTTGTCGTGTCTGTTCTTTGTTCTTTGCCATTTTTTCCGGGCTCTTCGTTTCTCCGCTAGTAGGTTACGTATATGGCGAGGAATGTTATTGATTACAGGAGTGCTATTTATAGCAGTAGGTGTGGCTTGCCAAGCAGCGACTTGTATTGTTGTCGTAAGGTGATGAACTGCTTCATCAAGGTCTTGATTATCTTTAATTCTGATTCTTAGATTAATGTTTTCTTCTAATAGGTCTCTGAAGTGATCCCAATCCGTGTGTTTGTTACAGAGCCTAACCGGCATTTCTTTGGTAATTATTGTTGTGCTGACGGTGATAATGACTGGGGTGTGATCAGTGGAGAGGTCGTAATTAGATTCTGTTTTGGTGTAAATGTTAGCTATTCCATTGACAACTGCATAGTCTAATAGGTCTGGGAGTTTTTGTGGGTCGCTAGGCCAATACGTCGGTTCTCCGGTTGATAGGAAGTTGAAATTGTTTCTCTGGATTGTTCTTAGTAGGTTGCGTCCTTTCGGGTTGATAAGTCTAGAGCCCCAGGCTGTATTTTTTGCGTTCCAGTCTCCTCCTGCTAAAAATTTAGGGCCTAGTGATCTAAGAAATTCTTCATATTCGTCAGACGAGATGGGATGCCTTGGTGGGCTGTAGATGGCTGAGATTACAAGCGAATAGGGGAAGGCTTGAACATTTATGGCTGCACTTTGAATCTTTTCGGTTAGGTATGGTTGAAGTTCATGATGGACAATCGTGTTCTTAATTATCACAGCTGATCCGCCATGCGCCGTCCCGTCTGGGTGATTGGCATAATATGTGGTATAATGCGGTATTTTTACAGTGGTCCTATTAGTTGCATGAGTCTCGGAAACGAGCAGTATGTCAATTTGTTGTAGTTGTAGAAATATTATTACTTCTGGGATATGGTTAGTGATACCGTTGGCGTTCCACAGCGCGATGCGTAGTGAAGTAGCCATTTTACGCTATTTTATTTATCACTGTGGAAAGCATGTTTAATATCATGCTGTTCTGACTTATGAGCTGGGAAAACAT